>JAHLGO010021107.1:7039726-7124251 GCA_020615895.1 Ceriops decandra
AGGAGCTTTTAGTTGACTTTATTCTCATCTCATATGCAATGAGATTGCACTAGAAATCATAAAGTGACATAAAATTGAGATCTCTACTCTCCTCTATGGTTGCCACCTTTGAGGCAAACCTCTCAGGCAGAATTCTTAGAATTTTCTTCATAATAGATGAGTCCTTATTCTTCCCATGACTTTTAAGGTCATTTATAGCATCAATAACCCTAGTGAAGAACTCTTGGACTGTCTTATTCTTTTGCATTATGAGGGATTCATATCTCTCCTTGAAAACTCAAAGCTTGGCCTCCTTCATTCTGTCATCACCTTCATAGACCTTCTGTAATCTGTCCCATATCTCCTTAGTAGATTTGCAGTCTATAACTTTAGCATATTCAACATTTGTCAAAGCTGAAATGATGACATTTAAGGCCTTCCCATTGATCTCAAATTGCCTTAATTCCTCTGGGGTTGGATCTTTACCTTCTTTTGAAAGCTCAAAATCCTCCTGTACAAATTTCACCATTGTAAGCTTCAAACGAGTAAACCTGTGCTTTGATACCAATTGAAGTTCCCTACTTCACCCTAGGATCTACTAGTCTGTAATACTGAGAGGGGGGGTGAATCAGTATTACACCCCTTCTTTTTAATTGATAGGTGAACAACTTCAATTTCTTCTCAGAAATGAATTCTTTCTCAGATTCAACTAAGGTAGATCTATTGTTACCTATTTGTCACAATAGTCCCTAAAGTTACCTTTTAGACACCTTGCCTATTAAACAGATTGGTTATTCTTGATTAGGTCTCCCTTTAGGTTATAGGTTTAATGATTCTTTAGCTATGTTCACAACTCAATTCAAAACACAAAATGTAAATTCAAATCAAGGACACAAAAGATTTATGTGGTTCCATCAATATGACGTACTCCACGGTGGTAGGGATACTTCCTTTATTGAGACAATCCACTATACTTGAGAACACTAGTGTGGTATCCCCTATGATTACAATGGATGTCTTAATCTTCTACTCCTTTCACTATTGCAAATACAAAGCAATCATAATATAAAGAGTGTCACTTACTGTGTCTACCCTTTTTCTAGCTTGTGTTACCTCTGTGTGATTTGAATAGGCTACTTCATTACTGCTTGGAAGATTATCAAAACTCTCTCTAACTTCTCTTGAAGAAATCTAAAATACATTGAGTTCTCTCAAATGCTACACCGAATTTCTTCTCTAGCTTGTCTCATCCAACTCTTGGTTTCACCGTCTCACCATCTCACGGACTGCACTCACACTTCAAGTCTGTCATTTCACGTCTCACGACCTACCTCATGCTCCTGGTCTGCCATTTCATGTCTCTTGGCCTGCACCACACTCCTGGTTTGTTCTTACCATTTCTGGTCTGTCATGCCCTGTTGCATATTCTGGTATATCACTTTTTGTAGCACATTCTGATTTGTCACGCCCTATCGCACGTCTTAGTCTATCACACCCCGTCGCATGTTTTGGCTTTGTCACACCTTGTATGTTCTGGCTTTGCTGGTCCTGGTCTGCTTTTACCGTTTCATGGATACCAGGTCTGGTCTCTCACCCCACATTTTCAGATCTGCTGTCTTCTCTAATTTATTTTCTTATGGTGGTATGTTTCTGGTTTTCTATCCCGATGGTGTCACAGATGTGATTTCTTCTCTTGCAGGTGGTGCATTTCTGGTTTGCTCTCCCGGAGATCTGATTTCTTCTCTTGCAGGTAGTGCGTTTCTCTCTTACGGTGGTGGCTTTCACTCTTATGGTGGTTTGTTTCTGTACCCCTTTTCTGGTGTATTTGTGCTGGTTTGCTCTTCCGGTTTATATACTCCCTTCTATGCAAACCTTAGTAGGGTTTACTGGAACTACAGCGAATTTCCTTTCTTGCCCCTCCATATGGCTTCATATTACTGTTCCATACAAAATTCAGCATAATCCTCCCTTAATTTATTTTTCTTGCTCTTTTCTTTCTACTAAAAACTCATCCCTTGAATGATTGAATGAGTCATTTCTGCTTGCACACTTAAATCTGGTTGACAACAATTACAATCCATACAAGGCTGTAGCAACAACAACCTCATTAAAATCAAATGCAAGAATCTTAAAAAATTTGATGAGAAGGCTAATGAAGGCATATTCTTGGGCTATGCATCTAATGGAAGAGGCTTTATATATTATAACAAAAGGCTACAGAAAATCATAGATAGCTTTGATGTTAAAGTGATTGAAGATGGTTTCACAATGTAATCACAACATGAGGAAGTTGAAGATACTATATGTGATAATGAAAAGGAATCTAAAAGTGATAAATTAGAGGCTATTCAACATGAGGAAGACATTGATTCTCAAATTACAAGTGATGAAGAAAATGAATCAAGGCATTCCCAAACTCACAAAAGAGTTAAAGTTGAAGTTAAGGTTAAAAACATTATTAGTAGCAAAGAGGATTTTGTGCAAACTAAAAGAAGGCTAAAATATAATGAAAAAACCTCATTGATCTCCAAAGTTGAACCTAAGTCAATGGAAGAAGTATTAAAGCACAAGGAATGGATGTGTACTATAAATGAAGAGCTTGATCAAATTGAAAAGATCAACACTTGGTGTTTAGTTCCAAGATCTAAAGGGAAAAATATCATTAGAACCAAACGGGTGTTCAAAAACAAGCTCAATGAAAATGGTGAGGTTGTAGAAAATAAGGAAAGACTTGTCTACAAAAGCTTATTAAGCCCATTTTTTATGGCTAATGTTGGATTTATTGTCAACAGCATCTTATATATTTGACCTTGTTAATTTGATGTTATGAGTGCCTTTAAGATGTGTTTGCTACATTTACAAAGTGTTAGTGGCAAATTTATTCAAGGGTTAAGGAAGACAACATTGGTGGAATGTGACAAGAATAAGGAGAGAAAGCAAGGCCAAAATCAGGATGCTACTAGCCCTACCTTGCACTATTAAAAATGATGGGTTGATTCAAAATTATTGGTGGAGTTTTAGCTGTAAAGGAAGCACTAGTTGTTGTAACAAGCTATTTACAAGATTACCTTCTATATGGAACGAATGAAATTTTTGTCACATGACATGTGTCGTTGCTGCCTCTAGCATTGCATTTAGCTATGACACTGTAAGTCACTTGTTGGATAGGAGTCAATGCTAACCATTGACCTTAAATTTAAGAAATCAATGCTAACCATTGATGGTAAGTTAACCCTAAATTCAAGGAATCAATGTTGATCGTTAATGATAAGGCAACCTTAAACTTAAGGCATATAAACACCTATGCAGACACCAAAAGAATAGGGATAGTAAAGGAGAAAAGAGGTAGAATGGTAGAGAGCTGAGAAATCACAGCAAAGCAAAAAAGTGAGAAACTTGACAAAGGCAAGAGAGAACCCTGAAAGAGGTAGAGAGTTAAGACTAGCAGAGAAAGAATAAGGAGCATGACAAAGAGAAAGATGTGAAATATGACAAAGAGCAAATAGTGAGGATGGCAAAGAGAAAGTTGTGAAATTGGCAAAGAAAGGGCAAAGATCGATAGCAAGGAAGTAAAGAATAGCAGTGAGGAGTGAACAACAAATCAATTTGTTGCCACAACAACCAATGAACATAGAGAGATCTTTCTCAAGGGAGTTTTTGTCATAACCTTTTTATATACTTCTTTGAAAAAGGGTAGAAACCCTTAGGGTGATTGAGAGATCATTATATGTGGTTAAGAAATGATCCTTTCACAATGGTTAAGGAAAGATCCTTCCATAACATCAATTATATCCCTTGATAGCAAGAGTGGAATGTAGCTTACACATTGTGGGTGAACCACATAAAAAATGTCTATGTTTTCAGTGCTTATACTTGCTTGATATTCATACGATTGTTCTCATATAAAAAAGTAAGATAAAATTGGATCATAGACTTTAACAAGTCATAGAGGTTTAATGTGGAAAAAGTTTTAACAAATAAAATTTTCACACTAATTTACCCCCTCCCCCTTTCATTGTAAGTCCTAAGAAGGTCCTTTTCAAAGCTACTCACAAGTAGAAGGTGTTCATTTTAAAGAGAACTTTGCTCTTGTTGCCAAACTTGAAGTAATCAGAATATTTATGGCCATTATTACTAAAAGAAATACAAAGCTTATCATATGGATATGAAATCATCATTTTTGAATGGTGAGTGTTGAGCCCACCATTGATGGCTAATGTTGGATTTATTATTAACACCATTTTATATGGTTATATGTGTTGATTTGATATTATGATTGTCATCAAGATGTAGTGAGGTCATTGGTAGAAACAAGTAATGACTGGTTAACCTTGGCATTAAGGAGTCAATATTGACTGTGACCCTAAATTTTAGGGGTCAAGATTGATTGTTGATCGTTGATCATTGACCCTAAATTTTAGGACTTAATCTAGCCATTAATTGTAAGGCAACATGTAGGAATTAATGAAAACCGTTAATGATCATACAGCCTTAATCCCAGGGCTCTATAAATAACCCTAAGTGTCTTACAAAAAGAAAAGAGGTGCTATAGAAAATTGAGTGCACGACAAAGGCAAGGCAGCCAGCCAAGGAGAGAAAGAAAAAGGAAACAAAGCAGCCAGCCAAGGAGAAAAAAAAAAAACAAAGAGAGCAAAATAGCTGGCCAAAGAGAAAAAGAAAAAGGGTCAAGCAACCAACCAAGGAGAGTGCAGCAACCACAAATGAGAAGTAGCAAGGTGCAGCCTATGAAGGAGGAAAAGAAAGAGAGCAATGTAGCCAACCACCACACCAGCAAAACCCATACCAAGACAACAGTCATACCAACAAACATCACCAAGATAGCAACTGTACTAGCAAACCCTTACCAAGACAATTGTTGGCACTAGCAAATCCTTACCAAGGCAGTAGTTGCACCAATAATCCCTTACCAAGGCAACAATTACACAAGCAAACCAATAAAACAGCCAAGAAAGGCAAACCAGAAGGAGGCAACATCAACCTATGAGTCCAGTAAAAGGTCGAGCAGTAGCACAAGGCTCTTGCACTAGTAATAAATGTACAACAAAAGGTGGTGCACCTATAGACAATAGCAATGACATGAGAAAATAGCTGTAGTGCATGCAGATAGCAATAGTGGCACAAGAAGATAGTTGCAGTGCAAAGATAACTATAGTGCACAGGGATAGCAGCAACGGCGTGAGAAAACAGCTGCAGCATGTGGGGATAGTAGTAGCAGCTCAAGAAGACAATTGTAGCACATGCAGATAGTAGCAACGACACAAGCAGACAGCATTAATATAGGCTAATAGCTATTGTCTTCTTGAGCTAGTGTGGTGGTCAACTGATACTATCACCTTTGTAAGGGCTTATGGGTGCAGTGGCTATCTTGGTGAGGGTTTGTTGGTGTGGGTGGCCGATTACCTTGCTCTCTTTCTTTCCTCCTTGGTCGGCTACACCTTGCTACTTCTCCTTGGTGGCTCCTATGCTCTCCTTGGCCAGCTGCCTTACTACATCTCCTTAGCTAGCTACTTTGCCCTTTTTCATTCTCTCCTTGGCCAACTACCTTGAGGGCTATCCTTAATCGATTGCCCCTTTCTCTCTCTCTCCTTCTTGGCCAATTGCACCTTGCTTGGTTAATGAGAACTGTAGAGATGATGGGTGGAAGGCTTCAATAGATGCAAAAGATCCATTGCACATTTTAAAAGGCCTAACAACACAAGCTAGAGCTTTAATGAATGCAAGAGGTCCATTGTACATTCCAAAAGGCCCAATAACACGAGCTAAAGCTTCAATGGATGCAAGAGGCCCATCGCATATTCTAGAAGACCTAATAACATGAGTTAGAGCCAAAAAGATTGAAGAAGCACTAAATGGGCTGATTGAGGACATTCATGCCAACCAAGCTTCAAATGGTGCAAACGACAAAGAGTCCATACCTAATTAGTATAATTGGAATACTTAATGGTCAGACTAAGTAATAACATTTACTCCAAAATAAGGAATTCCATGCATATGTTGGAATTTGTCCATAGTTAGGAATTCCTCCAAAATAAGGATTTGTCCTCAATAGAAATTTGTGCCTCTTTAGGATTGCTATGTTAGCCTATAAATAAGCACTCCTTATAAGCTCTAGAAGATCAAACAACTTTGAGTGAAATAGAAAGCAAGGTTATTTCTCCCTTAGGTCTTATAAGGACCAATGAACTTATCAAGAGGTACTTCTTCTTGTGGCATTCAAATCGACTTATCACTCCTAATTCCTTTCTTTTTTGGAGTGTGGCATCCATATCCTTCTTAAATACCTTAGGTTCGTGTTCCTTCGAATGGTGGTTCTGGGGTTTGTGTTATTAAACTTTGGTTTAGCTTTCCTGGTTGTTCTTTGATTCCTTGTGTGCATTAGGTCCCTACGCCATGTCTTTTTAGGGTTTTTCACATCAATTAGTATCAGAGCCTGGTTTTAAATTAGTTTGATTCCACTCACTCTTTAATTTTCTACCTTGTGATTTATTTATTTCTATTTAGTTTATCTATTATGTGCATTACCATTCAAATGCACAAATCTGTTTGTTTGCAATCCTTCTCTTTTTGTTTGTTTGTTTAAACTCATAAATATACTAATTTCAATTCCAATTATTGTATCTAAGTATTCTATTATTGTTTTGTGTTGAAAAAAAAAAGAAAAAAAAGGAAGAAGAACAAAAGAAAGAGAACATCAAATTCAAGTTATTGATAAGGTTAACAGTTTAGTCATATTGGCCACAATAATAATAAAGTTTTTCTTGCTCAACTCTAATTCTACCATCTATTTTCCTATTTTGTTACCCAAATTTGTCCTCTAGGTTGTACTACCTCTATCCTAATTTTTGTGAGTTTAGTTCATTAAATTCATTTGCCTTAATATCCTTTTTCATTATTGATTCCTTGTTCTCCAATTTGTTCAATTCTACACCATTTATCTTATTTTGTTCAAAATCAATGCTCTTGATTTACATTATTTAGTTCTTTATAGAACTGAAAGGGGAAATATGAGTGGTAAAAGGTAAGAAAGGATATTAAGGCAAATTGGAGAACATGCTAATGGTGTTCTGTGGTGAAAGTTTATATAAAGAAAAAACCATAAAGAGTGTAAACACGAGGGAGTGTGACATCATCTTTTGAGTGACACATGTGAGGGAGTGTTCTGTGAGGTATCCTAATTATTTCATGTAGAAGTAATACTGTGATGTCCAAAGACAAAGGTGCAACTCAAAAGCAAGCTAGTGATGTGTCCTTTATGATCAAAGCTATGCAATAACAATTTGAGCACATGAATACCAGATTTGATGATATGAGGGAGAGGATGGAGGAGCACGCTAATACAATAGCAGAGTTGCAAAGGAGGCATGGAGAATATGAGACTCTTAAAGCACAAAGGCAGTTGAGACATGCCTATGACCATGAAGATGATGTAAAAGATGATGAATTTGACGATCAAACTACTATGGTTAGAACTGTTAACAATAGAAGGAATCAAAGAGAATTTTGAAGATAAGGCCCTATGATTATAATTTAGGTAGTATTAAAATGATAATTCCTCCATTCCAAGGTAAGAATGATCCTGATGCATGCCTAAAATGGGAGAAGAAGGTTGAATTGGTCTTTGATTGCCATAACTATTCCAAGGAAAAAAAGGTAAAGCTTGTTGTAGTTAAATTTATTGATTATGTTATTATTTAATGGGATCAACTTGTTTTGACTAGGAGAAGGAATCATGAGTGGCCTATTGATACATGGGAAGAGATGAAGGCTATCATGAGGAGGAGTTTGTCCCTAATCACTATTACAGGGAGTTGTACCAAAGGCTACAAGGGCAAGGCACCAAAAGTGTGGAGGACTACCATAAGGAGATGGAGATAACCATGATTAGGGCGAATGTAGAAGAAGATAGAGAGGCAACCATGGTTCGATTTCTACAAGGGCTAAATAAGGACATAGCAAATGTGGTTGAATTGCAACACTATATGGAATTAGAAGACATGGTGTACATGGCAATAAAGTTGAAAGGAAACTTGAACAAAAGGACTCCACATGGTTTAGGCAGAATTCGGGTTCTACCTCATCTTGGAAGCTAAATTGGAGTAAAAGGGACAAGATGTACAATTAAAAGTCCAAAGCCAAGCTACCCAAGCATAAGAATGTGGGTTCTAGCAAGGAGATAGGTAATTTTGAACCCTAACCAAGTAGAAATAGAGATGTTAAATGTTTTAAGTGTTTAAGCAGGGCTCACATTGCATCTCAATGTCCAAACAAGCATGCAATGATCTTGAAAAGTGATGGTGATGTTGAAACTAAAAGTGAATCAAATGATGATTCTGTGCCATCATCAGAGGGTAAAAGTGATAGAAAAGAGTATCTAGTTAACGAAGTAGCTCTTATTACAAGGTGAGCATTGAATATGCAAGTGAAGGAAGAAAATAAGGTGCAACGAGATAACATCTTTTAGATAAGGTGTCTCGACAAAGATAAAGTATGTAGTATGATTAATGATGGTAGGAGTTGCACTAATATTGCTAGCATAACTATGGTTGAGAAGTTAGATTTACCTACTATGAAGCATCCTAAGCCATATAAGTTTCAATGGTTGAATGAGAGTGGTGAAGTTGAAAAGCTAAGTAAGGCTAGCCTTTATTATCCTACTTATGATAAAAAGATGTATGCATTGGTACAAGCTTTAGAGACATGGCAACATTACCTTTGGCCCAAGGAGTTTGTCATCTATATTGACCATGAATCTTTGAAGCACTTTAAGGGATAAGAAAAGTTGAACAAAAGACATGCCAAGTGGATTGAATACATTGAGATCTTTCTTTACATCATCAAATATTAACAAGGTAAGGAAAATGTGGTAATTGATGTATTATCTCGCAGGTATGCCCTTATCTCTACACTTACTGCAAACTTATTAGGATTTGAACATATTAAGGATTTATATGTGAATGATCTTGACTTTGCTAGTGTGTATGGAGCATGTAGACATCAGCCTTTGAGAAGTTTTGTCGATATAAGGGTTTCTTATTTAGGGAAAATTGTTTATGCATGCCTATGAGTTCTTTAAGAGGGTTGTTTGTAAGTGAAGCTCATGAGGGTGGTCTAATGGGTCATTTTAGAGTGAGGAAAACCCTAGTTGTCATAAATGAACATTTCTTTTGGCCACAGATGAAACGAGATGTTGAGAGGATATATGAGAAATGCATAACATGTAAACAGGCTAAATCTAAAGTTTTACCCCCATGGCTTGTATACCCCTTTACTCATACCTAGCCATCCCTAGGTTGATTTATCTATGGCCTTCATATTAGGATTGTCACAAACAAAAAGGGGTAGGAATTTTGTATTTATTATTGTTGATAGATTTTCAAAGATGGCACACTTCATCCCATGCCATAAAACTGATGATGCAAATAATGTGGCTGACTTATTCTTTAGAGAAGTAGTACATTTGCATGGCATGCCATGAAGCATTGTTTTACACTGGGATACAAGTTCTTAAGCTACTTCTGGAAGACTTTGTGGGGTAAGTTAGGTATTAAGCTATTGTTTTCAATTATTTGTCATCCATAAACTAATGGGTAGACTAAGGTAGTTAATCAAACTCTTTCTACTCTTTTATGTTATTATTCCAACAAAATTGAAAACATGGGAAGACTATTTACCACATGTCGAGTTTGCGTATAATAGGAGTGTTCATTGTGCTACTAGTTACTGTCTATTTGAAATTGTAGATGGTTTTAATCTGTTAACTGCTTTAGATTTGGTACCTATACCTATCAATGAGTATGTCTGCTTAGATGGTGAACGTAAGGCTAACATGATAAAAAAAATTGCATGAAAAGGTGTAGCAACATATTGAAAAATGAACTGAACAATATGCATATCATGTCAACAAGGGACAAAAGAATGTGTTTGAACCTGGTGATTGCGTTTGGGTGCATATATGCAAGGAATGGTTTCCAACTTAGAGGCATTCAAAGCTACAACCTAGAGGAGATGGTCCTTTTAAGATGTAACATGAATTAATGACAATGCTTATAAGTTAAACCTTCCCAATGAGTATAATGTAAGTGCAACATTTAACGTTTCTAATCTTTCCCATTTTGATATAGGTGATGATTTGGGGATGAATCCTTTTGAGGAGAGGGGGAATGGTGAGAACCATAAAGATAATGGGTGAAAGGCTTCAATGGATGCAAGAGGTCCATTGCACATTCCCAAAGGCCCAAGAACATGAGCTAGAACTTCAATGGATGCAAGAGGTCTATTGCACATTCTAGAAAGCCTAATAGCACGAGCTAGAGCTTCAATGGATGCAAGGGGTCCATTGCACATTCCAAAAGGCCCAATAACATGAGCTAGACCCAAAAAGATTGAAGAAGTACTAAATGGGCTGATTAAGGATATTTAGGCCAACCAAGCTTCAAAAGGTGTGAATTTAAGTTTGACAAAAAGTCCAGGCCTAATTAATATAATTGGAATACTTAATGGTCAGACTAAGTAATAGCATTCACTCCTAAATAAGGAATTCCAAGTCTAAGTTGGAATTTGTCCATAGTTAGGAATTCCTCCAAAATAAGGATTTGTCCTAAGTAGGAATTTGTGCCTCTTTAGGATTGCTATCTTAGCCTATAAATAGACACCCTTTGTATGCTCTAGAAAATCAAACAACTTTGAGTGAAATAGAAAGTAAGGGTTTTTCTCCCTTAGTTCTTTTAAGGACTAAAGAACTTATCAAGAAGTACTTCCATATCCTTCTTAAATGCCCTAGGTTCATGTTCCTTCAAATGGTGGATCTAGGGCTTATGTTATTAAACTTTGGTTTAACTTTTCTGGTTGTTCTTTGATTCCTTATATGTATTGGGTCCCTAAGGCATGTCTTTTTGGGGTTTTTCACATCATTGGTGGCTGCCTTCTCTTTTGTCGTTCACCTCTCTTTTTCTTAGGTTTACTACTCACCTCTCTTTTTGGCTAGCTCTCTCAATTTTTTGCAACACACACCCTTCTTTCAAGACGTCTAAGGGTGTTTATAGAGTCTTGGGACTAGGGCTACACAATCATCAATAGTCATCATTAATTCCCATATGTTGCCATGGTAAAAGTTGATTCCTAAAATTTAAGATCAATGTTCAACATTGACTTCCTAAAATTTAGGGTCAACGGTCAACGTTCAATCTTGACCCCTAAAATTTAAGGTCACAATTAACATTGACTCCTCAACGCCAGGGTTAACTTGTCATTACCGACTTTGCCCAATGACCACTTTGCATCTTAACGGTATTCATAACATCAAATCAACACATATAACCGTGTGTGATGATGTTAATAACAAATCCAACATTAGCCATCAAAGATGGGCTTAACACATTATCAATTTTTTGTCCATCATGCTTTTTTTTTTCGTTTTTTTATTTCAAAAATGGCGCATTTGAAAGTTTATTTGCCATTATGTGTGATAGGTCCTTGGTGTGTGACCTAAATATTGCTTACAAAGAGGACATACTATATAAGGTAGACATCTTTAATCCAACAAATTTTATAGTTTTGACCCAAAACAAAGTACTATAAATTAACTAATTAATGATAATAGAATTAAGGTCTTATTTTATAGAATTTCTAGTAAGCCTTTAAGTGAAGGCCTTAAGGAATTATGAGCATACTCCAATTTTATTAATATTGTGAATTTTATGATGGGAAATGAGGAAAGAAAACTAAAATTAAAAAAGTACTATGTTAAACACAATGGTTATATTGACTTGGAGGAGATAAAAGCCTTTTGGTGTTTAGGTGTTGAGATAATGCCAAGGGAGAAAACAAATGGTCAAGTATGTTGATCATAATGTCAATGAAGATGAGATTTGGATTATGCTGAAAAATATCAATGAATAAGGATAGTGGCAAGGAAGACATGCATGATTTAGATGATAATACTTACTAAGAATATGATAGCGGTGACACTAATATGCAATTTGAGTTAGTGGACAAGCAAAAAGTAAGGCCTATGGGATAGTTTGTTAACCATGTAGTTATAACTAAAACTTTAATGTTGAAGTTCTAGTCAAGGAAACTTATTCTCAAAGTTAAAGTATTTTAGATTATCATATTAATGTTAAGGATGATGATGAAGGTCACTCATTGAAATATGCTAAGGTCAATAAGAACGATAGTCTAATGATAATGAAGAGCTTGTTGCTACAAAAATAAATGTTTAGAATTTCTACACAAGTGGGATCATAATAAATATGAAGAAGAAAGGATTAAATAAAGGGACAAATGCAAATACAAAGTATATAAAGGGAAGGTAAATGTAAATGATGAAATGAAGGATGGTTGTGATATTGATTATTTTATCTCAGATGAGGAAAGTAATTATGATTTAAAAGCATCTAATATAGAGAGTGATGGAAATGGTGTTATTAGGTACAAGAGCTATGCCCTTATTTATAATGCTTACCTAAAGAATCTTGACTTTGTCATTGGTATAAAGTTCGAAGATGCTATATAGTTTAAAGAGACAATTTTCAAGTATACCATTTCCAACATTATAGACATTAGACATTCTAGAAACACTTTAAACCCATTCAAAAGCTTTTATAAAGGAGCTAACTGCCCATGGAAGACAATTGTAGCTTTGTTTGCAAAACAAGTCTCTAAGGTGACAAGAATCTAAAAAAAAAGATCACATTTGTGATAAGATTTTCCAAAATAGTAATGCATCAAGGATATGACTTACTAAGATTTTATTTCAAAACATGAGGAAAATTATTGCAATGAAGTTCACATATATGCAACAAATGTGCAAAGATCAATTAAATTTAGATTTCAACATATTAAAATGACTTCAATTAGAAAATTGGTGATAGATAAGCTCACTAAGAACATACATAAGGATTATTAATGCTTATAAGATCATTAATTGGAGATTTTGAGGACAAAACATAATAGCATAGTGAAGATTGAAGTCCATAGGCTAACCATTAAAAAGGATGCCCATTTTTGACTATATGGACATATCCTTTGGTTGTTACATGTAAGAATTTTTAAAAGGTTGTAAGAAGATGATTGGGTTAGATGGTGCTCTCTTGAAAGGTCCTATTAAAGCTATGGTGCTATCTATAATTATAAATGATGAAAATAATTAGATGTACCTAATTGCATAGGTTGCAGTTAAGTTATAGTCAATTGCTACTTTGTCCTAGTTTATGAGTTTGCTTAAGGCTAAACTTGGCATAAAAGATGGAAATGGATGAGGAGTCATAGTAGACAAGCATCACGTAAGCTACTTAACTACCCTAAAACTTATGTTAATTTATTTTAGTGATTATATTTTGTCTATTAAAGGTCATAAGTTTTTTTCAATGACCTAATTCTAAGCTAATTAGAATACTTGTAGACTTAAATGTGAACCAATTATCAAATTTAATGAACCATTTGAATAATTACATACTTGTTAATGAATTCTTTGTGACATACATTTGCAAGGTATTCTTTAAGTTGGAAGGACCTCTTACCAAGAGTGGAGCATAGATATTATGTCAAACATAATTTTGCTAACTGGAGAAATAAGTATAAAGGGATGGATTTGGCAATTAGTTCTAAAAAATAAGTCCACCAACATTATAGATTTTGAGATACATATATTGCAAATGAAACTAATGTCCCCTATGCCTCATAAGGACATGATAAAGAAGCCACTTGAAAAGTGGTGTAGATAATAATTCATATATAAAACTTAAGTGTGACATTGTGGATAATAACCTTTGTGAGACTTTTAACGGTAAAATTGCACGAATTAAGACAAAAAAAAATACAATATCCTTGCTTAAGGATTTTAAATTGTTAATAGTGACTAAGCTTAGGAAACATAAGGACATTTATTATAGGTGGAAGAATGGTAAGGATACAAGGTTAGAAAAAAGTTAATTAATAGGAGAAGCCAATTTTAACTGTGAATTGGTGTTTAATATAACTAATAGATCTAAGGTTGTGTATTAGGGAGTTAAACATGTTGTCGAATTGTAAAAGAGGACATGTACATGTGATGAGAACCTCTGTGGGTCTCACACTAAGAGGGGGAGAGGGTGAATCAATGCAAGACGCTTACTTTTTACAAATTTATCTGAATTAAACCTTTATGACCTAATAAAGTTAATGATCCAATTTTTATCTTGCTTCTTATGTGATAATGGCCGTATAAATATCAAGCAAGTAGAAGCACCGAAAAATAGACAAAATTTTTATATGGTTCACCCACAATGTGTGAACTACATCCACAGTGTGATAAGTTACTCCTAAAACACACAATCCACTCTTATTATTAAGGGATACAACTGATGTTGTGGAAAGATCACTCCTTAACCACTTACAATGATCTTTCAATCACTTAAAGAGTTAATCTCCCGATCACTCGAATGATTCATCTCCTAATCACTTGAAAGATTGATCTCTCAATCACTCCTAGGGTCTCCCACCCTTTTTCAAGAAGTACATAAAAATTTTATGACAAAACTTCTTAGAGAAAGATCATTTAATGTACATAAGCTGCTATTGTAGAAAACAAAGCTTCTCCTTCCTCACTGTTGATTTCTCTCCTCAAGCTTTGTCGAACACTCCTTTGTAGGTTCTCTCCATTGTAGGTTATCTCCTTTGCAGGTTTTCTCCTCTGCAAGTTCTTTTCTCTACAGGTTCTCTCCCCTATCAATTCTCTCTTCTAAGGTTCTCTCCTCTATAAGCTCTCTCCTCTACCAATTCTTTCCTCTGTAGGTTCTCTCCTCTACAAGTTCTCTCTGTCATGCTGCCACTATTGCCTCCTTTTACTATGCACTCCCTCTTTCCTTTTTAACTGTTAGAGGCTTTCTCCTTCTTGCTACTCCGTTGTTACCTTCTTTTTCCTTTTCTGCTTCTATTATTGTAATTTTTTTGCTTCTGCTACTACAAGCTTTCTACTCTACTATGGCAATTTTTCTACTTCTACTACAATTATTGCCTCTTTTTTTCTTTGGTACTACTGTTGTCTTGTTCTACCATTGTACTATCTTTCTCTTCTGATGCTACTACTATTTGTTTTTGCTATTGTACTCTCCTCCTTCTTCTGTTGCTGCTGCTATCTCCTTTTGCTACTACACTCTCCTTCTCTTTTAGTGCCACTACTATTTCCTTTTGCCACTACACTCTCCTTCTTCCTCTAGTGCTGCTACTATCTTTATACTGCACAACTCTTTGCTATTTCTATGCCATATAGTTGTCAATTTCTTTATGTCACATAGCTTTTTGTTGTCTTTATGTTGCACAACTCTCTACTCCTTTTCTTTTTAGTGGCTACTCTCTATCATTCTCTCTATTTCTCTATTACGTTTTTGTAGCACACATCTCTCTTGATAGCAGCTTGGATGTATTTATAAGCCTCGAGTTTAGGGTTGCCCTATCATCAACGAATTCCCAAGAGTTGCCTTACAATCAATGGTTAGCATTAATTTGCAAGGGTTGCCTTATAATCAACAGTTAGAATTAATACCTAAGAGTTACCCTACAATCAACAATCAACATTATTCTTAAAATTTAAGATCAATGGTCAAAGGTCAACAATCAATATTGACTCCCAAAATTTAAAGTCAATGTTCTACATTAACTCATTGAATTTAAGGTTGACCTACCATTAACAGTTTTGACTAATGATCCTTTTACATCTCAAGCTCCTTTTCCTTGTTCACAATGCTTTCGAGAATATCCTTGACGAATACAAATTGCCCTTGTAAGCAAGCCACAACCTACATTACTAGATCTTAAGCAATTTCCTTGATTTCTACCTTAACATGCTACTTATTGGCTGGTGCTTCTAACACTTTGTAAATGCAGCAAACACATCTAAAAGGCACTTATAACATCAAATCAACAAGAACAAATCTATAAGATGCTATTGACAACAAATCCAACATTAGTCATCAAAGATGGGCTCAGTAAATCTCCCTCTTTGGATTCATTGGCAATACATTAAATCCAAAAATCAGCAATTAAGTACAAGCACAAACAACAACTTTTGATATTCACAACTCTCCTTGAGACATACATCTCCCTTTTTTGCATATGAGCATGATACCAATTAGATCCAACCTCAATTTTTAACTCCCCCTTCACAATTTCTACTTTTCCCCCTTGACAATTTCTCCCCCTTAATTTGATTTTCATTTTTGGATTTATCAAACTGCTCCCCCTTTTGATCAATATATACTCTCTTTGAATTTATGCAAAATATCTCTCCCCTTTGACAACAAATCCAAAGAATAATAAAAAAGGGAAATGGAAGGGAGGTTTAGGGGTATAGCTCAACCTCTAGGGGGTGGTTGAACATATAAGGTTAGCCTTACTTCTAGAATATCTCTCTTGACAAAGATTCGATGAATATATCTGAATGAATGAGATCCAATGGCTTTTTTGTTTAAATCTCCACATTTTTGTGGGTAACATTCACTATCTCCCCATTTTGACAAGTGCTACAAACTGCATTTCTTTCTCTTCTCAGCTTGGGTACATCTTTCATAGCTTCATTTTTGGACAATTTGTTTAGCCCCTTTTATCCAAGATGTCCTAATATCTTATGCCACAACAAATTTTCATCTTTAATGCTCATGTAGCATGTGTTTTTATTGCTAGAATCTTGGTATAAATTTCCATTTATTCTTTCTCCCTTTGTAAGAACAACACCATCACTTAATCTCTTTATTGTGCAACCACTCTTGCTAAAAGTAACTTCATGCCCTTCATTACAAAGTTGGCTAACACTAATTAGATTGCATTTTAGCCCTTCAACATAAAGCACTTCCTCTGATTTCAACTTTTCAACACCAATTTCAACTTGACCAACACTTTTAATCTTCAAAGGACTATCATTGCCATATGTGACTGACCCTTTATTATATTTTTTTACTTTCTTCAGCACCTTGGAGTCTTCTGTCATATGTGAAAAGCAACCATTATCCAAGATCCATGGCTTTTCTTTCTTGGAAGGTTTTAAGGCTATTTCAACAACCATAGTCATTTCTCTTCCTTTTCTTTTTCTTTGGCCAAACATAGGAGCATATGTAGGTGTTCTCCTTTGCACTCTTTGACCAGGCAACAATGTTAAGCATTCCTCAACATTATGTCTAACCTTTTCGCATCTTCCATAAATTTCTTCCAACATATCAAATCTATTTCTTAGTGGAATATGGCTTTTTCTCACTTGAGACTCTCTTTTCATGATAAAGTCTACCCCTAGATTCTTGCCTAACATTCCTCTTTATTATAGGCCCATTACTCTAGTATACATTAGCCTTATGCCCATACTTACTACAACACCAGCAAAGTCCTTCAAATCTAAATTTTCCTTTTCTAACAAGTTCATATCCCTTATATTCAATACCTGTTATAGCAACCATATTTCCATCTTTGATAACCTATCTCCTTTGGATTGGAGTTTTTATCACATCTCTCCTAACCCATTTTAGTTTGGGTTGGTTTCTCTTCTCCATAATATCATTGTGTTTGCTTTCAGGCACAAACACAATTTTCTTCTTCTCTTCTACCTTCCCATTTAGCTTTTCAATATAGTCAAGTCCTTTCCTCCCTATGGAATGAGGTTTTTGTTTGCTTAGACACTTATCCAACTTTTTAGTAGCATCCTCCTTGATAACATTTGTTAAAAAGGACTCTTTTTTCATTTGCATAAAGCTTGGATTGCAAATTCAGCACTTTTTGCTTTTGTGTAATCACCTTAACAGAAAGATCTTTATGTATTTTGCCTTTGATGAGGACTGTTTTAGGTCTCACACTAAAAGAGGGGTGAATAAGTGTAAGATATGCACTTTTTACAAATCGATTCAGATTTAACCTCTATGGCTTATTAGAGTTGATGATCCAATTTTTATTTTTCTCCTTTATGTGAGTGCAACCACACAACTAAAAAATCAATGAGCATGCACCTAAGAACACACGACAATTTTTATGTGATTCACCCATAATATGTAAGCTACTTATCCTTCCTAAATCACACAATCCACTATTGCTATCAAGGGATACAATAATGTTGTGGAAGGATCACTCCTTCACCACTTGTAGAAGGACTACTCCTTAACCACTTACAACAATCTCCTGATCAAGGAGTTGATTTCTAGATCATTCCAAGGGTATCCCACCTTGTTTGTCAACAAATTTATCAAGAGTATATGGTAAAACCTATCCTGCAAAATTATCACTCAATGTGTACAAACTGCTAGAGTAGAATATGGATCTTCTCCTTCCTTCGCTACTGTTGTTGTCTCACCCACTGCTGTTGCTACCTACATGCGATGCTAATGCTATCCGTACGCATTGACATTGTTGTCTGCACGCGCTGCTAATGCTGTCCACATGTGTTGCCACTGCTATTCGTGTGCGCTGCTCTTGCTGTACGTGAGTGGTGTCACTACTATTTGTGCGCGTTACTAATGCTGTCCACATACACTATTGCTGCTATTTGTGTACGCTGCTCCAATTGTCCATATGTGGTGCCGCTGCTGTCTACACATGCTACTAATGTTATCCACACGCGTTACTAATGCTGTCCGCACACACTACGGTTGCTTACCACATACACTGTTCCTGCTATTTGCAAATGTTGCTTCTACTATCCATGCTTGCTACTGCATTTGTCTGTATGCATTGTTGCTATCTACATGCGCTACCGCTAGGAAGCTTCCTAGACATGTTGCTACTACTAGGAAGTCCTTGGACATGCTAAGACATGCTGTTGCTGCTGATATATCCTCTGGACATGCAGAGATGTCTGCTGCTACTAATATACCCTTTTAGACATGCAAAGACATACTACTAGTTTGCTGGAAAGCCTCCTAGATGTACTAGTGTGGTGGCCAACTGCTGCTGTCACTATTGTGAAGGCTTGCTTTTGTGGTGGCTGTCTTGGTGAGGTTTGCTAGTGTGGGTGGCCAATTTCCTTGCTCTCTTTCTTTCCTCCTTTGCTGGCTATACCTTGCAGCTTCTCCTTGGTGGTTGCTACACTCTCCTTGGCTAGCTACCTGGCTGCTTTTCCTTGGTGGCTGCTGCACTCTCCTTGACCAGCTATACCTTGCTACTTCTCCTTAGTGGTTACTGCACTCTCCTAAATCACACAATCCACACTTGCTATCAAGGGAAACAATAATTGTATGGAAGGATTACTCCTTTACCACTTATGGAAGGACTACTCCTTAACCACATACAATGATTTCCCAATCAATGAGTCAATCTCCTGATCACTCGAAGGGTATCCCACCTTGTTTTTCAACAATTTTATCAAGAGTTTATTATAAAACCTTTCCTGGAGAATGATTACTTAATGTATATAGACTACTAAAGCAGAATATCGATCTTCTCCTTCCTTCGCTGCCGGTATTGTCTCACCTGCTGTTATTTCTGCCTGCACACAATGCTAATGTTGTCCCTATGCATTGCTATTCCTATCTACACTAATGTTGTCCACACACGTTGCTGCTACTATACGTGTGCACTGCTCCTACTGTCCGCATGTGGTGTGCTGCTACTTATGGCACTACTAATACTATCCACATGCACTGCTAATGTTGTCTACATGCATTACTGTTGCTGTCCGCACATGATGTTCCTGTTATCCATGCATGCTACTCCTACTATCCATGGGTGCTGCTGCTTCTGTCCATATGCATTGCTACTGTCTGCACACACTACGACTGCTATCCACACGGGCTACTGCTGTCTATTGGTGCACCTTCTGCAATTGCACATTAGTTACTGGTGCAGGACCCTTGTGCTGCTACTCCACCTCTTGCGAGACTCACAAGTTGCTACTACCTCCTTCTAATTTGTCTTCCTTGGCTGCTTTGTTGGTTTGCTAGTGTGGCTGATACCTTAGTAAGGGTTTGCTAGCGCGGCTGATACCTTGGTGGTGTTTGCTAGTGCTGTTAGTCCCTCTTGGACGTGCTGTTGGTGCTAGTATACCTTCCTAGACATCCTGCTAGTGCTAGTATAGCCTCCTAAATGTGTTGCTGGTGCAAGGAAGCCTCCTAGACGTGTTGCTACTACTAGGATGTCTCCTAGATGTACTACTACTACTGGGAAGCCTTGTCGACGTGTTACTACTACTAGGAAGTCTATTGGAGGTGCTAGGACATGCTACTGCTGGTGGTATACCCTCTTGGACATATGGGGACATGCTACTAGTCTGTTGGAAAGCCTTCTAGATATGTTGGTGTGGTGGCTGGCTGCTGCTATCACCTTTGTGAGGGCTTGCTGGCACGGTGGCTGTCTTGGTGAGGGTTTACTAGTGTAGGTAGCTGGCTACCTTGCTATCTTTCTTTCCTCTTAGCCGACTACACCTTGCTACTTCTCCTTAGTGCCTACTATACTCTCCTTGGGTAGCTGCTTTGCTACCTCTCCTTAGTGACTGTTGCACTTTCTTTGGCCTGCTGCACCTTGTTACTTCTCCTTGGTGGCTACTACACTCTCCTTAGTTGACTGCCTTGCTCTCTTTCTTTCTCTCCTAGGTCGGCTACCTTGCTACCTCTCCTTCACTTTAAGTTTGCCATTCTCTCTCATTTGGCCAACTCTCTTCAAATTCTGTAGCACCTATTTTCTTTTTGCAAGACACCTTGGGTTATTCATAAAGCCTTGGGATTAAAGTTACATGATCATCAATGGTAACCATTAATTCCCATATGTTAACTTACAACAAATGGCCAGATTTCAATCCTAAAATTTAAGGTCAATGGCCAACGGTTAATGGTCAATCTTGATGATCAACACCAGAGTTGACTTATTATGATTGGTTTTTCCCAATGACCTCACTACATTTCAACAACATTCACAACATCAAATGAACACATATAATTGAGTGAGATGGTGTTGATAACAAATCCAATATTAGCCATTAAAGATAGGCTCAACAAATCCAAATTTAAACTCTATGGCTTGTTAGAGCCAATGATCCAATTTTTATTTTTCTCCTTTATATGAGGGTGACCATGCGACTACAAAATCAATGCATGAGCACCCAAGTTCACCCACAATGTGTAAGCTAAATCCACAGTGTGATAGGATCCCTCATAAATCACAATTCACTCTTGCTATTAAGGGATACAATAATGTTGTGGAAGGACCACTCCATCACATGTGGAAGGACGGCTCTTTAACTACTTACAATGATCTCCCAATCAAAGAGTTGATCTTCTAATCATTCTAAGGGTATCCCACCCTATTTTCCAACAAATTTATGAAGAGTTTATGGTAAAATCTTTCTTAGACAACAATCACTCAATGTGTACAGACTGCTATAGTAGAATAAGGATCTTTTCCTTCCTTCACTTTCGGTGCTACCTGCACACGATGCTAATGCTGTCCGCACACACTACCACTACTGTTCATGTGCACTGCGCCTGCTATCCATGCCTAGTGCCACTGCTATCCATGTGCACTACTAATATAGTTTGCATGCATTACTGCTACTGTCCACACACACACAACTATTACTATCCACTTGCACTGCTGCTACTATCTGTACATGCTGCTCCTATTGTCTGCACACACTATGGCTGCTTACCACATGCATTTTGCACGCATTACTCCTGCTATTCGTATATGTAGTTGCTACAATGCACTTACAATGTTGTTACTGTCAAACACACTCTGCATGAACTACTCATGCTATCTGTGCATGCTACTCTTGTTCTTCATGCATGGTGCCGCTACTATCTGTGCGTACCGTACGCATTACGGCTGCTTACGATACACATTCTGCACGCATTACTCCTGCTATTCACAAACATAGTTGTTACTATCCACAGCTGCTACTGTCTAACGCACTCCGCATGCATTACTCATGTTATCTGTGCATGTTGCTCTTATTGTTCATGTGTGGTGACGCTACTGTCTGTACATGCTACTAATGCTGTCTACACGCATTGCTACTACTATTTGTGTGCACTACTAATGTTGTATGTGTGCACTGCTACTGCTATTTGTGCATACTACTGATGTTGTCTGCACGTGCTATTGCTTCTGTCCACACGCACTGTGGCTACTGTTCATATGTGTGGTTCTTGCTATTTGAGTGCGTTACTACTATCTGCACACACTGCAGTTGTCTTCTCACACCACTGGTACTATCCTCGGACGATGCAACTGTCTTCGCACATCACTACTTTTTGCAAATTGGTTGCTGGTGCAAGAACCTTCTACTGCTACTCCACCTCCTACCAACTGTTGCCTTGGTGGTTTGCTAGTGTGGGTCATTACCTTGGTGGTTTTTGCTAATACGAGTGGCTACCTTGGTGGTGCTTGCTGGTACAGGTGGCTGGCTACCTTGCTCTCCTTCTTTCCTCCTTGGCCAACTACATCTTATTGCTTCCCCTTAGTGGCTGTTGCACTTGGCTAACTGCCTTATTGCCTCCCTTTGGTGGCTATTGCACTCTCCTTGGTCAACTACCTTACTTCCTCTCCTTGCCTTTAGGTTTACCATTCTCTCTCCTTTGGCCAGCTCTCTCAAAATTTTGTAGCACACCCCCTTCTTGCAAGACGCATAAAGGTATTTATAAAACCTCAAAATTAAGGCTACATGATCATCAATAGTCATTGTTAATTCCCACATGGTGCCCTATAATTAATAGCTAGATTTGAATCCTAAAATTTAGGGTCCATGGTTAGCATTGACTTCCTAAAATTTAGAGTCAATAGTCAACATTAGCTTCCTAAAATTTAGAGTCAATGGTTAACGGTCAACAGTCAATCTTAACCCTAAATTTAAGGTCACTGTTAACATTGACTCCTCAACGTTAGGGTTAACCTATCATCACTAGTTTCTCCTAATGACCCCACTACATCTTAACAATATTCACAATATCAAATCAACATATATAACCATATGAGATGATGTTGACAACAAATCCAACATTAGTCATTAAAGATGGGCTCAACAATATCCCCCTTTGGATTTGTTGGCAACACATTAAATCCAATAATGCACATATAACAATTGCTAACATTTATTGCTCCCCCTGCATTGTCATTCACAACTCCCCTTGAAACATACATCTCTCTTAACCTAGTTTAACTCCCTCTTTCTGCTTCTCCCCCATTATCCATCAAGCTACTCTCCCTTTTTATCAATATATACTCTCTTTGGATTTATGCAAAATATCTCCCCCTTTGACAACAAATCCAAAGAATAATAGAAAAGGGAAGGTTCAAAATATCTCCACCTCAGCCTTTAGGGGATGGCTAAATACTTAAGTTCAGCCTCTTTTGTTCAAGATGTCCTAATTTCTTATGTCACAACAAATTTTCATCTTTGGTGCTCATATAACATGTGTTCTTACTTATGGAAACTTGGTATAAATTTCCATTTGTTCTTTCACTCTTAGTAAGGACAGCACCATCTCTTAGTCTCTTTACTGTGCAGTCACTCTTGTTTAAAGTAACTTCATGTCCATCATCACAAAGTTGGCTAACACTAATAAGATTGTATTTTAACCCTTCAACAGAAAGTACTTTATTTAATTTCAACTTTTATACACCAATTTCAATAGCAACCATACCTTTAATCTTTAAGGTACCATTATTGCCAAATTTAACTAATCCTTCATCATATTTTACTACTTCCTTGATCATCTTGGAGTCTCCTATCATATGTGAAGAGCAAACACTATCCAAGATCTATGGCTTTCCTTTCTTGGAAGCTTTTAAGGCTACTTTCATAACCATGAACATTTCTCTTCCTCTTCTTCTTCTTTGGTTGAATATGCGAGCATGTATAAGTGTTCTCCTTTGCACTCTTTGACCAAGCAATGATGTCAAGCAATCTCAACAATGTGTCTAACCCTTTCATATCTTCCACAAAACTCTCCCAGTAAATCAAACCTATTTCTCAGTGGAATATAACTTCTTTCCATCTGAGAATACCTTCTATCTTGATAAAGTCTCCCTCTGGACTCTTGCCTTACACTCCTCTTTATTATAGGCCGAGTATACCAACAAGCATTATCCTTGTGCCCATACTTACCATAGCTCTAACAAAAACCTACAAACTTAGATTTGCTTCTTTTACCAAGTTCATGTCTTCTTTCTTTAGCAATTGGTATGGTAGCGTTCTCACAATCTTTAATAGCCTATCTCCTTTGGATAGGAGTTTCCACCACATCTTGCCTAACTCATTTTAACTTCGGTTGGTCTTTCTTCTCCATTGTCATTATGCTTGCTTTTAGGTACAAACACAATTTTCTTGTTTTCTTCTACCTTCTCACTCAACTTTTCAATGTAGCCAAGTCTTTTCTTCCCTATGGAATGAGGACTCTAATTGCTTAGACACTTATTCAAATTTTTGTTAGCATCCTCCTTTGATGACTCTCTTTTCACTTCCATGGCCTGCATAAAGCTTTCTTCATGCTTATTTAGCTCAGACTTGGCCTTATGGAGCTTAGCTTGTAAAATTAGCACCTCTTGCTCTTATGCAATCACCTTAGTGTCAAGATCTTTATGTATCTTGCCTTGCTCTACCTCAAATATGATTAGCTCCTCAATCCTCTTTAAGTACTCCTCCTCTTTTTCTTCAAAATCCTTTTCTTTCACTTAGAGATTAGATTCATCAATAGTAGAATTTTCATACAACTTCTTGAGATGTTTAACCTCTTTTTCTAGCTTGTTGTTTTTCTACAAACAAGCTCTCAATTCATTCTCAAGTTGCTACACACTAACTTATCCTCATCCTCTTCTATTGATTCCTCATCACTTGAAGAGTCGATCATCATTTGCTTGAGCAACCAGCACATCCTTTGTAACCTTATCATCGAAATCATCATCAACTTCTTCTTTAGAATCCTCTTCATCTAGCTTACTTAGAAAATTCCTTCTTTTGGATATGAAGAATTTATTTTTTTTCCTTTAGCACCTGAATTTCCAGCTTTAGAGTAGCTAGATTGCTTCATCTTCCTCCTTGGGACTAGCTCATCATCATCTATACTATTTACTTCTTTTCACTTTAGGCAGCCCATGGAAAAGTGCCTCATTGCTCCACAGCTAAAGCACTTTAAGGGTAATTCTCCCTTATACTTCCCTTTTCCTTTCCTCATATTGTTGGTGATGTATGTCATGACCTCATCTAGTTTAGTATCACCATCTTCTTCTCCAAAGCTATTGACGGATTCTTCTTCTTGGTCTTTAATCCTTAACTTTTTTATTGCCTTGAAGGCCACCTCATTCTCTACCTTAGACAACGTTTCTTTTTTCATTGGAGCTATTCTCATTTTATAAGCCACCAATATACTATGCAAATCATCTAAGGGCAACCTATCTAGATCACTATCTTCTATGGAAGAGACTTTGGTGTTGTAAGCTTCTAGCAAGGTTCTAGGCATTTTCCTTACCAAAGTAGCATCAAGGATCTCCTTTCTATAGTAGCATCATAGATCTTCTTTCCATAGCCCCTGGTGAAACACACAATTTCATTGACTTTTGTGAAGAATGCATCCACACTCTCATCATTCTGCATCTTTATGACTTCAAATCTACTCCTCTAAATTTGTAGTTTGGCCTCCATCACAACTTTGTCACCTTCATAGATATTCTTCAATTTGTCTCATATTTGCTTGGCTGTATTACACCCCATCACCTTAGTGAATTCTTTGTTTGACAAAGAGGCATATAAGGCATTTTTTGCCTTTCCATCACACTCCAAATTCTTCTTATTTGCCAGTGTCATAAGATCACCTTCAGCAACAAGAATGAAGCCACTAATAACAGACTCAAACACATCAAGACCAAGGGACATCAAATATAGGAGTATTATATTGTTCCATAATTGATAATTTTGTCCATTAAAAGTAGGGATGCCTTTGTTATTAACACTGTTCAAGCTATCCATGATCTTAAGTAGCAGTAGAGATAAAAACTCACACAGCAATGCACAACTTCAATTCAAATAAAAAAAATTGGATCAATAGAGGAACCAACTTTAATATAACTTGATGAGGACCATTTTAGGTCTCACACTAAGAAGGGGGATGAATCAGTGTGAGATATGTGTTTTTTACAAATCAATCAAAATTTAACCTCTGTGACTTGTTAGAGTTAATCATCCAATTTTTATCTTTATGTGAATGGGACTATACGACTAAAAAATCAATGTGCAAGCACTTAAGAACACGTAACAATTTTTACATGGTTCATCCACAATGTGTGAGTTACATTCACGGTGTGATAGGATCTCTCCTAAATCACACAATTCACTCTTGCTATCAAAGGATACAATAATGTTGTGGAAGGATCATTGCTTCTCTACTTGCGAAAGGATTACTCCTTAGCCACTTACAACGATATCTCGATCAAGGAGTTGATCTTTCGATCACTCTAAGGTATCCCACCCTATTTTTTAACAAATTTATAAAGAGTTTATAATGAAACCTTTCTTAGAGAACAATCACTCAATATGTATAGACTGCTAGAGCAAAATATGGATCTTCTCCTACCTTTAATTTCGGTGCTGCATACATGCAATGCTAATGCTATCTGTATATGTTGTCATTGTTATCCGCGCATACTGCTAATGCTATCCGCACACACTGCTATTGCTGTTCGTGCGTGCTACTCCTGCTATCCCCATGTGGAGTTGTTACTATCTATGCACATTGCTAATGTTGTTCGCGTGCACTACTATTGTTGTTTATGCGTGCTGCTAATGCTGTTTGCACACATTGCTCCTACTATTCACAAACATAGTTGTTGCTGTTCCCCTGCGCTACTTCTACCATCTACATGCATAGTTTCTGCTTACTCCATACACTGTTCCAATTATCTGCGCATACTATTCCTGTTATCTGCAAGTGGTGTCACTGCTGTCTGTGTGCACTGGTAATGCTATCCACACACACTGTTGCTACTATTTGCACATGTTGCTCCAGTTGTTCACATATGCAGCTGCTATTACTATCTACACGCACTTCACACACATTGCTCCTTCTGTCCACACATACTACGACTGCTTACAACACTCATTACTCCTACTATTCATATATGCTACTCCTACTATCTTTACGCATTGCTGCTTCTGTCCGCACAAGTTGCTGCTATCCACACACGCTGCAACTATTGTCCACACATGTTATTCCTACTATCTGAGCATGCTGCTGTCGTCTACTCATGTCAATGCTGCTATCTGCCTACACTACTACTATATGCTTGCACTGTTGCTATTATTCATGCATGCTATGACTGTTTTCTCACATTGCTACTGCTATCCCCATATGCTGAGTTGTCTTCTCATGCCGCTACAACTGTATTCTTACGCCACTGCTGCTATCCCCAAGTACTGTAGCTATTTTCTCATGCCACTATTGTTATCCCTGCACGTTGAAGCTGTCTTCGAACGCCATTGCTGTCTACATATTACTTGTTGGTGCAAGACCCTTTTGCTGCTACTCCACCTATTACTAGATACTGCTCCACCTCTTACCAATTGCAACCTTGGTGGTGTTTGCTGGTGTGGGTGGCTAGCTACCTTGCTCTTTTTCTTTCCTCCTTGGCTGGCTACACCTTATTGCTTCTTCTTAGTGGCTGCTACACTCTCCTTGGCTAGCTACCTTGTTGCCTCCCCTTAGTGGTTACTGCACTCTCTTTGGCTAGCTGCCTTAAGTTTGGCTCTCTTAAAATTCTGCAACACACCCCCTTCTTACGAGATGTATAGGGTTATTTATAGAGCCTTGAGATTAAAGCTACATGATCATCAACAGTTATTATTAATTCCCATAAGTTGCCCTATAATTAACAACCATATTTGAGTCCTAAAATTTAAGGTCAATGGTCAACATTGACTTCCTAAAATTTAGGTCAACGGTTAATCTTGACCCCTAAAATTTACAGTCACAGTCAACATTGACTCCTCAACACCAAGGATGACCTATCATCACTAGTTTCTCCCAATGACCTCGCTACATCTCAATGGCATTCACAACATTAAATCAATATATATAACCATGTGAGATGGTGTTCACAAAAAATTCAACATTAGCCATCAAAGATAGGTTCAACAGCCTCAAGTACATTCAGCTTCTTAATTCTTTTCAAGTACTCCTTTTCTTTCACTTAGAGATCAGATTTATCAACAGCAGAATTTTTATTCAACTTCTTAAGATTCTTTACCTCCTTTTCCAACTTGTTATTTTTGTGCAAACAAGCTCTTAATTTATTCTCAAGTTGCTGCACTAACTCTTTCTCTTCCTCTTTAGCTAATTCCTCATCACTTGAGGATTCTTTTTCATCATTTACCTGTGCAACTAACACATTTTCTCAACATCATCATTACAATCATCATTAACTTCTTCTTTAAAATCTTCTTCATTTAGGTTGCTCAAGAAATTTCTTCTTTTGGATCTAAAGAGTTTCTTTTTCCCTTTGGCACTTGAATTCCTAACCTTAAAATACCTAAATTTCTTTATTCTCCTCCTTAGGGCCAGCTCATCATCATCATCACTATCTACTTCTTTTCTCTTTGGGCAGTCCATAGCAAAATGTCCAATTACTCCATAACTAAAGCACTTAAAGGGTAATTTTCCCTTATACTTCCCTTTTCCTTTCCTCATGTTTTTGATGATATATGTCATGACTATATCAAGTTTAGTATCACCATCTTCAACTTCAAAGCTGCTATCAAATTCTTCTTCTTGTTCTTTAATCTTTAATTTCTTTATTGCTTTGATGGCCAACTCCTTCTCTACCTTACACTTCTTTTCTTTCTTCATTGGTGTTATTCTTATTTCATAAGTTACTAATATGCTATGCGAATCATCTATGGGTAGCCTATCTAAATCTTTATCTTTTATGGAGGAGACTTTGGCATTAAAAGCTTTCAATAAGGTTTTAACTATCTTCCTTACCACAGTAGCAACATTGATCTTCTCTCTATAGCCTCTAATAAAGCATACAATTTCATTTACTTTTATAAAGAAGTCATCTACAAATTTATCATTCAACATCTTTATGTCTCCAAATCTACTCCTCCATATTTGTAACTTGATTTTCTTCACAACCTTGTCCCTTTTATAAATATTCTTTAATTTATTCCAAATTTGTTTAGCTGTGTTACATCTTATCACTTTGGTGAATTCTTTCTTTGATAAGGAGGTATAAAGGGCATTTCTCACCTTTTCATCATACTCTAAATTGTTCTTATCAGTATTTATCATAACAGCACCTTCAGTAATAAAGGTGAAGCCATTGACAGCAAATTCAAACACATCCAAACTAAGTGACATTAGATATGGGAGCATTTTATTCTTCCATAACTAATAATTTTGTCCATTAAAAATGGGAATGCCCTTATTGTTAACACTATTCATGCACTCCATGATATTAATTATTAGTAGATGTAAAGATTCACAACAGCAATAAAACTTTTAAATCAACACAGAATAGATCAATAGAGGAAACTTCTCTCTAATACTACTTGATAAGGACCTCCATAGGTCTCAAACTAAAAAGGGGAGGGGGTGAATTAGTGTCAGATGCTTACTTTTTACAAATCTGTTCGAATTAAATCTCTATAACCTATTAAAGTCAACAATCCAATTTTTATCTTGCTTCTTTATATAAGAATGACCGTATAAATATCAAGCAAGCACAAGCACTCAAGAACACATAGAATTTTTACATTTTTGTCCATTAAAAATGGGAATGCCCTTATTGTTAACACTATTTACACGCTCTATGATATTAACTATTAGTAGATGTAAAGATTTACAATAGCAACAAAACTTTCAAATCAAAGCAAAATAGATCAATAAAGGAAACTTTGCTCTAATACTACTTGATAAAGACCTTCTTAGGTCTCACACTAAAAGGGGGAGGGGGTGAATTAATATATGAGATGCTTATGTTTTACAAATCTGTCAGAATTAAACCTCTATAACCTATTAAAGTCAACTATTTGATTGTTATCTTACTTCTTTATATGAGAATGACGTATGAATATTAAGCAAGCACAAGCACTCGAGAACACATAGAATTTTTACATGGTTAACCCACAATGTGTGAGCTATACCCACAATGCAATAGGATTACTCTTAAATCACATAATCCACTCTTGTTATCAAGGGATACAAGTAATGTTGTCAAAAGATCACCAATTAACCACTTACAATGATCTCCTGATCACTCAAATAGTTGACTTTCCAATCACTCGAAGAGTTGATCTCCCAATCACTCGAAGGCATAATCTCCCAATCACTCCAAGGGTCTCTCACCTTTTTTCAAGAAGTAACTAAAATGTTTATGACAAAACTTTCTCGAGAAAGATCACTCAATGTACATAAGCTGTTGTTACAAAAAATAAATCCTCTCCTTCCATACTATCAGCTTCTCTCCTCAAGCTTTACCAGTCTCTCCTCTACAAGTTCTCTCCAATATAGGTTATTGCTTCTGTAAGTTCTCTCCACTACAAGTTATCTCTATCTTGCTACCTGCTTCTATTGTGTACTATCTCTTTTCTCTTCTACTATTAGAGGCTTCCTTCCTTTTGCTACTTCTACTATTGCAATCTTTCTACTTCTACTATAGTTGCTGCCTCCTCCTTTATTTGATGCTACTACTGTTTCCTTCTGCCACTACACTCTCCTTCTCTTCTGGTGCCACTATTATCTCCTTCTGCCATTGCACTCTTTTTCTTCCTCTACCGCATAGCTCTCTGCTATCTCTATGTCACATAGCTCACTGTTTCTCTATGCCACATAGCTCTCTGTTGTCTTTATGCTGCACAACTCTTTATTATCTCTATGCCGCATAACTCTCGACTCCTTTTCCTTTTGGTGCCTGCTCTTTGCCATTCTCTTTATTTCTCTATTACATTTCTACAACACACACCTCTCTTGATAGCTGCATGGATATATTTATAAGCATTGAGTTTAAGGTTGCCCTCATCAGCATTGATTCCCAAGGGCTGCCCTATAATCAATAGTCAACATTGATTCCTTAAATTTAGGGTCAACAGTCAATATTGACTCCTAAAATTTAGAGTCAATAATCAACATTGATTTATTAAATTTGGACTTGATCTACCATCAATGATTTTAACCAATGATCTCTCTACATCTTAAACTCCTTTTCTTTGTTCACAATACTTTTGGGAATATCCTTGACGAATACAAATTGCACTTATGGGCAGGCCACAACCTATATTGCCAAATCCTAAGCAATTTCTTCAGCTTCTATGTTAACATGCTATTCATTGGCTGGTGCTTCCAACACTTTATAAATGCAGCATGCACATCTTAAAAGCACTCATAACATCAAATCAACAAGGACAAATCTATAAGATGTTGTGAACAACAAATCCAACATTAGTCATTGAAGATGGGCTTAACAGCATGCAAAGTTGGGATCTTTCAAGCATTTATGTTATCATGCCATCTATGCAATATTTAACAAGGGAGAAAAATCCAAATTTTATTTAGATCCTTAGTTCAATTAGGTTAAATACCTTGAGACATATTATAAACCAATGCAACTAGTTGGGAAACAACACTTTTGGCTGAAAGCTATTAAAGACCCCATTAATCCACCACCATTAAAGAGATAGGAAAGCCTTATAATAAAGGATCAAACATCAAGGAAAAGCATATCCTCACCCTAAGAAGCTTACAAACAAAAGGACAATAATTATAAGCAAGTGATGCCATCAATAAGGGCATAACAAAAGGACATGCAAGAACCCACCTACACCACCACCTCCCAATCCAAACAAACTAGTAAGCCATATATCCATGTCACTTACATATTCTTTGTGCAACTATAATGCAAACTAATGCATAGTTAATTTACATGTAACCAAAAAAAAAAAAAAGCAAGACAACAATGACTAAACAAACTCAAACAAGGAGTGGTCCAATAGTCATAAGTCCTTAACAATTGCAATAAGAAAGAAAGTAAAGGATGGAAGAATGTTTAAGGGAAACTAATGAGTCTACTTTAACTTTAAAGCTTGTACATGGTATATGCACTCAAGAATCTAATGTCTAGAACAAAAAGACTTGTTTTTGCACTATGTCACTTTGTCTCACTTTTGTTTTTGTTTAAGGCCTATGGTGTCTACTCTAAGATTCCTTTTTTGGTAGTTGTTTATGCAAATTTCAAGTACGAACAATTGGTGTGCTTTATTCTATTTAAATACTTAGGATTTATAGTATGTTAGGTATACTTATGAGATATGGATTTGTAAACAACAATCTTTATTTCGTTATATTGCAAACATCCAAAAGTAAAACTTGCACTCCTAAAAATATATGCAACAGAGTGAGCATAGATTGTTTCTACAGAAAGTGTCTTGTAATATCTTGTGTTGTAATGAACAAGGAGGGGTTGTTTTGAATATAACAAATTAATTTAAAAAAATTGAAACAACTAAGAAAATAATGCAAAATAAAATGCCAAGTTCAATTAAAGACAAACTTTAGTTTAGATCAACATCTACCATAAGAAATCCATACCTAATTATTGATGCAAATATATTAATTCATACTTTGGATACTCGTCATGGAACCAATTTCCTATCTCTCTTTATTTATAGTTAATTAAAATACAAGCAATCAAATTTACCCTAACCACTAAACAACCAAAAGGTAAGTGCTAAAGATTTAATCCCATGGCAACCTTAGGAATTAAAAAGATTGATGAGGTTAGACAACACAAGCACATGTAGTTGTATTTAATATATTTGTGGTCCTTCCCATGACTTAATAATATCTAACACAGTAAATCATCAAGCTTGGTTGCTTCACAAATTAGAGGGATAAAATAATTATGGATTTGATATCTAGCCTAGCAATAAATTGTAATGATTAACTGACTAGTAGGCCTATTAGCAATCAAATTGAAACAATCATAAAAATATATGCATAGAAGAACATCCAATACTCAAAGTATGAATCAAATAATAAACACAAATTATAGCTTACAATTATTCATTCCTAAGCTTCTCTTTCCATTAACCAAGTGTAAAAATTTAGCCACATAAGGTCATGGATGTTAACATGAAAGAGATTGAATAGGATAGTAGGAAGAAGGATAGCTAGTGTGTGTTATGTTTCATGGTATGTTGTGTTCTTTTCCTCTACCTACCAACCTCGTCCCTTTATAGGCTAATGGTCATTCTAGAAACCATAAAAAAAAGTTCCTAAATAAGAAAATTCAAGTCTAATTAATTAAGAAAAAAATTGAAAATAAAATAAAACCCTAATACATTTAAAAAAAAACGTTTCTTCTTTTGGAACTTCATCTACTAAAATTTCTAAAATAAGAATCTTTAAATCCACACATTAAAATTGCAAGCTAATGAACATTTTAGAATCATAACAATACATGCATAGCAAATTCAAGGCCAATTTTGGCCTTGATACAACCCATATCTCTTAAAACCCAAAACATAAAGTTATGAAGCTCAATAAAGCTCATCCTAAGCTTTTCATAGCATCTTGAATCATTTTAATCAGAGTTCAAATAAGAGACTTATGCTTAAATTATAAAATAATGTTAAAACTATCTGGAATTGCCCAATTAACTTTTTTATTTATTTTTTTTCACTTAGCACCTCTAATTACTTTATAAATCTAAATATAAGAATAATGAATGTAATTAAACTCACATAAGTATAAAAGACTTTACATTAAGTAAGAAAAAATATGACATTTTACATTCTTGTTAGTATATTAATGAAATTGTTAACAGTTTCACAAATATTCTATAGCCTTTACTTTTATTTATCTTATTTGATGGAATTATAAAATAGCAAAACAAGAATTATTATCTTACTTTTATTTGAAATTAAGATTATTAGGTTTTGTTTAAAGAAAAGCTTGGTATGATTTTTTGAAGTATTATATGATATATTTATTATCAATTGACTTATGTTGAAGAAAAGCCCACATTCCATTAATCACAAACAATACAACCAAAAAGTTCATCCTTTGATAAACAATATTAACAAATACATAAACTTCCCTTCAACTACTATCCTTATCTTCAATAAAAACCATATTAAACCTACTTTAACCCTACAAAGGCTATCTTACCTTCTACAATCACCAAAATGGAGCTACTTCTCATCATATACCTGACACATCTCCTCTTTTCCTTTGCTGGTAGTGCTCTTGGCCCCATCTTTAGCTCTTACCTCAAACTTTATCATTATAACAGCAACCAAGAAACAAAACACCCATTGGATCATTAACGATATCAAGAAGCATCATGCCTACTTTCTTTCTTGTTTTCTTGCATTCTCCACATTTCCAATCACCTTTTTAGTTTAGGAATGATTTGGTGTGCCCTTTGACAAATTGGAAACTCAAAATAATCACAAGCTTCACAACTTTGCTAGAAAGCAAAGGAAATTTAGAAGAGAAACAAATAGATTAAATTATGAAATTACATATGCCAATTCATCTTACTAGAAATAAAGGACATGCTTTTAAGCACTATTATGGGTTCAAATATATCTAAGATGTCTTCATTATGGTAAATTGGTCACCAAGGCATAAGATAGTAATTACAACTTTTCTTTCTCTTACAAGCTTCTCCCTCTTGCTTTTTATCCCTTTTCTCTAAAGCTTTCCTTAATGATTCCCTTTTTCTAACCTTTCAATTAAAGCTAAAATCTTTTGGGTGGGTATTATTTGATGATTTGGCTCCAATTAAGAGGGAGGGAGGGAGGGAGGAAGGGAGAGGTAAAGAAAAAAAGAGTTTAGTTAAGAGAGACTATGATGTAAATGGGACCTTGAAAGTTGTTGACCCATCTATAGACTACCACGTTAGCAATTTTTCCTCATCATCAAGTCAATTTAGTGTGTCATATGGTTCTCACCACATAAGTTACTACATAAATTAACATGTCGAACTTAATAGTTAATCTAATAAATTGCACAAAATTAACCTACTTGTAGACATTTTTTAATGTTACTACTTTTTTAGACAATTTTGTAAATACTAACCCATTTATGGATCAATCAAAAGTTATTGACCCAATTATAAACTTATCTTTGTACAAAACAATTTTAGTAATAGTACTAATCACTTTTAATTCATTCTTAACTTCTTTGGTTTTACATGCTACTTGCAATTTATTTGTAATGACTTTAACATTAAGTTTATCTTGATTTATAATTGAGTTGAACTTACAAGATAAAAGCTAAGTGATAATTTGGAGGATGATATCAATGATGGTAAACTTGCAATTACTAGTTAAGCAATAGGAAATGAATTTGAGAGTGGTGATTTAAATGCATTCAGTTAATGTTGTTCCCATAACCTTGTATGGGTTGTAATTTTTGTCAACGAGATTTAAGTGTGCAAGCAAAAGTGTGACTCATTCAAGCATTCAAGGGATGAGTTTTTCAATAGAAACCAAAGAGCAACAAAAATAAAGTAAGGAGGGGGATAATGCTGAATTTTGAATAGAACAATAATATGAAGCAACATGGAGGGGCAAGAAAGGAAATTTGCCGCAGCTGCAGTAAACCCTTCTAGGGTTTGCATAGAAGGGAGTATATAAATCAAGACTTATTATCTCTTTGTTCAAGTAGCCACTAGAAGTTAGAGCAGACCATACCTGAAAACGTGACGCCTAGAGAAGGGGAGACAAGAGAGCACACACATAAGACCCAAAAACGTGACATCTAGAGAAAGGGAGACATGAGAGCACACACACACCAAAATTGTTGGGGATACAAACCAGAAATGTTGGGCAAAAACATTGGGGATACAAACAAGAATTGGTGGAACCACTGTAAGATAGAGAAACATGTTAGAGCAAACCAAAAAGAGAGGATGCGAGACCTAGAGAAGGTGAGATGTTAGAGCAGACCAGACCTGGAAACCGTGAGACATGAGAGCATACCAAGACCAAAGAAGATGTGTGACCAGACCAGAATGTGAGACCAGCTGAGACCAAACTAGACTAGAATGTAAGACCAGGTAAGACCTAGAAATGTGAGAACAAGTGAGACCAGACCTAACTAGAACGGTGAGACCAAACCAAACCTGGAACTGGTGAGACCAAACCAGACCTGGAACAGGTGAGACCAGAACGAAATGTTCGACAGTGTGAGCAGACCAGGAACATGTGATGGTGTAAGCAAACCAAAAATGTGGGAGATGAGAAAAGGGTGAAACACCGTAAGACTAGGTGAGGTGTGAGACCATGTGAGACGTGAGACCAAGTCAGGCATAAGACCAGAAAAGGGTGAAACGGGTAACACCAAAACACATCGAAAGACAAGAATTGGTGAGACCAAAAAAGGATGAAACGAGTGACACCAAAACACACTGGAAGACCAAAAAAGGGTGAAACATGTGACATCAAAACACACCATGAGACGCAGAATCAGTGAGACCAGAAAAGGGTAAAATGGTAAGACAGTGAGACGGTGAGACCAGGAGACGAGTGAGATAGTGAGACGGTGAGACTAGGAGTTATGTAAGACAGCCTAGAGAAGAAATTTGGTGAAGCATTTGAGAGAACTCAACATATTTTTAGTTTTCTTCAAGAGAGGTTAGAGAGTGTTTTGGTGATCTTTCAAGCGGTAGTGAAGCAGTCTATTCAAATTAAACAGAGGCAACATAACTTAGAAGAAGGGTAGACATAGTAACTGGCACTCTTTGTATTGTGATTGCTTTGAATTTGTATTAGTGAAAGGAGTAAAAGATTAAGACATCCATTGTAATCATAGGGGATACCACACTGGTGTTCTCAAGTATAGTGGATTTTCTTGATAGAGGAAGAATCCCTACCACTGAGAGTACGTCACATTTACGGAACCACGTAAATCTTTTGTATCCTTACTTTGAATTTACATTTTATGTTTTGAATTGTATTGCGAACACAGTTAAAGAATCATCAAACTCATAACCTAAAGGAAGACCTAGTCAAGAACAACCGATTCATCTAATAAGCAAGGTGTTTGAAAGGTAACTTTGGGGACTATTGTGATCAGTATATAACAATAGATCTACCATAATTAAATCTAGAAAGAGTTCAGTTTTGGCTTAAATTATCAATGTTTTTAAGGGGTGTGATACTGATTCAGTTCCCTCTGAGTATACAGACTAGTAGATCCTAAGGTGAAGATGAGAACTTCAATTGGTATCAAAGCACAAGTTCACCAGTTTGAAACTTAATAGCTTGGTGTACTAGTTTGAAGGGTTTCAAAAGTTTTACCTTGTTCAGCATACTAAGAAATTGATGCCAGTACCAGCACCAACACTACTTACAGCAAGAAGGTTCCAATCTTTAATGGAACCAACTACCATATATAGAGAGTAAGAATGCAGGTGGTATTTGCAACCATAGGCATGAACGTGGTGAAATCTATACAAGAGGGTTTTGAACCTCCAAAAGAAGGTAAAGATCCAACCCCAGAGGAATTAAGGCAGTTTGAGATCAATGGGAAGGCCTCAAATGTCATCATTTCAGCATTGACAAATGCGAAGGAGATATAGGACATATTGCAAAAGGTCTATAAAGGTGATGGCAGAATGAAGGCCAAGCTTCAAGTTTTCAAGGAGAGATATGAATCCCTCAGAATGTAGAAGAATGAGATAGTCCAAGAGTTCTTCACTAGGTTTATTGATGCTATAAACGACCTTAGAACTCATGGGAAGAACAAAGATTCATCTATTGTGAAGAAAATTCTGAGAATTCTGCCTAAGAGGTTTGCCCTAAAGGTGGTAGCCATAGAGTAGAGATCTCAATTCTATGTCACTACATGATCTCTAGTGCAATCTCATTACATATGAGATGAGAATAAAGTCAACTGAAAGCTCCTCAACATCAAAGCTACCAAAGGAGCCAACTTTCAAAGCTATGAGACATTTGAAGATAAGAGAAGAGGAAGAATCATCCAGTGAGGATGATGATGAGGAGGAGGAGGAGGAAGAAAGTGAAGGTGAAGTATTGACTTACTTCTCAAGGAAATTCAAAAAGGGGTCTAAGAAGAGAAAAGGACAGTTGTCCTTGAGATGTTATCGTTATGGGTAGACTGGAAACTTTGCTTCTCAGTGCAAAGTGAAACTTGATGATAAAGATGAGGATGGTGATGATGATTAGAATTCAAAATGGAGAAGACCATCATCCAAGTCAAGGAAGTCCAACAAGAAGACTGCTAACTCACAGAAGAAGAAGAAGAGAGGCTCATTCAAGAGTTATGTGAGCCAAACAAAAGAAGTCGATGAGGAGGAAGATGTAAACTTATCAAATGAGCATGTATTTATGGCATCAGATCAATGTTGTAGTTCAAAATCTGAAGAGAAAGAGGAGATTGCTGAAGAAGAACCAAATCTTGAAGTTAAGTTAGAAGCAACTTCAAAGGAGATAATAAAAAAGGGCAGAATCATAAAAAGGTTAAAGGCTCATATAAAACAAGTTGAAGCAACAGAAAGTCAAAAGGATGAAATAAGGGTTGAACATATTGACTTGAAAAGAAGATTTAAAGAACAAATCAAAATATGTGAAGACCTTACAATAGAGTTTGGATCAAGGACTTCAAAAATTTAAGAAATAGAGATAAAGTTGATGAGACTTCAGCAACAACTCAAAAAGAGAGAAGAGAACTTGCAAAAGCTTGAAATGATAGAAGAAATGAGCTCTGTAAGAGAAAAGAAGAATGAAGAGAAAATGAAGTAATCTGAGGCTGCATTGCCTAAAGATCATGAGGCATTGCCATAGAAGTTGAAAGAGAAGGTTATGATTAGGAGAAGATAGCTGAAAATAAAGAAGATTTGAAGAAGCAACCTAGGGTTGTGAACAAAAATGAAGAAAAGAAAGTCAACCAGCAAAGGGCTATGATTGAATAGAAGAAGGAGGAGAAGGTGATTGAAATAAAAGCCACACAAGTAAAGAAGCCAGCAACTTTGCCTATACAGCAGGTAATGAACAAAGGAAAACAAGTTGTGATTAGACCTAAGAAGAGGCAGTTTCAAGGTCACTGCCTTTATTATGGAGTTTGGGGTCATAAGGCAAGTAAATACTGGTGGAGAAGGCTAGTATACATCTCCAACTTAAGAAGATCTTATGCTACATACAGGGCGAGACAATACAAAATTTAGAAAAGAACACCTATCATGAGTTCTTGTACATACCGTAAAAAGCAAGGACACACTGAAAAGGATTGTTGGTGGAAGCGCAAACTAGTGGTTTCAAAGAACAAGTTTGCTATATTGGCAAAATTGGAACAGTGTGAAAGGTGCGAGCAAGATGGCCATAATGCCAAGAGATGCATGACACTTCTCCCTAAGTAAGAGAAGGCACTCAATGGCACAGTAAAACCAACTAGTACAGTCAAAGCTGATAAAAAAGAGAAAGCTATCTTTAAGTCAATTCAAAAATTTGAACAAGTAAATTATAGGAGACAAAAGTAAATTATCAAAAGTTGAACAAGTCAAGAGAAGGCAGAGTCAAGTTTGGCAATGATGATTCACTCAACATCAGTGGTCAAGGGTTAGTAAATATTGGAAAATGAAAGTTAAAAGATGTTCTACACATTGAAGGACTCAAATATAATCTAGCATTTGTTAGCCAACTATGAAATGAAGACTATAAAGTGATATTTACAAAAATAGGTTGCTAAGTAAAGAGTAAAGAAGGCAATACTGTTACAGCTAGGAAGAGAATAGCTGGAAATTTATATGTGATTGATAAGGATGAGACAAACAGCTGTTTACTTACAAAAGAAGAAGAAAATTAACTCTAGCATAGGAGACTAGGACACTTAACATTGAAGAACATGAGGAAGCTAACCACTACTCATGCAATCAAAGACATTTTATACCTCAAGAGAGAGAGGGAGTATGTTTGCTTAACATGCTCTAAAGGAAAATAGGTCAAAAAGCAGTATAAGACCAAAGAGTTCAGCTTTAAAGTAGTGCTTGACATTATACATACTGATTTGTGTAGGTTGATGAGAACAAAAGGGTTGAATGGTGAGAGGTACTTCATCTTGTTTGTTGATGATTATTCCAGAAGGACCTGCATCATGCACCTCAAACATAAGTCAGAAGTTTTGAAATGCTTCAAGAGATATAGAAGATTGGCTAAAAATGAAAGTGGAAAGAAGATTAAAATATTGAGGTCAGATCAAGGCATTGAATTCACAAATGGAGCTTTTGAAGATTACCTTAAGAAGCATGGAATTCACCATCAGATGGCAACAGCAAGAAGACCTCAACATAACGGGATGGTAAAGAGGAAAAATAGAGCTATGGTTGAAATGGCAAGAACTCTATTGCTGGAATCCAAGCTTCACACAAGATTTTGGACGAAAGCAACATTTACAGTTGTGCACCTATTAAACAGAGTTTTACTAAGGCCTAATACTAATAAGACTCCATATGAGCTATGGAGTGGAAAAAAGACAACAGCCAAGTATCTTAGAATGTTTGGCAGCCCATGTTTTGTGAAAAACAAGGAACAAAACTTGGGAAAATTCCATACTAAGTCAGATGAAGGCATCTTTGTGGGATACTCTGTAAAGACAAAAGGTTACAAAGTTTTTTTTGCATAAACTGGGAAAAATGGTCACTTCCAGTGATGTGAGAATAGATGAAAACTAGAAAACAATGCATAATGAAGAAGTTAAGGACAATGAAGAAGATGACTTTAAGATAAATGAAGAATCAGACCAACATGAACAAGAGGGAAAATAAGTAAGTTCAGACTCAGAGAAGAGTGAGTCTGAAGATGAAGAAAGAGATTTTCTTGCAACTAAGACTGTGCAAGAGAGAAAGACAAAGAAGACATTGACCAAAAGAAGAAGAATTATGGAAGCACTTTACTCTCACAAGTTGAACCTAAATCTATTGAAGAGGCTGCACAAGACAAAACTTGGGTCAAAGCTATCATCAATAAGGAGATGGATCAAATCGAGAAGAATGAAACATGGGAGCTAGTTCCAAGACCCACTAACAAGAATGTCATAGGAACAAAATGGATGTTTAAAAATAAACACAATGAAGATGGCAAGGTGGTAAGGAACAAGGCTATGCTAGTTTATAAAAGCTACACTCAGATAGATGGAGTAGATATTAATGAAACTTTTGCAATAGTAGCAAGGTTGGAAACTATTAGAATGTTCTTAGCTTTGGCAACATATAAGAGGTATAAAGTTCACCAGATGGATGTGAAATCAGCCTTTCTAAATGGGATCCTAAAACAAGAAGTGTATATTGAACAACCTAATGGAGTAAAAATCAATAAGGATGAGACACACGTGTGCAAGCTGAAGAAAGCCTTGTATGGCCTTAAACAAGCCCCAAGAGCATGGTACAGTAGGCTAGATGCGTATTTGAGAAGTTCAACTTTAGAAGAGGAACAATTGATAATAAACTATATGTATTCAACTAAAAGAAAGGCCAATTAATAACTATAATATATATAGATGACATCATCTTTAGAGGGAATCACTCTGAGCTATACCAAGAATTTGCACAGAAAATGAGTGAGGAATTTGAGATGTCAATGATTAGAGAAATGACTTACTTTCTTGGATTACAGATAAAAAGTATGAAAAAGTTATTTTTATCTCTCAAACAAAATATGCCAAAGAGATGCTAATAAAGTTTGGCATGAAGGATAGCAGACCTATCAGTACCCCTATGACAGTAAATTGCAAGTTAACAAAAGATCAGGAAGGAAGGAGTACAAGCCCTACAAAATCAAGAAGATGATAGGGAGCCTTCTATACCTTACAGCATTAAAGCTTGATCTCATGCAAGCTGCATGAATCGCCAGCAGATTTCAAGCTAATCTTAAGGAATCTCATGTGTTGGTAGTGAAAAGAATCCTAAGATACCTCAAAGGGATATTGGAAATGGGTTTGTGGTATCTTGCCATGGATTCTATAAAACTACGAGCATACACTGATGCAGACTAGGCAGGAAGTACAAATGATAGAAAATCAACTAGTGGCTACAGCTTCTACTTGGGTTCAAAGTGTGTTGCATGGCTAAGTAGAAAGCAAAACAGTGTTGCTTTGAGCACAGTGAAGGCTGAGTATATGGCTGCTTATGTAGTATGTACTTATGTGATATGAATGCAAAGACAATTGGCTGATTTGGGTGTTGAAGTGAAATTACTAATGAGTGTAGTTTATGATAATCAAAGTGCAATTGATCTCAGCAAGAATCTAGTTCAACATTCAAGGAACAAGCATATTGATATATGTTATCACTTTATCAAGGATCAAGTGGAAGAGGACACAATTCAGTTGGAGTATATTGGCATTAAAGATCAAATCTCTAATATTCTAACTAAACCTCTGTCCACAAAGCTGTTTAAAAAGCACAGAATGAGTCTGTCTATGCAAATGCCTCCTCAAGCCTGAAGTTCAGGTAAATCCTTTATTTCTACTTTGCGAGTTTTTGAAAATTGTAATTAGTTGGCAAAAAGGGAGAGAAGCAACAGTGCAAGGGGAGCTATTAAGGAAGGGAGAGTGCATATTTAGGGGGACTTGTAATCCATCTGCTTTTGGATCATTACTCTAAGAAGATTATGAAGGACTGCTGCATAACGACTTTCGTTGTGAGTGTTGCCAACAATTACAAAGGGAGAGATTGTTGTTCCCACAGTCTTGTATGGGTTGTAATTATTGTTAACTAGATTTAAGTGTGCAAGCAGAAGTGGCTCATTCAAGCATTCAAGGGATGAGTTATTTAGTAGAAAGAAAAGAGCAAGAAAAATAAATTAAGTAGGAGGATAATGCTGAATTTTGAATGGAACAATAATATGAAGCCACATGGAGGGACAAGAAAGGAAATTCACCGTGGCTCTGATAAACCTTACTAGGGTTTACATAAAAGGGAGTGTATAAACCAAGACTTATCTCTTTGCTCAAGTATCCACTAGAAGATAGAGCATACCAGACCTGAAAACGTGACACCTAAAGAAGGGGAGGCGTGAGAGCACACACACACTAGAAACATTGGAGATACAAACCAGAAACACTGGGGATACAAATAAGAATTAGTGTAACCACCATAAGATAGAGAAACACGTTAGAGCAGACCAGAAAGAGAGGATGTGAGACCTAGAGAAGGTGAGACGTTAAAGACCAGACCTGGAAACCGTGAGATGTGAGAGCAGATCAAGACCAGAGAAGACGTGAGACCAGCGAAGCGTGCAATGGGTGAGACCGGACCAGAACCTGAGACCAGGAGAGACCTAGAAACGTGATACCAGACTAGACTAGAACGTGAGACCTGGAAACAGGAAACCAAGTGAGACCAGACCTGACCAGAATGATGAGACCAGGTGAGACCTGGAAATGTGAGATCAAATGAGACCAGACCAGACCTGGAATGGGTGAGACCAGATCATACCTAGAGCAGGTGAGACTAGAATAGAAACGTGTGATAGTGTGAGCAAATCAGAAATGTGGGAGATAAGAAAAGGGTGAAACACCATGAGACCAGGTGAGGTGTAAGACCAAAAAAGGGTGAAACGGGTGACACCAGAACACACCAAAAGACTAGAATTGGTGAGACCAAAAAATGGTGAAATAGGTGACACCAGAACACACCAAAAGACCAGAATTGGTGAGACCAGAAAAGGGTGAAACGTGTGACATCAGAACACACGGTGAGACCCAGAATCAGTGAGACCAAAAAAGGGTGAAACGGTGAGACAATGAGATGGTGAGACCAGGAGATGGGTAAGACTAGGAGTTGTATGAGACAACCGAGAGAAGAAATTCGAAAAATCATTTGAGAGAACTCAACGTATTTTCAATTTTCTTCAAGAAAGGTTAGAGAGTGTTTTGGTGATCTTCCAAGCAGTAGTGAACCAGCCTATTCAAATCAAACAGAGGCAACACAAGTTAGAAGAAGGGTAGACATAGTAACTAACACTCTTTGTATTGTGATTACTTTGTATTTGTAATAGTGAAAGGAGTAGAAGATTAAGACTTCCATTTTAATCATAGGGGACCATACTGGTATTCTCAAGTATAGTGGATTGTCTAGGTAGAAGAAGAATCTCTACCACTGTGGAGTACTTCACATTGACAGAACCACGTATATCTCTTGTATACTTACTTTGAATTTTCATTCTATGTTTTGAATTGAGTTGTGTACATAGCTAAAGAATCATCAAACCCATAACCTAAAGGAAGACCTAGTCAAAAACAACCGATTCGTCTAATAGGCAAGATGTCTGAAAGGTAACTTTGGGGACTATTGTGATCAATAGGTAACAATAGATCTACCTTAGTTAAATCTAGAAAAAGTTTAGTTTTGGCTTAAATTATTAGTGATTTTAAGGGGCATGATACTTATTCACCCCCCCTTCTAGTATCACAAACTAGTAAATCCTAAGGTGAAGTTGCGAACTTCAATTAAAATAATGAAACTTAAAAATTTTCTTTATGGGTTAAAGTTTAAATGTAATGATATAAGACAATTTAATTTCCTATTATGGTAAACTATTAGCAAATATAAGTCTCTTTTGGGATTTAAATTTTAACCTTGTAATGTAATGTAAGACAATTGGTGTTTAAAAGCAAGGAAGATTGCTTTTCCATTCACTCTTTCTTATAACTGAAAGAAGATGAATGTGATGAGATATTGTGTGGTGTGAATGAATAAAAAAAAACAAATTTAGTGTGGTAGTAATGGAATCAACAATGGTAATAGAAGAAGAGGATGTAATGAGACAATAAAAGATGTGATGCACTAGTTTTTGAGAAGATAATACATCTCTTAAGCAACTAATAGGATTACTATCACAATGACTTAAGAAATTGACATATTAAGGTAAGGATATTGATCTACCTCCTTCAATTCATTCTATATATGTGACTAAACTAAGAATCTTGTGAGATCTAGTGGATATTTTACCAATGTTAAAGGAATTTTTTAGGCCAAAAGGGGATATAAGGTTGGAAAGACATTAATCTATGGAACATACCTCAAGTTAAAGCCCTAAGATTGTACCCCATTTTGAGGATACTAACCCTAAAGAATTGATTATGCAATGCAATTGATACTTTTGCATTTACAATGTAGCAGAGGAGGACAAGGTAGAGCTCACAACAATGTACCTAAAAGAACAAGCAAAGTTATAGTTTGAAAGGTGGTTATCATATCAAAAGGTTGTTAACTAGAAAAGGTTTATAGATGATTTGTGTGTATAATTTGGAATAGTAAGCTATCAGATGTGGTTTGGTAATGCAATAAACTTACTTGAAATAGTTCCCTATGTCTACCAAGAAAGTTTGAGAAAGCTAAAGGAATTAATGAAGAGTACTAATCCTCATCTCACTAAAGTATACTTTATATTCAATTATATAAGTAGCCTAAATAACTCAATTAAGTTAGTCATGAAAATGTGAGAACCAAAATTCCTAAGTCATCTTTATGAACTATCCATATTGAAAGAAAAAGTGGTGTCTAGCATTGGATCAAAAGCAACAGAATAAGAAATTACTATAATGTTATACAATTAGGGGAGAGGAAGCAAGGAACTAATAAATAAGGCAATAGTATGGGGCTCAATAAGGCCCAAGAAATCACATTTAAACCTTTTGGGAGTCATTCTATTGCAATGATAATAGATTCAAAGTTTTGGTAATAGAAGATTTAGCCAATGTTGGAAATGTGGGGATAAGTACTTTTTAAGGCATTAATGCACTAAATGCTAAACCCATCTTTAATTGTTAATGTTAAATTTGTTGTCGACAGCATCTCATATATTTGTCCTTATTAATTTGATGTTATGAATGCCTTCGAGATATGTTTGCTACACTTACAAAGTGTTGGCAACTGATTTATTCAAAGGTTAAGAAAGATGACATACTCTCATTCCCAAAAAAGAGAATTAATGGAGAGAATGAGAGAAGTAATGGAACAAAATAGCTCAATAATGGCTGATGTTGAGGAGAAGCTAACGATGGAGGAAGTGTTCAAGACAATAGACGTACCGCCTTGGAACAAGTAGATAACATTCAAAGCAATAGTGACCAATCTTTTCTTAAGCATAGTGTTCAGCTTTATTGTGTGCAAGCTCAATCTCACCACTAACGTTATTCCTTCTTTTAATGTGGCTGCCGACTTGCTGGGTTTCACGATGCTTAAATCTTGATCCGTCTTGCTTCAAAAGCTTAACTTCTTGAAGTAGCATTTCACTAAGCAAGAGCATACAATCATCCAAACATGTGTCATTGCTTCCTCAAGCATTGTATTTAGCAGTGGCACTGCAAGTCATATATTGGGTATGAGTCAAAGGATAGCTACTCAATCAAAGGGAGGAAACACCCCATCAAATGTGAAAATTCTCTCTTTCATATGGATGATGGCATCTTTCTTTGTTATGCATGTTGTTGGGCTGTTCTCCATTGTACCTCTACAAAAGTTAATGATTTTAAAGTATAAATTGACATACCCCAATGGAATTGTTATTGCTTGCCTTATCAATAGCTGTCACACCCTGAAAGGAGCTAAGCTAGAACACATCACTCATTTTAAAAGAGGACACGTGGCAAGAGGGCTTTGAGAAGGGTGTCAGGTCAAAGTATCTTGAGAGGTCTTTTAATATAGGAATTAATGTTGACTGCTGATGGCAGGGTAATCCTAAATTCAAAGAATCAATGCTGACCGTTAATGGTAAGACAATCCTAAATTCAAGGCATATAAATAACCATGTAGCCACCAAAAGAATATGTAAAGAACAACATAAAAGAGCGTACAGAGAATAGCAAAAAAGAGCATAGAGAGAATAACAAAAAGGTGTGTAAAGAGAACAACAAAAAAGAGCTTAGAGAGAACATTCAACTGAAATTTACAGAATTAACTTAATAAAAAAAGTGAGAACAAGCCATTTTTAACTAACATTGTTAAAAAAGAGAAGCAATTTAAAGAAAAATGGAAAAACAAAGTCCCTAAATCAAAAGGCATTGTCATTTGGGAGAGCAATTTTTTATTTAAGCATTTTATAATTCCATACGCTTCTTTTTTGTAACATTCCTTCAATCTCACATACAAATTTAGCATTACCTTTTGATGAAAAAATGAAAATTTGGCATTGATACATCTATTAAACCATTCTGAATCAAATTTTGGGCTAATTAGTCAGATAACATTTTAATCATTATGTGTCTAAAGTGGTGTAGAGTGAATCATCAAAGTTCAGATAGCCTCATGTAAGTTTTTGATGCACTTGCATCAATTAATAGTAGTTTAGATTATGACTCTACATTGAATTTTCTCACAAAAGATGACATGATTCATAAATTGTGGCTCCACTACACAAGGGCATCACCCACAAAGTTCAAATTTGTGATTGAATCATATCATAAATAGTGATATTATGACAAGAATTTGTATATGTAGTACTTATTTATTGGATAATTTTCTTTGAGATTCTTTGATGAGGATTGTTGCAAGAAAAAAGAGCTAGATTTGGTAGAAAATACCAAGAAAAGTAAAAGGAAAGATCTATTGATCGAAGTGTCAAGCATTTCTTGCTTCATCCTTTTATCTTTTTTCTTAAATTAAAATCTTCAAATGGTTTTCCTTAAATGTCGGCCTCTTGACTAGTTTTCTGTTTTTCTTTTTTTTTTTTTTCCTTGGCAACATAGTTTTATGTTCTGTGCAAATATTTACACAAATTTTCACTCAATAAATTTGATGGAAAGCCTCATGAAAAGTGAAAACTATAAGTAAACATTTTAGTAATATGCAAGATGAATTAGTAAAAATTTTGATAAATTATAAATCTATTTAGAATCAATGGTGTAAAAAGAGACTAAAATAAGGCATTGTATTCATCTTCTGAAATCTCTGTTTGAGCTTCCACGGGTTTTTTGTCGCTCCCAAACTTGAACAGCTCACAACAAAACTTTAATCATGTAACCCCTAAATCAGTCAATTTAGTTTGCTAAACTACATCTCCTTTGCCACAACTTTTGCTCCCACGTCCAACCATGGCAAGAAAATACACAATCATAATAGAATAGTTAAATTTATTGGGCTATGCTACTGAGCGATACCAAGTTTGGTATAAGAACCAAATTTAGGCATTATGATAAAATAGCAGGTCTCTAAAATTTGTCTATCCATAACCCTTAATCACACAACTTTAAACTGAAATAAATTAGAAAAATAAAATAATAAAATAGCAAAATCGCTTTGGAGATCACTCGCCAATATTTTGTTCGAAGTTGGTTGCGGGAGGGGAGAGTCAATCACCTCGGCTGTTTGTTTCTACCTCATTGATTGGCAGCCAATGGCAATTCTTTCAATGCGTGAGTAGGATTGTTGGTGTCTCTGCTCAACTGTTTTGCTTCTCCCTGTCTACAGAAATGCTTCGCTTTGCATTTTCTGAGGACAAGAACAATGGGGCTCTCGTATTCCAACGCTTTGTCACGAGGTTCGGGTAGCCCTTTTAGCTATGGCTCGCATTGAAACATTGAAAACAAATTTGGGATCTTTTTTTGGTTCAGGAGAATTAAGTCTAGTCTTGCTTCTCGGCTTGAAAAGTGGGAAATTGTAAGCTTTCTACAACCAGTATTATAAACGCTTTGATGAAGCATAAGGAGTGCAGAGGGACCGGTCACCTTAGAGCTGTCATTGATCTTTCTGTCTCCCAATTTTTTATTGTTTTAAATTTTTTTATTTTTATTTTTTTTTTTGGCGTGTTTGATGAGAGTTGGTCGGATTGCTTATGGTTGAAAATTTGAACCCCATTCTCTTCACAGAGCTCAACTCAGCAAAAGCTCATCAGACAGCTGGTGTTCTCTTTGAACTGCTTTGCGCCGTCGACAGCTGGTGTTCTTCACAATTTCAATGTGTTCATTCTAGATGTCTTTGAACTGGCCATTCTGCTGCATTAATCATACTAGCTTGGAATGTTGATAACCGAGTTGAGTAACATGCATGCCTTCAAAGATTATGCTGTAATCAGATTATTGCTGCGGCCGTCCACGAGAAGAAGGAAATCTAAGCGACGTACAATGCTTTTTCCTTGGATTTTGCCGACGCTTCAGTCCATCCTGCAGTTTGACGAAGGGATACCCATTTTGATGTTTGTTAGTTATGCCTGCATCTTAATTCTTTGAGCCTACTTTGATATGCTGTTCCCTTTCAATTCATACCAGGTGAAGGCCGCTGCTTCTGCACTCTGCAACATTCGGCGTTTGAAATGTCCCACGGGATTCAAATAACACAAGCAAAAATCTGAAGATTTAGACTTTCTTGATTGGCTGCGGGTAATGTTGGGATTCCAGGCATGCTTTTGACATAAAAATTTAACGCACAATGACCGATATTCAACAGCCTAAAATTATTTTGTGAGTTTCAGTCAGCTAATTAATGTCCTTACCATATGGTATATGCAGAGAGACTACGTCAGGAATCAGAGGAGCATTTAATTTCATTACTTGCCTACTGTCATATAAGGCCTGATCCTAAGCCTGATTACGCCATCTTGTGCAGCTTGACCGCCGAGCTGTTGATGCAGTTATGAACAAGTTTTTAGAGAACCATAAAAATTGGTGTCAAGTTTTACAACAAAAGAACAAAGTGTATAATAAAATAAAACAGTTGACCCAGCTATTTTTGTTAATTAAATTTTTTGTATGAACATATGTAAATTCAAAGTCCTGAAGCTTAATTTTTAGTAATAAATTTTGCAAGCTTTGTTCCATACAGGCTCCCTCAGGGACAGCAAGAGACCCAGCACAAAAAGATACTCTACATGGGCCTATTTCTTCTTATCTGGGGTGAGGCAGCTGATGTTTGATTCAAGCCGTCTATGCTTTTTCCACAATGTAAATACCAAAATTTTACAACAGGAGACTCCCTTATCTGCTTTCATCCACTTACTTTCTGATAAGGACGTTTCCACATATGTTCAGATTGCATACAAATTCCATGGCCTGTTGGCTAGAGATGTTTGCATGGTCTCAGAAGAAAACATAAAGCCCTCCTATGGTGGAGAGAATGGAGCATTCACGAGGAATGTTGTAACACCAATTTGCTGAGTAATTGAGAGGATATGCTTCATGTACACTGGGCTCAAATCTTAGAGTTCTCTGTTTTGAACAAGAATATTTTGCTTTGTGGATTACAGGATGCCACTAAGAGCCTTGCTGAACCAAGCTTCCAACGTAGATTGGTGCAGTTATGATCATCTGAATGCATTCTTTTTGGTTAGTTTACATTCATAATATATGATACGAACTCTGATTATATGTAAACAGAATCCAACACCAATGTTGGTATAGGATCATTCTAACAAAGGTTAAGGGATTTTGAATTCTGACCCAATTATTATAAACAACCAAGAACTAGAATTATAAGATTCAGACGTCACTCCTAACAACAACGTTGAAGAAGATAAGTTTATTGAACCAATACATTCAAATATGAAAGTTCAGAATTAGTTTTCAAAGAATAAGAGAAATAGCTCATACACTCATGAAAATAGATCTGCCTCTTCCAACCACCCTTTTTTGCCCTTTCTATATGCTAACCCCCAAAAACCCTAGTTAATAAGATGAGCTTATTAAGGAAATTTGTCCAACCCATTAAATAATAATAAAAACCCATGAAAATAACCCATTAAGATGCTAAAATTCATTCAACCCACTACATAACAATATAACCCATGAAAATAATCCATTTAAATGCCAAAACATTGGCTCCCAAATTCAACTTCCTTCCAAAGTCCATGGTTCTCAAATTCCTCCACAAATGACACATTTGCAAGCCTTGGTGAAGCCTCCATCATCCTTAACTCGTACCTAGCAACTTCTTAATGGTAAATGTCATACAACAAGTTGTTAAGAGCTTTCTTTATTTTCTTTGACCTTGCCCTTATCATTAGTCCTCCAAGGTTTTGCAAAGTATCAACTCCCTTGTTGATTTGAACTGGTACAATATGGCTTTCATCATTCCTGCTCTCCTTAAAATGATTTGTCCTCAAATCAGCACCTATATCATCAAAGAGAAAAGGAGAAAGGTCAGAAACATTAAATGTTGCACTCACATTATACTCACCTGGCAAGTCAAATTTATATGCATTATTGTTGACTCTTGCACATCTCCCCTTGATTGCAACTTTGATTTCCTTTGCATAGGAAATTTCTCCTTCCACAAATGTACTCAAACTCAATCACCAGGTTCAAAAGTGAGATGCCTATGACCTTTATTGGCTTGTGTTTCATATTGTTTGATTTTTCTCTCAATGTTAAACTTAGCTTTCTCATGAAGTTGCTTAACCACTTCATCCTTCTTTCTCTCATCTAAATTAACCTTATCCTATATAAGCAATGGTACTAAATCCAAAGGAGATAATGGATTAAAATCATAAACAAGATCGAAAAGAGAATAACCTGTAGCACTATGAATAACACGATTATAGGCAAACTCCACAAAAGGCAAACATTCTTCCCAAATTCTAGAGTTTTTACCAATAACAGCGCATAACAATGTACCAAGAGTTTGATTTACTACCTCAGTCTGTCTATTGGTTTGTGGATGGCAAGTTATAGAAAACAACAACATTGTTCCAAGCTTACCCCACAATGTCTTCCACAAATGGCTCAAAAATTTTGCATCACGGTCTGGCACAATACTCTTCGGCACTCTATGTAGGTGAACAATCTCTCTAAAAAATAAGTCTGCAATGTGTGTGACATCATCTATTTTGGTGCAAGCAATGAAATGTGTCATCTTTGAAAACCTATCAACTACAACAAGAATACAATCTCGGCCCTTCTTAGACCTAGGTAACTCAAAAATAAAATCCATAGAAATGTTGGTCCATAGAAATGTTGGTCCAAGGTTCACAAGGGATTTCTAAAAGTATATACTTACCATGGGACAAAACCCTAAACTTAGTTTTTCTACAGGTAATACACTTGGCACAAACTCTTTCAACATCCCTTTTTATATGTGGCTAAAAGAAATGTTCATTTAAAACATCAAAAGTCTTTTGAATGTCAAAGTGTCCCATTAAACCACCCCTATGAGCTTCTCTCACAAGTAATGCTCTTATAGACCCTTAAGGAATACAAAGTTTATTTACTTTAAACAAATACCCCTCATGTCTATAGAACTTACCAAAGGCAACTTTCTCACATGCAGCATATACGTTACTAAAGTTAGCATCATTAACATACAAATCAATAATGTGCTCAAACCCCAACAACTTAACACTCAAAGTGCTAATCAATGTGTACCTACGTGACAATGCATCAGCAACAACATTTTCCTTACCTAATTTGTATTGAATTACATAAGGAAAAGTTTCAATAAACTCAACCCATTTCCTCTTCAACTTACCTTGCCCATTCAAGTATTTTAAAGACTTATAATCAATATGAATTACAAACTCCTTGAGCCAAAGGTAATGCTACCACATTTCTAAAGTCCTAGCAAATGCATACATTTCTTTATTATAAGTTGGATAATTCAATGTTGCCCCACTCAACTTCTCACTAAAGAATGCAATATGTCGTTTCTCTTGCATCCCAATACCCAATGCATCACATTCAATTTCAAAGATCATAGAAAAATCAGGCAAAGTAAAAAGTGGTGCATTACACAACTTAAACTTAAGCAAATCAAAGGCATCTTGTTGTTCCTTACTCCACTTGAAACTCACACTCTTTTTAATCACCTCACTCAATGGTGCAGCTCTGGTACTAAAATCCTTAATGAAGCTCCTATAAAAGCTAGCCAAACCATGGAAACTCTTCACATCACTCACACTCTTAGGTGTAGGCCATTCTTAAATTGCCTTAATCTTCTCTTTATCAACCTTTATGCCATGAGCAAATACAACATAACACAAGAAAATAACATGATCCTTGCAAAAATCACATTTCTTCAAATTGGTATACAATTTCTCTTTCCTCAAAACATCAAGCACACAATGCAAATGTTCAACATTCTCTTCTAAATTCCTACTGTATATTAATATGTCATTAAAATAAACCACAACAAACTTTCCTAAAAAAGGTCTCAAAACATGATTCATTAATCTCATAAAAGTACTAGGTGCATTAGTCAAACCAAAAGGCATAATTAACTATTCATACAAACCATGCTTGGTCTTAAATGCAGTTTTCGATTCATCTCCTTCCCTCATCCTAATTTGATGATACCCACTCTTAAGTTCAGTTTTAAAAAAGTAATAAGCATCATGTAATTCATCTAGCATATCATCAAGCCTAGGTATAGGATGTCAATACTTAATTGCTATTTTGTTGATAGCTCTACAATTGATACACATCCTCCAAGATCCATCTTTCTTTGACACAAGCAACACTGGCACTGCACATGAACTCATGCTCTCCCTTACATGCCCCTTCTTCATCAACTTGCCTCTAAAGCTCCTTTGTCTTCTCAAGATTACGTCTATACGCTGGCTTATTGGCAATGGGAGCTCCAAGAATAAGATCAATATGATGTTCAATCCCTCTCTTTGGTGGTAAAACATCTGGGATCTCCTCAGGAAATACATCATTATAATCCTACAACAAAGTTGAAATAGCATTAGGCAAAGATGAATCAAGGTTAGTGTTAAAGAAATAACAATCCTTATAAAGGATCAAGATCATTTGCTGCCTAACTTGGAAGGTAACCCTAACATCTGCTCCTTTTGCAAACACACTCACTTGTTTTCTTTCATCTTCACTCTTATGAACCTCACCACTCTTGTACTTAGCACTCTCAAATGCTTTAACCTTGTTTTTCTCTCATTCACTTTCTTTTCTCTCGACTCTCTCTTTTTTTTTTTTTTTTTGCTCCTCCTTTTTTGCTCACTTTCATAAAGTCTCACTTGGTCTTCATACGCCTGTTTTGGAGTCAATGGAACAAGTGTGAATAGTTTTCCATCCATTGTGAAAGAATAACGGTTCTTGTAACCATCATGCAAAGCTTTTCTATCAAATTTCCAAGGACAACCCAATAACAAATGCCTAGCCTGTATAGGTATAACATCACAAAACAACTCGTCCTTATATCTACCAATGGAAAATGGAAACACAACTTGTTTAGTCACTTTCGTCACTCCACTGTCATTCAACCAATGCAAATTATATGGCCTAGGATGTTTAGTTGTAGGCAATTTCAATTTTTCCACCAACTCTGTAGTTGCAACATTAGTGCAACTACTTCCATCGATGATCATGCAACAGAGTCTATCTTGAACTAAACATCGAGTATGGTAAATATTTTCCCGCTACATCTCAATGTCATCCTCCTCCTTAACCTGCATACTAAGGGCTCTTCTTGCTACTAAAAGCCTTCCATCATTCTCTAAATACTTTATCCCTTCATCAACATCATTAGCATCCTCTAGTGGTGGCATTTGTTCTTCATCACTAGCATCACTATTAGACACATAATCACCATTCTCCTTAAGGTACATGGTTCTCTTATTAGGACATTGTGAAGCCCCATGACCCCTACCTAGACATCTAAAGCATTTGATGTCTCTAGTTTTTCCATGTGTGCCCTCAAGTTTTTCTTCAAATTTGCCACTTTCCAAGCTGCCCCCACTAGTCTTGGGTCTATATGAATTGGTTTTAAGCTTAGAAGTCATCTTCTTTTCCTTCTTCCCCCAGTTTGACTTCCAAAAAGATAAACCTAAGTTCTGATTATATCTAGAAGTGCTCCTTCCCTTAAGTTGCCTCTCAACTTTCATGGCAATGTATACCAAGTCTTCAAGCTCTACATAGTGTTGCAATTCTATCACATCAACTGTGCTTATGTTCAATCCTTTAAGGAACCTTGCCATGGTTGCTTCTAAAGTTTCCAACTTCTCCATAGGATCTACTAGTTTGTAATACTAAGAGGGAGTGAATCAGTATTACCCCCTTTCAATTGGTAGGTTAACAACTTCAATCTCTTCTAAAAAATGAACTCTTTCTCAAATTCAACTAAGGTAGATCTATTGTTACCTACTAATCACAATAGTCCCTAAAGTTACCTTTTAGACACCTTGCCTATTAAACGAATTGGTTGTTCTTGATTAGTTCTTCTTTTAGGTTATGGGTTTGATGATTCTTTAGCTTTGTTCACAACTCAATTCAAAACATAGAATTTAAATTTAAAGCAAGGACACAAGAGATTTACATGGTTCTGCCCATAAGACATACTCCACAGTGGTAAGGATTCTTCCTCTACCAAGACAATCCACTATAATTAAGAATACCAGTGTGGACCCTATGATTACAATGGATGTCTTAATCTTCTACTCCTTTCACTATTACAACCACAAAGTAATCACAATATAAAGAGTGTCACTCACTGTGTCTACCCTTCTTCTAACTTGTCTTGCCTCTTTTTCATTTGAATAGGTTGCTTCACTGCTGCTTGGAAGATCACCAAAATACTCTCTAACCTCTCTTAAAGAAATCTAAAAATTCATTAAGTTCCCTTAAATTCTTCATCGAATTTCTTCTTCATGTTGTCTCACACACTCCTTTCAAAAGAGATAAGTCTTGGTTTATGTATTGCCCTCTATGGAAACCCTAGTAGGGCTTACTATAGCTGCGACAGATTTTCTTTTTTGCCCCTCCATGTGGCTTCATATTACTGTTTCATTCAAAATTCAGCATTACCCTCCTTCTTAATTTATTTTTCTTGCTCTTTTCTTTCTATTGAAATCTCATCCTTTGAATGCTTGAATGAATGGCCAAGATTGCCTATGAACAATTAAAAATGTACAAAAGAAATTGCCCCTGTAACTGCCCTTCTTCCAGAAATGTTAAGCTAAAATTTTGTAACCTTCCTTTCTTCCAAACTCTCTGTCTGTCCTTAAGCCCGAAATTATTCTGCTCCTCTAAAATTGCTCCTGGACTTCATCTCAGGACAGGCTTACAGACTTGTAGATTTAAAGTCTTATGATGGTGAGGTGTTCTTACTACTGTCATTTGATAGTGAATCTCATACTTCTTAAGGTAATCTTCAAAAGCTTCATTTGTGAATTCAATGCCTTGATCTGACCTTAATACCTCTTTCCACTCTCACTTTTAGCCAATCTTTTGTATCTCTTGAAGCATTTCAAAACTTCTAACTTGTGTTTGAGGTGCATGATGCAAGTCCTTTTGGAATAATCATCAACAAATAAGATGAAGTACCTCTCACCATTCAACCCTTTTATTCTCATTGGTCCACACAAATCAATATGTACAATGTCAAGTAGTACTTCAAAACTGAACTCTTTGGTCTTATACTGCTTTCTAACCTATTTTCCTTTAGAGCATGCTGAGCAAACATACTCCCTCTCTCTCTTACGGTCTGGAATGTCTCTGATTATATAAGTAGTGGTCAGCTTCCTTATATTCTTCTATGTTAAATGTCTCAGCCTCCTATGCCAGAGTTGATTTTCTTCTTCTTATGTAAGTAAACAACTATTTGTCTTATCCTCATCAATCACATATAAATTTTCAACTGTTCTCTTCCCGGCTGCAATAGTATTGCCTTCTTTACTCTTTACTTGGCTACCTGTTTTTGTGAATATTACTTTATAGTCTTTATTGTATAGTTGGCTAACAGATGTTAGATTATATCTAAGTCCTTCAACGTGCAGAACATCTTTCAACTTTCTTTTTCCAATATTTACTAACCCTTGACCACTAATGTTGAGTAAATCATCATTGCCAAATTTGACTCTGCCTTTTCTTGACTTGTTCAGCTTTGATAATTTACTCTTGTCTCCTATCATGTGTGAAGTGCATCCACTATCAAGGATCCACTACTTATCCTTGTAGTCAACCTTAATGCATTTCCAATTATATTAGTCACCTCCTTTTTAGCTTTATATTCCTTCTTTTGAATTGGCTTGAAGATAGCTTTCTCCTTTTTCTCAACTTTGACTATATCAATTATTTTCATAGTGTCATTGAGTGTCTTCTCTTACTCAGGGAGAAGTGTCATGCATCTCTTGGCATTATAGTCATCCTATCTGCACCTTTCACACTGTTCCAAATCTACCAATATAGCAAACTTGTTCTTTGAAACCACTGGTTTGGGCTTCCACCAACAATCCTTGTCAATGTGTCCATGCTTTTAACAGTATATGCAAGAACTCATGACAGGTGTTCTCTTCTGAATTTTGTATTGTCTCCCCCTGTATGTAGCATCGGATCTTCTCAAGTTGGTGATATATACTGGCCTTCTCCACTAGCATTTACTTGCCTTATGACCCCAAACTTCACAATAAAAGCAATGACCTTGAAACTGTCTCTTCTTAGGTCTAACCACAGCTTGTTTTCTTGTGTTCATTACTTGCAGTGTAGGCAAGGTTGCTGGCTTCTTTGCTTATGTGGCTTTCATTTCAGCCACCTTCTTTTCCTTCTTCTGTTCAGTCATAGCCCTTGGCTGATTGACTTTCTTTTCTTCATTTTTGTTTACAACCCTAGGTTGCTTCTTCAAATCTTCTTTATTTTTAGCCTTCATTGTTCCTAGCTAATCAGTCTTTTCTTTCAGAGACTTAGTAATTATGGGCTACTGCTCTTTAACCACATACATCATTTTTTTCCCTAGTTTTGGTTTGATAATTGTCTTCTCTTCTTTAGTTATCTTCTCCTGAGTCATAGCCATCTCTTTCAACTTCTGTGGCAAAATCTTATTCTTTTAAGACAGTGCAGCCTCAAATTGCTGAACTTTCTCTTCATTCTTCTTTTCTCTTACAAAGCTTTTTTCTCCTACCACTTCAAGCTTCTGCAAGTTCTCTTCACTCTTTTTGAGTTGTTGCTAGAGTCTTAGCAACTCCATCTCCATTTTTTTCAATTTTTGAAGTCCTTGAGGCAAGCTCCATTATAAGGTCTTCACATATTTTGATTTGTTCTTCAAATCTTCTCTTTAAGTCAATATGTTTAGCCCTTATTTCATCTTTTTGACTTTATACTTCCTTAATCTTTACTTCAACTTGTTTTATATGGGCCTCTAATATTCTTATGGTTCTGCCCCTTCTGATTATCTCCTTTGAAACTGCTTCTAATTCAGTTTCAAGATCTGGTTCTTCTTCATCAACCTCCTCTTCCTCTTTAGAGGTTGAACTACCACATTGAGCTAACACCATAAAGGCATGCTCATCTGATGAGTTGACATCTTCCTCCTCATCAATTTCTTTTGTCTGGCTCACATAACTCCTAAATGAGCCTCTCTTTTTCTGTGAGTTGGCAGTCTTCTTGCTGAACTTCTTTGATTTGGATGATGGTCTTCTCCATTTTGAATTTTGCTCATCATCACCATCCTTATCTTCATCATCAAGTTTCACTTTGCATTGAGAAGTAAAGTGTCTAGTCTACCCACAACAATAACATCTTAAAGGCAACTATCCTTTTCCCTTCTTAAACCCCTTTTTGAATTTCCTTGTGAAGTAAATCAACACTTTACCTTCACTTTCTTCCTTATCATCAACATCATCCTTACTAGATGATTCTTCCTCTTCTTATCTTCAAATGTCACATAGCTTTGAAAGTTGTCTTATTTGATGGCTTTGATATTGAGGAGCTTTTATTTACTTTATTCTCATCTTATATGCAATGAGATTACACTAGAGATTATGTAGTGACATAGAATTGAGATCTCTACTTTCCTTTATGGTTGCCACCTTTGAGGCAAACCTTTCAAGGAAAACTCTCAGAATTTTTTTCACAATAGATGAGTCCTTCTTGTTCTTCCCATGACTTCTAAGGTCATTTACAGCATCAATAACCCTGGTGAAAAACTCTTGGACTATCTCATTTTTCTGCATTCTGAGAGATTCATATCTCTCCTTGAAAACTTGAAGATTGGCTTTCTTCATTCTACCATCACCTTTATAGACCTTCTGCAATCTATCCCATATCTCCTTAGAAGATTTGCAGTCCATAACTTTAGCATATTCAGCATTTGTCAATGCTGAAATGATGACATTTGAGGCCTTCCTATTGATCTCAAACTACCTTAATTCCTCTGGGGTTGGATCTTTACCTTCTTTTGGAGACACAAAACCCTCCTGTATAGATTTCACTACATCCATGCCCATGGTTGCAAATACCACCTGCATTCTCGCTCTCTACATATAGTAGTTTTTTCCATTGAAGATTGGAACCTTCTTATTGTAAGTAGTGCTGGTGTTAATACTGGTATCCATTTCTCAATATGCTTAACAAGTTAAAATTTCTGAAACCCTTCAAACTAGTACACCAAGCTGTTAAGCTTCAAAATGGTGAACCTAGGCTCTAATACCAATTGAAGTTCCCAACTTCGCCCTAGGATCTACTAGTTTGTAATACTAAGAGGGAGGGTGAATCAGTATTACCCCCTTTCAATTGGTAAGTGAACAACTTCAAACTCTTTTCAGAAATGAACTCTTTCTTAGATTCAACTAAGATAGATCGATTATTACCTACTAATCACAATAGTCCTCAAAGTTACCTTTTAGACACCTTGCCTATTAAACGAATTGGTTGTTCTTGATTACGTCTTCTTTTAGGTTATGAGTTTGATGATTCTTTAGCTTTGTTTACAACTCAATTCAAAACATAAAATGTAAATTCAAAGCAAGGACACAAGAGATTTACGTAGTTCTGCCCATGAGACATACTCCATAGTGGTAAGAATTCTTCCTCTACCGAGACAATCCACTATACTTGAGAATACCAGTGTGGTATCCCCTATGGTTACAATGGATGTCTCAATCTTCTATTCCTTTCACTATTACAAACACAAAGCAATCACAATATAAAGAGTGTCACTCACTGTGTCTACCCTTCTTCTAGCTTGTCTTGCCTCTATTTGATTTGAATATGCTGCTTCACTACTGCTTGAAAGATAACACTCTCTAACCTCTCTTGAAAAAATCTGAAAATTCGTTGAGTTCTCTCAAATGCTTCATCGAATTTCTTCTCTACGTTATCTTACACACTCCTTTCAAAAAAAGATAAGTCTTGGTTTATATACTGCCCTCTATAGAAACCCTAGTAGGGCTTACTGTAGCTACATCGGATTTCCTTTTTTGCCCCTCCATGTAGCTTCATATTACTATTCCATTTAAAATTCAGCATTATCGTCCTTCTTAATTTATTTTTCTTGCTCTTTTCTTTCTACTGAAATCTCATCCTTTGAATGCTTGAATGAACGGCCAGGATTTCCCATGAACAATTAAAAATGTACAAAAGAAACTACCCCCATAACTGCCCATCTTTCGGAAATGCTAAGTTAAAATTCTATAACCTTCCCTTCTTCTGGACTCCCTGTTTGTCTGTAAGCCCGGAATTATTCTACTCCTCTAGAATCGCTCTTGGACTTAGTCTCAAGACAGGCTTACAGACTTGCAAATTTAACATCTTATGAATTTATTTTCCATATACAACCCTGTCACATTGTCACACTAAGACTTAAGTAATGCTAAACTCCCTCTACAAGTTTACTCCAAGGAGATCACTTTACGAAGTTATTTGACATGCTAGTCTTATCTTGTAATTTCTGAGATATGAGCCACTTCTACTTGCACACTTAAATCTGGTCCGTATAAGGCTATAGAAACAACAACCTCTCTATCCTTCATTACATTTGCCTTAACTTTAGCAATTTCCATCTCCTTATGGTACTCTTCCATACTCTTGGAACCTTGCGTAAGGCTTTGCAACTTGTTATACAAACCTCTATAATAAGAATTGGGAACAAATCTCCTTCTCATCACAGTCTTCAACTTATTTCATATTTCTATGGTTCTCTCAAAATTTCTTATCCTAGTGGTAACTTGCTAGTCCCACCATACTATAGCATAATCAGTGAACTCTACCACATCTAATTTCACTTTCTTCTCATCAAAGAAGTTATGGCACTCATATATTAATTCTACCCTTCATTCTCAATCCAAATAAACATCAAGGTCAGCTTTCCCTTGGAAAGAAGGTATTTTCATTTTAATACTACTAAGATTTTTGTCTACTCCTTCCTTCACTCTATTTCTATTGTCCCAACCTTCATTGTACCTATCATAAACATTTCCATTACCTCTTACTCCTCTACCATTCCTATTACTACGTCCTCTTCTAAATCCACATCTAAATTTTATACTAGCATTATCACTTTCATCATAATAATCATCACCATCTCACCAAAGTCATGTTCAACTTGCTCCTTCATGACCCTACCAGTTGGCCTCTTGGGATTGACACTCGATTCCCTTTCTATTTTATCCATCCTATCTCGAACTTCCCAAAATATTTGGTCAATCCTATCAAACTTCTACTCTAAGGATTTCATAAACAATTTGAAATCTGGAACAACTACTTCCTCCTTTTCATGTAGAAAACTGCCTTCTTTAGTATTAGACATTGAATATGCAAGATTGTTAGTAAATAAAGAATATACCTCACAAAAATCACCCCCTTGCATGTTTGTTCTCCACTCAATTATAGTAGTCCTCAAGTCTCGTGTTTCACACAATCAATTGTAAGACTTTAAGAGCTCTTTCAATAGTTCCAAGCAAATAAAATGACAAGGAATTCAATGATATAAGCAATGCAATCGGACAACAATCAATCATCAAATATAATTGAGTAAATAACCAATTGAGCAATGAAGCCTTTTTTTTTTGTTAACTAATGGGTATTTCTATAGAAAGAATGAATAACAGAAAGGCAACCCAAGAAATATACGATTTGTTTTTGGTTAACTAATGGGTATTTTTGTAGAAAAAAACAAATATCAAAAAAGAAATCCAAGAAATACACAATTTTTTTTTATACAACCAACAATGAAGAACATATGAAAAAGATGATGACAAAAGTATAACTAACCTGAGTTAGAGCCAAGGTTGTCATATCAAATGATATGAACTCTAATTATATGTAAACGAAACCCAACACCAATGTTGGTATAAGATCGTTCTAACAAAGGTTAAGGGATTTGAAATTCTAACCCAATGATTATAAACAACTAAGAACCAGAACTATAAAATTTAGACGTCACTCCTAACAACAACAACATTGAAGAAGATAAATCTATTGAACCAACACACTGAAGTATGAAAGTTCAAAATTAGTTCTCAAAAAACAAGAGAAATATCTCTTACACTCATGAAAATAGGTCTCCCTGCTCCAGCCACCCTTTTTTGCCCTTTTTATATGTTAACTCCCAAAAACCCTAGCTAATAATAATATGGGCTTATTAAGGAAATTTGTCCAACCCATTAAATAATAATAAAAACCTATGAAAATAACCCATTAAGATGCTAAAATTCGTTCAACCTACTACATAACAATATAACTCATGAAAATAATCCATTTAAATGCCCAAACATGGGCTCCCGAATCCAACTTCCTTCCCAAACTCATGGTTCTCAAATTCCTCCACAGATGACACATTTGCAATCCCTGGTGAAACCTCCATCATCCTTAACTCGTACCTAGCAACATGCTGATAATAAATGTCACATAACAAGTTGTCGAGAACTTCCTTTATTTTCTTTGACCTTGCCCTTTTCATTGGTCCTCCAAGGTTTTGCAATATGGCTTCCATCAATATAAATCCAAATATCTAGTAGAAAGTCATAATTAAAGTTTCTTAAGATCAGATTTCCATTCACTTGATGTCAAAAATTATTTTGGTTAATGTCATTTTGAGGAAAACTTTAAGGTCAACCGATTGTTTCTCTCTTGGTTGGCCCATATGTGATGATGGAACTTTTTGCAAATGAGCACATGATATGGAACAGGTGCTCTCATACCCCTAGCTTCTTTTCAACAATCGACACTTCACTTCAATAATCGTAATTCAGGTCTATGCCTCGATAGTTTTGATATTACTCCACTTCCTGGCTGAAGTTATGATCAGCCGGTTCTGTTCAGTTCCCTTGGAATGATTTGATACTTTTCTCAATCTTTTTCTGATGATTAAACAACCCTTAAGATTCGTTCATGCTTCACACACTTTTGTTCTTTTACTTGCTTCGGCATCTACGAAACTTTGCCTTACTGTATTCAACCCTGATTATTTGCGATCAATCATGAGGGAAGCTTAATCTATCTATTACACTATTACAGGGCTCTATAATAAGGATTCGGAAATGGCTGGAATAGGACAGCAAGGCACCCACTTCCCAGGCCCTTGGTAAAGGCCGCGGCATTATGCTGTGCAATGTCACTTGTTTTTACAAGTTAATTGCTGGATTGCTGTTCTGTCTCTCTTCATGTTTTACTTTATTTATTGTCTGTTTCTCACCAACCCTGTTTATCTTTATCTAGTGGCCTAGAATGGGGATGACTAGGTGAAGCGATCTAATAACAGTCCCATATAGAATATGAAGGGTTATATTTAGTTCTCCACTCCAAACTTCTATGGTTTAGGATTGCTCTCACACTGTTTATCTGGCAGGCCATCGCGCTTGACATTCAGCAGTATTAGTTAGAGGTCGTGAATGGTGAGCATGCAAAGCAGTGGATCTCTTCAATGACGGTTTAAACTTAGTAAGCAAATATTTTCTTTGACGTTATCCGCTGTGTCTGTAAAACGTGATGCATCTCGCAGTTGCATATCTCTATGCGTACTACCAAAGCCTTCAGTGGAACATTACGGCTACTCTTTGTTGGCTACATGGATAGGGGGTAGAGGAGACCCTTGTGGTTATATTGGATAGGGTGACCAAGCAAATTATCATAACAGGAGTACCGAGGCCAATTGCGAAGATAAATGGCCAGAGAGTTGTGGGGGGGGGGGGGGGGAGGCGGGGCTTGAGACAGGAAAACGAGTTCAAGGCTCAGACATTAGGTTTTACCAAAAGAAGCATGAGAAAAGCGGTGTGACTTTGGATCAAAGGACGGGGCAAACGCTAATCCATACTTGACTGACTACAAAGAAGGGGTTGCTAAAGCCTAAGCGGGCAACCTGTCAGCTAAATCTGCACCTCCCTGTACTTGGGTATAGCCCCCACAGGACCGTACGGTACAGATTATTTCTGCCATGTCCAAGCAATGCCCCGTGGGTTGTAGAGCGCTGATATTTCTCTACGGATTGGGCTGGCTGCTCCGGTACTCGGGTGACCAGAAAACAGCCCGCTCAAACTGTAGTAGTGAAAACCGCTTATGTTCCAAAGGTGCTAAGCCATCAAAAAGCATATGCCAAACCGGCCACTTCCCTAAAACTGTAAGCACATACATACATTACGGGATCACCCACAAAATACACAGGCGACCGTTTTGTCCGATGGCATCCCAATTCATGTAGGCGATTTGCTAATCCAGATGCAATGGATTCAAGTTAATTAATGACAATTTTTATCAATCCAAGCGAGATAAAAAGGAAAAAGGAAATATGAAAAATGCTAACTTCATGAGAGAAATTTCCTCTTGTTATCGACTTTTCCCAATAAAGCCTAATTGCGGCGTAGTTGAGAGTAGACTGCTACGCAACCTCCACTGCAATAGCAGAAAGTTAAAGTAGAACAAGGGGCGGGGCCTCCAAATGCAAAACCTCAACACATGCATAACTAGATACCACAACTTATTTTCATTCCCTGCAAGGATATTTCCCACAGCTATAAAGAGAACCCATCAACAGTAAAGCCATTAGAGAGCCCAGGCGAAAATTCAAATGGAAAAGTTTACTTGCTTCCATCCCATTCAGTGAGCAAGATAACAAGTGAACAAAAAGCGCATAATTGCTCAGTTAAAACCAATAAAGTGAAATGAAGAGCAAACAGCAAAGAGGGCAGCTCTCTTGTTTCTCACACAATCAGCATAATTGCTGCATAATGATATAGGGTTTACTTAGACTGGAATAGGACAGATGAAATCAAGGCACAAAACTGATATCCTTGAAGTATGCATGCTCGAGAGCACTCCTGGCTGTAATTCTTTTGCTGGGATCCAAGCAAAGCATTTTCTGTGCATGAAACAAACAAAATTGCACCTTATATATATACAGAGAGAGAGAGAGAGAGAGAGAGAGAGAGAGAGAGAGAGAGAGAGAGAGAGAGAGAGAGAGAGATAATGTCCATAAAACTATCAGATACAACTTACAGAAAGAAGGTCAACACCAGCTGGTTCAAGAGTTGGAACAACAGTTGCCAAGTCCTGCAAATAACATGAGATTTGAGCTTCTGGATGTAAAAAAGTATGAATTAATTGCATAACTTCAAAATGAAATGCGACCTTAGGAGGCCACTTTGGGAAGGTAGACTTGAAGTCAGGCAAAGATGTCACTCCTGGCCATGTATTTTCATTTGGAGTACCCAAGACTCTACATGCGAAATCAATGTGGCCAAAAAGCAATGTAATGAATACCTTGAAAGTACCCAAGACTCTACATGCAAAATCAATGTGGCCAAAAAGCAATTTAATGAATACCCTTGGCAGCACCATAATGCACTAACTATATTCATGGGAAATTTATTGAAGCTAGTATGACACAAAGCTGGAACTAAATTGGTGCTTTGATTGCACATAACTGTCCCAAACAGTGCATTCTACTGCATAGACCCAGTGGTAGCCACTTCTAATTTCTAATTAACAGATTCCACTGCAAATACAGTTTAAGAACAGTTCCCAGTCTTTTAACCTTGGAATACAGTTTCGGGAATGGGATGACAAGAAGAATGCAAGATCATAAAAGCAGATAACTGTCTGTGAATTTTGTTTTTTTTTTTTTTTGTTTAAAAAATGATAACAGATGAATTTACTGATGAAAGAGAAAGGAATGTTAGAATCTTCAATTCATCGAATAAAGAAATGCTCTAGTACAATTGTACAAAAATGGTTGGCCAAGCTTTCCCATAATTTGAATTTACATTAAGGTGGTCTTAAGAATGAATGTAAAACAAAAAGGAAACTATACTTAGCTTTAAGGCAGCGTTTAGTTCAACATTTTGCTTCCCCTTTTCACCTTTCTTTTATTCTTGACAACAGATAAAAAAAGAGTACATTTGTAAGGACATAACTTCAAAAGTTCTATTATAACCACAACCTGTCTTCAACAACAGAGTGGTGGTGAAGGGGTGGCAATGATGACAGTGCTAAAACTAACGGAAAGTGGTGAAGGAAAGAATCATTTCAGAGAAGGTGTGGCAACATGACATGCGATGTGTCAATGAAAGAGCAAGTAATGGAGGTGCTGACAAGTTAAGCCTGGTGTATATGCTATTGAGACAAGAAGTTAGTTTTCTTTCATAAAATCAGGAAAACATGGCCTACATGTCTTTTTACATCAATTCTTGCAATATAAATATTTCTTTTTTTTTTTCTGAATTATCAGAAACAGATAAAAAAAAACCTGAAAATTTTAAAAAAATGTTCTAAAAGAAACCAACTTGCTCTGAAAACAACCAACTCCATGCAAACGGTTCATGATAAGGGATTGAACCCTAACTCCACCACAAAAGCTAGCTCAAGAATGGAGAGTTGACCCAACCCTTATAAACAGCCCAAAGACCCCCTCAGGAACCGATGTGGGACACATCATTCCCGACCCCTTTAAACTGCACGTCCCCGTGCTGCCTCAGTCGGCGATGGGCACGGTGGCAGGGAACCTTTGTACATGCGCCCATCGACCCTCTGAGGTTTGGCTCTGATACCATCTGATAAGGGATTAAACCCTAATTCCACCACAAAAGCTAGCTCAAGAATGAAGGGTTGACCCAACCCTTATAAACAGCCCAAAGACCCCCTCAGGAACCGATGTGGGACACATCAGTTAATGAGTCCAATGAAGGAAAAGTGCTATTGAGATTCATCAAAAATAGGTCTCTCACATACAGTAATGTGAAGGACAGAGTTAAGGCATGAAATTTTAGCCAGTCCAAGAGCAACTGTATGAATGACTCAGGCTATGACTTGGTTCTGTTTGCTCTTGTCAGCCTTAGGCTGAAACAATCATCATGATTTAAAGGACTATTTTCATCTTCTTTTTACTTTTCCCCTCAATTATCCCTGTCAAAACTATTACAGTAATCCAGGGGATGTCCAACAGCCATGCAGTGAAAATTTAAACCCCAACCGTTCAGCCTTGATGATAAGATTTATTCAAAAGGACTGAAAAAAATACAATTAAATCTTAAAAAAAATCTTAGATCTTACATCATGATGTCCTCATGCATTGATATATATTTGAGCTTCCTTTCATAAGGAGGAAATTGTGAAAGAAATAGTCTTTCTCATTGCAGACATATATATCGGTCCTCTACTGAGGTTTGATTACCAAAAGTTTAACCCATAAACATTCTAATCAAAAGAGTTCACAACTCTAAAACAAAGTTCGAATCAACGAAAAGAAAGAAAAACCTCAAAAAATCGAGCACGCTACAGAAATACCTAAATTGGTTGCTTCACAGGATCCATACCACCTTACATGCAGCAAAATTACAGTGTCAATCCTTTTATCTCATACTAACATCACATTCATTCTTCTAATATCTCTTTAATCCCCATTAGCAATTATATGAACACAACTGGAAAAGCATGCAGACAACAGATGAAAAATCTTGAAAACAATGGGATGCAGACAAAACAGTTAATGAAAACAAATTATAATATAGAAGCTGTAACACCTGAAAATCTTGAATAATTCATCAATTTCAGAGTCCCCAGGAAACAATGGCTGCTTGTTCACCATCTCAGCAAATATGCATCCCACAGACCACACATCAACTGCAGTGAAGTAATGACGAGATCCAAGCAGAATTTCTGGTGCTCTATACCAAAGGGTCACCACCTAGGGAGAAGCACCATTTTTTTCCAGACAAATCAACACAAAAGAAAAATTGAAAATGATGTTGCCAATGCATCAAGCATTTCACTTATTGGTGACTGACTTATTCATTATTCATAAATGGAGAAGACTACCACAATTTTTTGATTTGTTGAATTGATATTATGTTAAAATTCCACCACTCTGTCAATGTCTAAATAGGCCAAAAAACACAAAAGCACAAACACATGAGCAGAAAGAGAGACAGAGAGTGACAGGAAAAATAAGTAGAGTTACTGCTCATGAATTGATAAATCCACAAAAACCAGGTGATGACTGACATATTGAAAATGTGAAGTTTCATGGCAGTTTGTCTGCAGTTCAAACAGGCCCAAAGGCATAGAAAAGAAACCAAACCAGCACATATTAATACCTCATGCGTAAAAGTCCTGACAGGTATACCAAAAGCTCTCGCCAGTCCAAAATCTGCAAGCTTCAGTGCATTTGTACGGCGATCTATAAGCAAATTCTGTGGTTTCAAATCTCGATGAAGAACTCTATGAGAATGACAATAAGCAATACCACGCAGAATTTGATAAAGGAAAGTCTGCAAATAAAAGGAAATAAGCAAATAATCATCATCACTTCATCAATCATATTTGTAAACTGCAATGAATGATGCATTCAAACAATTCAGCAAAGAATGAGAACTAGTGATAATAGTGACAATTAAGGACAAGTATGCATCTATATATATATATATATATATATATATATATATAACAATGTGGATGTAGATAGATATGTCGCTGCATAAAAAATCAATATACATGGCTTGATTCATTTAAGTATTCCACCCAGGACAAAATCGGTTTTCCTAATGTCTGAAGAATTAAATTGCCTGTATATTCAGGTATCATTTTCAAACTGCACATAAGTTCCTAGCTCCAGTAAGTTAAACTCACCCTTGCTTGTCTGAGCATAAAAGCATCTCTCTACCCAAAAGAAAACATAAAAACATCCATAGGACTAAATTCTTGCTCACTTTTATCAGATGTGGATCCTTGGAAAATTCAGGAGAGGAATCCATGTGCTTCTTCAAGTCCAAATCAAGATACTCAAAAACCAAATACAAGCGCTTTTCACTGTGCACTACATCCTGCAACCTATCACCCAGAATGATAGTCAAACTATCTGCTACAGAAGAACCAATGGAAGAGAAATAGTATATGTATTGGTAAGAAAGGGTAAATAACAAAGCCTATTGAATAGTTGCAGCATCCAAACAACTTAAAAAGATACAGTTCAGCAAACGAAAAATAGATCATTTGGGTGGGGAAGTGGATTTTAGGCAAAGAAAACAATTTTTTGCCGCTTAATCAAAACTAAAATCCTGGGACATCATTGTATAAATAATACAATGTGTATACATCAGCAGCCATGCTCTCACCAAATTAAAGAACAGCACATTGGGTGATCATTTGATAGCATGAAATAAACCTCTGAAAGGCTCAAGACAAGTGACCGAAATTCTGAATGCTTTTGACTGAATTCCCATCACATTCAAGAAGATTTACCAATTTTTTAAGACAAAGAGGAACTCTGTTCTCCAGTAAGGATAGATGAAGACTGAGATTTAACAAAGAGCAGGAAAAACCGAAACTGGATGCTCTTGCTTATATATTGCAAATGGTGGAATAATAATAATAAAGAGGAACCAGATTCCAACAATGTTCAACCAAGGTGCACATGAGGGGACCCAACGGCCCAAGCATTCCTATCAAATTTCCATAAATCATAACACACCAACGGATTCAGGGAAAATTAAAGCACACACAAAAACCAATGGGTACACACAACTCTGTCTCTGCGTAGATGTTTCGGCAGATTTTAGAGTTACCCACGTTAAGCGTTTGCATTACAAAAAGATTTTTCTTAAAAAGAAAAAGAAAAGGAAAAAAAAAAAAGAAAGACAAAAAGACAAAAAGGAGCAGGAAGCAGCTAATACAGCAAAATGCACAGTCCAAACTAGAAAGAAGCTGATATCAGATGGAGGAGTGAGTATACGAAAACAAAAGGCAAGTATACCTGACAATGTTGCCATGCTGCATCTCCTTTAAGAGGGAAATCTCTCTTATGGCGGTGCTGGGGACGCCCTCGTCTTCTTGCTCCAATCGAATCTTCTTCAAAGCTATAGTCTCATTGGTCACACGATCACGAGCCTTATATACCACTCCATATGTCCCTTCCCCAATCTTTTCCACTTTCTCGTACTGCAAAATTATAATTAAAAAAAAAAAAAAAGGAAAGGTGGTGAAGTGGGGAGGGGTGCGTATTGTTCAACTTAGCAAAGCTCAGTGAATCAAACACAAAGAACAATCAATTAATCAAAATTTTGAATAATAATAATAATTAAAAAAAGCCACAAAAGGAAACACCCATTTGCTGCTTGCCTGGTCCATCGAGTCTGTCTGTGGCTCGAATGCCTCTGCAACAAGCCAACAAAAGTGTGACAGCCGACCTGAGGACACCCCCCACCACCAAAAAATATATATATATATATAAGAGAGATCTATGTATTCTTGGAGAAAAAAAAAACAAGAAGAAGAAGAAGAAGAAGAAGAAGGAACATATACTTATTCTTGAAAAAAAAGAAAAAGAAAAGAAAAGAAAAGGGCAAAAAAAGCCAAGCAAAGCTAATAACGCAAACGAAAGAAAACTCGACGAAGCCATGGGCCGGCCGGGTGTGGCAAAGAAAAGGCCCAACTCACGAAATAATTATACAATCCTGTATTAAAAAAAATATAATAATAATAATAAAACGATAATCCAAAGCTTATCTTCATTGCGAAGGTGCCTCAGTCTGTTTGGAAAAGCACTCGGAAGAACCAAAGAGCTGCCGTCGTTATGAAAGAAAGCTTAAGAAACTTAAAAGGAAAAAAGTAAAATGCATTCATCTTGTTATTATTCATCTTTACCGTTGCTACCATCAAGTTCGAGCGGTAGGAGCAGAAGTAGTAGTATTTACGCTAGCAATAGCGGCAGCCGTAAATGTAATCAGCTACCGGTGCTGGTCACAGTTACACCGTCCGCGAGGATAGTGCCCCGAGTTTCTTCTTCATTTGCCCGCTCCTCCTCGTCATCAAGTCCAATTACATCCTTCTTCTCTGTTGTACAAGAGCCAAAGCCGAATGGTTCTTCAAGTCATACGTGCAATGTTCTCATCCACCGTTGTCAATGTCATCGCCGACGGCACCGAGATTCTTCAGTTTCATCGTCGTCCTCCTCGTCGCCGTTGTCGTCTTCAGAAAAAGAAGAAGAAGCACAAGAACAAGAACAAGAAGAGGACGAAGAGTATCAAGTAGTGACAGCCATGAGAAGCAATTATAACCACATTGAAATCGTCGACACTCCCGAAGCTAGGATGCTGCTCCTCGACTCTACTCGTACATACATCCTTACATGTTTCTTTTTTTTTTTTCTTTCTTTCTTTTCTTTTCTTTTTGTTATTATGTGCCTGTCGTTCGTCTTATTGTTAGTATCATTGCACTGTTAACGCTTTTATTAAGTTATTTCGATTGTGATGTACAATTGAACAAGAACAACATCCTGCTCTGCCAATACCTAAGCTTAAGAACAGACCAAAAGCGAAAACACGGAGAGAGAGAGAGAGAGAGAGGGAGAGAGAGAGAGAGAACATGCTAAATAAGCCGTTCAGATGCAAGAATTAAGGAAGAGGACACGTGTCATACAGAGATTAGCTACATTAAGTTGTTAGTTAGTTAGTTAGTTAGTTCGTTAGCTAGTCTTTTGGAAATTTTTACTTTGGGAGGAAATTGTAAATGTGATGGAGGGAAACTATAAGTCGTGCCCCTTGGCTTGATCGAGTGACTCTATGTAAGCTGATAGATGATGTGATAATGATATTCATGAGAGGTGTAAAGCCAATTTTCAAATTCAATACAAACTCCCTGTCCCCCTTTCTCAATTTCCCAATTGTACTTTGCTGTCATAATTCTCTCCCCTTCCATTCTCTTCCTCTCATTATTCACCTTTGAAACCAATCCTCCATTTATTCCTAGGTGTCCTGCGTGAGTTCCTTAAGTTGCATCATGTTTGGTTGTGAATGTACCCAACCCACCCTCTAACATAGAAAGATTTTGCCCTTGGATTTCATTTTCAATCTCAAAATTTCAGATTTCAAGTTTAAGGTTTTAGTTTAGCATGATGCTATGTCTCGAGGATTTTAGCCAACGTTGCCTATGAATGTCTTCAAATGGTTAGATGAAGGCAGCTTGGTTTTATTATGGGTTTTTTCAGTTTATATAATCCATCTTGGTCCAATTTTTCTTAATTTCAAACTGCCGCATGTCCTTAGCTTTTATACTTCTTTATTTTCTTAAGATGTCATTAGATTTGTATAGACTTAGTCATGCTGATAGCTTATGGCAGATGGCTGATATATGCAGATAATGTACACAGCATGCTTTGGAAGACGGGTCAAAAATGGACTGGATCATATTGGGTACTGTAAATGCTGGATAGTTGCTATTTTTTCTCTCCCATTGTATGTAGATTAATTGTTATCTTGGTAGAACAATTTGTACCCCAATTCCATGTTTCTTGGAGAGATGTCCTTCTAAATCATAATGGTTCTTGGATTGCCAAAGTTAATCTTTGTAGTTAACTAGATGGTGATAATGTTATTAGAGACCTAAATAAATGAGTGGATGTTTCAGGTAGTTGTGATTTTGTCCTGTGTATTTTAACTGGAAACTTTTGATAGAACTTCTGTCCCGTCGATGTCCAAGCAATTTTGAAGGGGATCGATGACAATTCTAGGCTGTCTGTTTGACATCACATAACAGTTGCCACTACTTGACTACCCTATATTCTGTTAAAAAGAACAATAGATTCCCAAGAAATTGCATAATGGTCCTGGCAGCTTAACTGTTGTTCTTTGAGCTTGTTTGTCAGTGTAATTCTCCTTTTGGCCTAAGGATGCTTTATGCTCCTTTCTGATATTCAAAATGAACATATCCAATTGTTTTATGCTTTTCGGTTTTGTCACACTTCATCACACAGGACGAATTTGCTAGTTTGCCAGCTATCATTCCAAAAGGTCCTGTTGCAATTCTTGGCCTGGTATTCCCCTTCACCTTCCTATGGCAACAGCATTTATTTAGATCTATGCTATAGACATGCATAAGCCAAACTTATAAACTCATGTGTTAGGCAAAATTTTAATGATCCAGGGTGGTGGTACTGCTGCACGTTTGATGCTTGACTCTTGGCCTTCATTAAAGATTGAAGGGTGGGAGATTGATGAGATTGTAAGGGACAGTATATTTTGTAATAAATTAAAATTTAGCACTTTTTTTTCATTTAATTATCATTTCCCTTTCCTTCATTAAATGTGACAACATAATTCTTGTTTAAATCTGTTAAATTTAGGGCACTCTATCTGAACTTTTGCTCTTCACGCTTATGGAGAAATAGATGGATTTTCAATATAATGACAAGTATACAATGCAAACTTACTAAAGCTCTAGACTCTGACATGAATGTATGCATGGAATTCTTTTTTGTTATTGACAGTCAGCATATGAATTCCTTTATGAACCAGCATAAAGATGGCTGATTCAAAGGTCAGTAGCTACCAGAAGCTATATGCATCACCATCAATGCATATCTTCTTGAAGGAAGCTTAGATGATCACACAACATGCCAGTCATGTGATTGAAAATGCCTACCAATGGATTTTGAGGAGTAATATGTATAGCTGCAGATAAAACTTGTATCAAACACCCAGTAACATTGCTGACTCATAGAATGTGTATAGAACTAAATGTTCCTTGCACCATAGACACTTTGCTGACTCAGTAGTTTTCTGTGATCAGTGGAAAATAATTTCTGCAGACTACTTGTTTCCCTGCATTGCACACCCATGTTTGTGCAGATTATTTTCCTTCACACAGGAATAAACCAGATTATATTCCTGAAATAATATTCATTAAAAAATTTGTATTGACTTCTTAGTCCCATGGAGAGACTACTTTCTTATCCCGTGCTATTTGCATTTCAGTTAATTGATAAAGCAAGAGATTACTTTGGGCTATCTGATCTTGAGAGCCACAATGAAGCTGGTGGCATACTTCATGTTCATATTGGTGATGCCCTTTGTCCCATGAAAACCAATGCAGGAAGATATGCTGGTGAGCATTACCTATTGTTTCACGTCATAAGCATGGTGTCAATCTGTGCATTACACGATTACATTGACCCATTGGCACTTTGCCTCATAGAAAATACAATTCTTTCCCATACTTTCCTATAAACAAATGATGAAGCCTTGGAATTTGGGTTTTAATGCGGGTGGTTGTTACAGCAAGTCAATGGAGCATTGTAATGCTCCATTATTTTGGATGGCAACTATGTTTTGAGCCAAAAAAGCACCTCTCACTACGCCGCCAGTCACCCTGGTTATCATTCTTTATGGTTGCAGTAAAAATAATTTCTGCATCACCATTTTTGTTCTTTCCTATAGGTATATCTTCCAGATATTTATTCATTCCTATGCTTTGCTGACATAGGCTAAATGTAACTGCTCAGGCATTGTGATTGACTTGTTCTGTGAGGGAAAGGTTTTGGCAAATTTGCAAAAGGTATTTTATTTTGGTCTGCTGCTTTAATTATGGTGCCTTGATTTGGAGCCTGTTATTATGGTATTTAGAATTTAGTTGTTTTTATTTGATAAAAGCACTCTCTGCCATCTTAAACTCTGTTAGTCACAATCAATAAGAATAACTGGTAAGAAGAAATGTGGGATAAATTGTTTACGGGGAAAAAGAAATAAAATGCAGTATTTGTTTGAATTGTGTTAAATAATAGCTTTGCAAATATCAGCTACATGCACTGTCATCTTTTCTCCCATTCTTAGGGCTTGAGATCAGCCACACAGAAGTTCCATTTGCTAGCATTTCCTCTTCCATTGGCTTAACAAGAAAACCCAGTACATTTTGGAACTTAGCTGATTTGGACAAACTGTTCCCAATAGATTCCTTTGCACTATCGTTTCACCCCAGTACTTTAATTCTGCCCCAACTTGTAATTCAGGAACAGAAAAATGTGGAACTTTGGACAGACAGTATGATAAATTGATGAACTCACAATTCAGTGGTGAGAAATATTTCCACGAGCAGAGATTTTTTTCATACTTGCAGTGATAGGTGGAGCTCATGACTATGAGCTCAATTGGGAAGAATCAGATGTGGTCTAAATCTAATTAGTCAATTGGATCTCCATCGTGCATGTTATCAGAAAAATGCTTAAGTTGAGCGATACAATGTTTTATCTTTGACTAAAATTCCTGTGCAGCGATTCACATATGCCACAGCATGCTTATTTGACAATCATTATCATGGCATAAGTTGAATTGCTCGTTCTTTTTCTATATCTCGCTGTCATTATAAACTTGTCAGTATCATTTTGGTGTTAAATTGTGTTTGGGAAAGGGGAAAAGGGGAGGGGGAGAGGAACATAAGGGGAAAAGTAACTATTAAAGTTTGTGAATCACACTCAAAGATGGTACATTTTTTACTCTCCTTTTTTTGAACAGCAAGATGGTAGATTTTCTTCCTTTACTTTTTGAAACTTTGAAATTGCATACAAAGGTAAGGATCACACACTCCTTCCCGTGCTGCCAAATTTCTTCCAACAGTTCTCCACAATTAACATACTTTGACCACATTTGACAGATCTCAACTTGGTTGGAGTTGAAAGATAGATTGATTCCCAATGGTCGCTTCATGGTGAATTGTGGTGGTATCAATGAAGAATCTGATTGTACAGATGCAACTTTATGCTCTAAATCAGTTGATGGCATGTGGACCAAGAATTCTACCATCAAGGTTTTATGCAAAGTATTTCCTGGACAAGTATGGCATCTCCTTCGTTTGATTAAGCTTTGAACATTCATAGGCACTACAACTATATCACTGAATGGATTTCATAATTTCGTTCAACTTGTATAAGAGGATAAATTACTGATTGATTTTACTTGACTTGGATTATATAAAAATGATTTGAGCAATAAATCATAAAACCTAAATTTGAGAGTAGCAGCACTGGGGATTGACTTTCACTCCTAATTTTTCTCAATTGTAGTATCTCAAGCATAAGAGTTACTATTTACACAAGTTAATTCAGATAAAACTTCTATCCTAGAATAGTTAGTGATCCATAACCGTGAGAGGACTTAAGTCTTAAAGCCTTTGCATATGAAAGTTGTTTATGGATCAACACAGCATAACTGGGTTTGGTGGCTATTGTTCTGCATACCAGTCATCAAGTGGACACAAGGTTTCATATTTCTGGCTGTGCTTAGATTACTGATGCATGAAAGATAGCAACACATTAACAGTTGGAAATTTCACCAACAGGTGAGCTGGAATAGAATGCCAGAAAGCCACGGTGCAAATTATCTTGCCCTGACCGGGCCTTTGCCTGATTTAACCTCATGGTCTGCTGCAGTCCCCAAACATTTGAGAGTGAGGCAATGGAAGCTTTGTGACCCCAGTGGATGACAAATATTTTCTCTTAACTGGTTAGTTCTTTGAAAGGCCATATACAATCCAAGGTAAAATTCTTATCAATAGTCATAATGATTTTTATTAGAAATTTATGCTCTACGGAATTTTGATTTTCGAAGCAGAGAGTAATAGACCCTCTTGTCCTCTATCCTCAACTTATCCTTACATGCTGTTTGTTTAATTATTTTCATTTATGGACAGTTGGGTAATGGTGATTCCGAGAATGGAGATTTGTCTAAATGGATGGCTTGATGTTGAAATCTGCACAATGGGAGACATGGCCATCCTGACTTTCCCTAGTGTTGCGGGTTGTAAATTTCTTCCTTCTGTTATTGAATGCAAATACTGTACGAGTCCGCCCTCCCTTGGTATTACTCTTGTTCTCCCACGCTTTACTTCTATTATGGTCAGCAAGGCATCAGAGAGATGATTTTTTTTTTATTTTTTTTTTTATTTTTACTCTTTTCTTCTGTTAATTCTCATGAGGCATAGATGGTTTTGCGTGCAAGACAATATGGGAAGCTTGTGCCCTTCCAGATTGGCTTGTCTGAATATTTCCATAAGAGGCTAATTATGGTCTAATCAATCTGTCCTGGTCTTGGTTAGAAGAGAACGACACTGCTTTAGAAGGCAGCCAAAAAGGTTGGTCCTAATGAGCTTCAATGTAAGACAGCCCAGGAAACGCAGCCAGAATGACATAAGCAAAGTTATCAAAAAGAAAAAAGAAAAAATGGTGATTAAAAAAGGAAGAAGCAAGATGTGGCCCGTTGTTGCACATGTAACTGTAGTCTGTGCGTTCTCATAACGTCGAAAGGCCTCTATATTCTTTTGTGAATTCCTTGTCCGATGCCCACGAAGAAGTCCATTGTACGGCAAGAAAAGAATTAATAGGAAAAGATGATCCACTATTTGGCATTTGTCGTTTCTCCCTTTTTCTTTGTGACTTTGTCCATCGATGTTAGTTGAAAGCTTTATTTTTTGTGCGCGAAGGTGAAATGCAATCAATCTGTTAGGCTTTAAACTGATGGCTACAATGCAAGCCCAGCCCTTAAAGATGGATTTAGGATGAGAGCTGGTTTGAATTCTCAACGCTGCTAAGGAATTCACGCCTCATTTAAAACAGTTACCTAAAGTGAATTTACATGATGGTTTCATATGTATGTCGCTATAGGTTGAGGAAATCATTGCCTAAAATCTATTGTAATGCTCACAAATTTAGTGACTTTATGCAGTGATTTTATCCACAGTAGCAGTGGTTTTGGCCCGCTGCCACAAGTCATTTATGGCACGGTGATCTCTGGGTGTTTTGGGTTTCAAAACTCAAAAACCATAACATTTCCTTTTGTTTGTCCGCCCTACAACAGATTGCTCATACCATTTAACTACTTTATGCAGCAGCTTCTTCTGAATGCTGCTTTGTGCTTTTCCACCTTAAAGCGACCACTTCCCTTTTGATTTTAAACAAAATCAAAAGAAGCGACTTTTCCTTTTGGTTTTAAACATCACTATTATTGCCTTTAAGGAATTAATAATTTCTTTTTTTGTTTGTTCACGTATGCAACCTTCCCACTATTGCTTTGAGCATCATTTTTCATGCATATAGACATATTAAATAGAAGCAGTCAACAACATGAACATGATTTATAACCTAAATAAATTAGGTTCTCCAATGACGTTCATTTAGTCGTAAGTGCATAATACCCAGATTTATGGTTTTCTCTTTTCCTTTGTGTGGTGTGACAACTGGCCATAACTAAGGAACCAAGACCTTCTCATCTCTCTCTCTCTCTCTCTCTCTCTCTCTCTCTTTTATTTTTTTATTTTTTTTTGAAAAAATAAGCCCAAAGTTACGTGTATATATGTGGCTAAAAATTACTGAGCACACCATCACATATGCCTATGCAAATCATCATTCATGTGTGTATCATATCCACACACACACATGTGCGTCTATGTGCGTATAATTATCCACCATGCATTGACAAATTGTAAACACAAAAAAGACTCACTGTTGTTTGTATGCAATCCACAAGGCAAAAGCACGAGCGACAACCCAACTTTGGTTGGTTTCATGTTTTCAACTAAATAGAATTTGCAATCCAACCACAAAGACCAAAGTTGTCATAGTCTAAAATACTAAACCCATCTTGATCTAGTTTTTCTTGTATGAAAAAACAATTTTCAACTTTACACCATAAGGTCTGAACTAATAGTGGCCAAGGCATACCTTACCAAGAAAAGGCATTGGCTTAAGACTAATTGTCATAACTCTTAGTCAAGTTTTTTTTTTATTTTATTTTTAAAATTCCTAGCATTTCTTTTGCCACCAATTAGCCACATGTTCACCCTGACAGATTCCGTGTAGTACACAAAGAACCCATTCTAGTCCTGTAAAGTTGGATGATAACCACACAATAACCCTCTTCTGTGAGGAATTGCCAGCCTACGACGTCTTCAGCATCCAATGAATGAATGAAATGATGCAGCTGATGATTGAAAAATAAATAAATAAATAAGAAGAAAGAAAAAGATGAAGCTACTACACAGTTTCCACAACTTGGATCCATGTACGCATATAGAGGAAATGTGGCTACTGGGTATTCGAACACTTCTCTGAAACTATGGTTGCCAGACGGCATGATTAATAATATGTAGCCTTTGTACGCCTTCCCCTTAGCTAACAGAACAACCAAGGTGAAGACAACGTCGAGGAAATTGTCCAACATCTCGTGCTCTAACTACAATACAACAATCCAAATAATTGATCGACGTTATTCAGGTATGGGTACTTCAGACCCTTCAACCCATACGCCTGGAAATGTTACATTGACACAGCAATAAAACCATGCCACTGTCTACCTGGATTCAAGGGCATAAGTTTCTGCGCCTCTCAGAAATGATCGGCGCCACCAAATCTGAAAGGCTTTGCTAAGATTAGGACATTCAGTTCCACGTTTGGAGAAACACCTAAACCACTCCATAAAATGCATGTACTGCAGTTTTAGAGGAAGTGTAAGAAGAGTTTGACCCATTGCATCTTCCAATGCCTTCATGTCCAGCCCTTTTTTGCATCTCTGTAACCAACCAAAGTCCAATAGCATTGGCCCAAACCATGCCTGAAGAAGCCCTGCTCTTGCTTCTGAGTGGCACTGCAGCTTTCTAGTCCCTATTGCAATGAACAAAATCGCAGAAATCCGGCTGAGCTCATACCTAATCATTGGAGATGCATTCTTGTGCATTTTGAGCAGTTCCCCTTGATCTGCCCACATATCCACGAATTCCTTGCCTATCTGCCAATCCAGAAGAATTTCCAGTAGCCAGTTGATGTTGTCAACCTGCTTACAGATACGTTCAATCAGAGGCTTGCCTGTGTCTCCTTTTGCCTCTTTCACATGGGGTGTTGTATCAGAGGCCTCCTCCAAGAGGCTGACCAGTGAACCTAGGCAGGACTGACAAACAACATAAAGGTCCTCCTTGCTGAGATCTGGTTGGTCTTTCTCATAGACTGAGCTTTTGCAAAGAAGGCCCCTAATTAATGATTTCAGTTCATTCCTGGCATTGGCATCAGAACAGGCAGTGATGGACCAGACAAGTTGTTTGGCTAAGTTTTGTTGGTAGTCTAGACAGTTGCGCAGGGAGAGTCTCGCCAAAATATCTTCACTGCTTGTCTCAGCAAACTTATGTATTGTAAACATGCTCCTCAATTTTTCCTCTTCTTCCTCAGTCCATGGAACTGCTTCCAAGTATTTTAAACAGGAAAAAACACCTTTAGAAAATCCAATGCCAGCTGATACCTAGAATTGTTCCAAAAGATGTTAAATCAGTAAACCAATAGGTAAAGGCAGACAGGCAAAGTTGTGGGCAAAAACACAGGACCATTTGCATTCTTCAAAACATGGATATACAAAATAAAACTCGAGTTCCTGAGAAGGATGAGCACTACAAGCTATGTCACATTTACATTGCTGCAGGTTGTGCAAGAAACTGCAAAGTTAACAGTAAAAAACAAAATATTAGGTAGGTTGCCCCACAGCATTGTGAAAGCCTTTACAAGTTCTCAATTGAAACCTAAAATGATCTTGGAACTATTCTTTGATAGCCATGAATGTGTATACTGGCTTAAACTCCTCCCTCCAGGGTGTTTTTTAAGTTTTAAGCACACTTAGAGTTTCTTGGTTGATATGAACATAAAACTTGCATTGACACTATGAATTCTCCATCTTTTCAACCAATAACTTGGTACTGTGAGGATCAAGGCTGTTTAGCTTTGTTCTCCATATTTGCCTCAAAAAATAGGACACCCTTGAGCAGCTAAAAAGTCTTAATCTTTCTACAATTTAAGATCCAATAGGGCCATATAACAGAAGCTGAATGGTTAACACAAACCTTAAAACTTTGATGTCATCTGCAGCTACGATTTTGAAAACAAAACACCTATTCTTTAAAGTGTGTTTGTTACACAAACAAGATAACATAAGATAGGCTAGTATAGGATAGGACAAGTCACTACCTATTCTATAATCCATGTTTGGAATTACATTAAATAGGATGGAGTGTTGGACAAAACTTTTTCTCAAAAAAAGAAAACTATTGGACAAAATTTTCTGTATTCATAGCAGCCAGCAGCGGCAGTGGCAGCAGTAACCAGCAGCGGTGATGACTCATGGCAGTATTAGTGGTGGCACACAGCAACCACTGGCAATGGTGGTCATGGATGGCTGCTGGCATGGTTGCCAGTGGCAGTGGCAGTCGCTGATGGTGGCAGTGATGGTGGGTGGTGGTGACAAGAACAAAGATGAGAGGGAGAGTGGGGAAAAAATGAGTTTTGCACTAATATTGTAGGCTTTACATTAAAGAATATTTTGGAGTTGGGCTTAGCTAATGTGATGAGATAATCTAGGCCAAGGAGATTGTGGGATTGGATTAGTTCATCATGGTGAAATAGATCTCATATTAGTCCATCCAAATAACTTCCCAAAGCCTAACCTATCCTACACTATCTCATCTTGTACATGCCAATGCACCAAATACACCATAAGAGCTGAAGTGTTGATGGATTAACCTGATAAATAAGGAATTTATCGAGTTAAGGAATTATGCCTAACCTGGTATGACAACTCATTCACCAAAAAGGAAACTCAAAAGCACTGATAAATTAAAGCTTCCCAAATTAGGTTGAAAGTAGCTTTATTTGAAAGTTGGGTTACTTTCAAAAATCCTAAACAGTTTAACATATATATCCTCACCTCAGACTCTTAGTCCAAAAACTGCTGTAAGTTTGAAGAGCTATTTTATACGTTCAAAACATGGTTGCGTTTCCCATGCACATTAAGTCATCTAAAAGGAATGACTTCTCAGAGCAAAAAAGACACAAAGAAGAGTAAAACCAACCAAATGCAAACAAATAAAGGCCAAATTCTTTGGTTAATATAAGCGTACACATCCCAGCATAACACAAACTCTAACTTATCAACAAATTTAACCTGAATCTATCACATATTTCCTTGCTCGATCAAGCTGGTAAAATGAAACATTTGATGTGGAGTTCCTAGGATTCCAGGGTACAAATAGCATGTCCATCACAAGAAAGCGTCAAATATTCATGTTGCACAAAAATTCTCCATGCAATGCCATTGCATTTTTATCGCACAGTAACCAGGTTAGCCAGGCAAATTCACTCGTTCTAATCCATGATGCCGGAACATACAAACCCAAAAGAGTCTGAAGGGAAAAAAACGAGTTAAAAAGAAAAAAACCACCAAAATAATTCACGATAGAGGTGCACGAATGGCAAGCACTAACCTCAAGTATGTCAATGGCTCTATGAGCCCCAATGTTCAAGAGCCTTTTTGCAATATCCTCCTCAAACATCAACTCAATGGTGTCCTTGAAAACCCCTAAATTCTCCACATCAGGGACCTCGATTCTATACATCCCGGACGAATTACTATTTCCATCGCCGGAATTATTGCTCTTCCGCCCCGAACCATTGCGACATTCTGAAATCAACCCCGCAAAAACCTCCGAGTTTGCAATCAGAACCTCGGAGCTCATCTCCAAGAACAAGCTACCTCCTTTCCTCCCTCTCAAGTTCAGTCTCACATCAAACAAGCCACAACCGGAACCGGAACCCGAAGGCCACAAGGACCTCTTGTTCCGGCCCCGGAAAGAATTGGACCTCGATTTGGGCGCCCAACCAGCTGCCTCAGATGGGTCAGGTTCAGGGACCAATTCTTGAACGGAACCAATAGTTGGATCAGATTCAATGGGGGAGACGCGGCCTGGAGAGAGGATCCGGCGGGGATCGATCCGACCAACGAAGTTTAAACTGGACTTGGAGCTCTGCGGCGAGCTGGGCACTGAACTGTTTCCCCGCTTGAGGGCAGATTCAGGTGACTTCTTGAGTAGGGTCTTGCGGATAATAACGGGATTCTCGGGGCTCGGAGGAGGAGAGTGGAGGGGGCAGCACCATGACCGACGGCTGGTGCAGCGAGCGGGGGGCTGCCGCCGAGCGTAATCAGACATTGGGGATGAGATAAACACAGGTCTAGACTGAGCAAGTGGCAGTAGTAGTAGTAGTAGTAGTAGTAGTAGTAGTAGTAGTAGTAGAAGCAGCACAGAGCAGCATTACTACAACAGCCAGAGAGGGTTGCGGGAGCAAGAAGTCATTCCCCCCCCCTAACCCCTCCCCCCACCAAATTCTAGTGTTTTGGGAATGCGTATTGTTACAATCAATCGAACCTATGGGTGTGGATGGATTTGACGATCCTTCCAATTCTTCTCCCACTACTACTACAAATCAGTAGTTTGTGACATTAAGAGCTAGAAATGAATCGTTTTTATTTATTTATTTATTTTTTATTATAATCAAAATTCTAGTTTTGGGTTCTTAGATGATTTTAATTCTGATTTATTTCAGTTATAAATTGATTCTTCCATAATATTTTGACTTTCTTCTTCTTCTTTCTTTTCTTTTGTTTTTTTTTTTTTTCCTTTCATCTTTTCGTGTAATTATCTATTTGAATTTAGTTTTTCTATGGTTGTAATTATTATGATTATAGGGGCCCCCACATTTTAGAGCAGACGAACCATGGTTGGGCCATCATCCTTATAGTTTTATTTCTAACCAAAATTTACTTTAATTTTAATTTCGATATTGTCCAGTTCGAACAAAGCTTTGCTTTTCTTTTTTTTTTTTATTTATTTTTTACCCAGGAAAGTATTCCAACGAGAAAATAATTACAATGTGTTTGGGAAAGGGGGAAAGGGAAAAAAAAAGGAGAGGAGACCAGAAAATTAACTTTCTTTTTTGGTCTATCCAATTTATTCCTCTCAAAATTTGGAAAAAAAAATTATTAATTCTCTATACTTGATTCATAATTTGACTAATTTATCCCTATTAACCTTTTATTATTATTATTATTAATTAACACTCGTTAATTTTATTTTAAAATTAAAATTAAAAATATAATAAATATTATTTTGTTTCTTTCATCTCACATTTTGCACCATTTGATCTACTACGCACCACCCTCCATTTTCATTTGTACGATTGAATGAACTTTCCTTCTTCTCGGAAGAATATATATCTCTTGGCATTATAAAAATCTTTTGATATTATGTTTTTATATTATAGAGAGAATATTAATTTTTTAAAAAAATAAATAATAAAAATAATAAGAGGGGTAATGGATCTTCTCACTAATGTTTTGAGTATTATTGTAAAGGGTTGGACAATTAATCACAAGACTAACGATTGATATTCTCATAATGATTTGCAACCCTGACATTAATGTTTCGTGGAGAATTTTGAGCATGTGTTGCTAAATGAGTGTATCTTTAGGTCTAACTCAAATAATAATTAATTATCTAATCTATCTTTTACTATATTTCATGTTAAATGAATTTAAGAAGCTATTTAAAGGGATATATTTAATTAAATTAAATCCCGATGCAATAAAAAGGGATATTTAAGCGTTCGTCCAACCGTCGCCATGCAGCGTCGTTGTTCTGCCCTGCACAATTTCGAATCCCCCCCCACACGCGCACGCAGTAATTGACGTTGATCTATTCTTTTAACTTTCCCGTGCTTTCTTTATATTTGTGAGAAAATAGTACTTTGCTTTTCTTTTTTTTTTCTTTTTTTTTGTTTTAGACCAGCCTAGTGTGACGAAATCTTAAAAAAATAAAAATTTTTAAAATAACTATTCTTTTAATTTTAATTTTGATATTGTCC
>JAHLGO010021107.1:7129251-7216483 GCA_020615895.1 Ceriops decandra
TTCTTTTTATTTCATATTAATCAAATTATTTAATTTTTAAATATTAATTTTTTCTTTAAAAAATAATTCTTAAAAAATAATATATACTATGTTTTTATTAAAATTTTAATTATAAATTTAATTATTATTAACATTCAATAATAAATTTTATTTTACTTTTTAATTGTTTACACAATTACAATTTCATTCAATAGATTCAATAAAAGTTTAAATTTTAAAATTTTTTAAAATAACTATAATATTGATTATTGTTAAGAATTAAATTAATTTTAATTTTATTTAAATATTCTTATTAAATTTAAATTTAAAATAAATAAATATTATTAGAAATATAATTTAAAATTTATTGTTTTAATAATTCATATTACAAATATAAGGATTTTGTTGGATAGAAAACAACAATGACTGTATAATGTTAGCGTAAAGGGGAAGAGGGGCACTCGATCGTAGGGCTCAGCCCAACCTCTTTGATACTACGGGTGTCAGCCCACCTGCAAACCAGCCGAAACCTAGGGCACTTTCTTACTGCCGCGGCTTCCCCTCTCTCTCTCTCTCTCTCTCTCTCTCTCTCTCTGTCTCTGCGTTTGGCCCCCAGCCCTTGTCCTCTATTATTATTCTTCTTCTTCTACGCCGCCCCCTGCCCGTCCTTGATTCACCATCTCTCTTTGGGCTCTCTTTCTGTTGCTTGTTGCTTGTTGCGTAGTTGGACAGAGGACCGGCTGTTTAACCTTGCAGCAGAAAAAGCCTACAATCGCTAATCCTCTCGAAGCTGATCCACGGCCAACGGTGCGGATTGAGCGATCGGTTACGGTTGCTAAGAAAAAACCGAAAAGTTCGTATTCTGTTTGGTTCGTGACAAAAGTTCCTCAATCCGACCAAACAGAACCTTGTTGAGTTCTCTTTTCACCGGGTATTCCGACAGTTATTGGTCTTGTTCTTCTTGGATGTTGATATAAACAATTGTTATGTGTAATTCCTATGTTTCGTTGTGTTGTTGCAGATAATAATTGATTGCTAGATCGGAGAAAAGGGGGGAAAAAGTTATAGCAACAGAAAAGGCAAGAGGAGAATGGCAGACCGGTTGACGCGTATTGCCATAGTCAGTGCTGATAGGTGTAAACCCAAGAAGTGTCGCCAGGAATGCAAGAAGAGCTGTCCCGTTGTCAAAACTGGTAATATATATATATATATATATATATATATATATATATATATAAGTTTATGACTTGAATTTTGAGTATGACTCTGATTGCTCAATGTGAGTGTCTTTTTCGTTTAGCACATCAGAGGATTGATAAAGAAAGGAAGGGAAAGAATTTTGTTTTGGTGTTTTTAAGGGAATTTGAAGTTTCTCATATTTGATTTACTACAAGATTAAATATTTTTTATTAGTTTCTCCATGATTACAATTTATTGCTCTTCTTTCTTTGGTCAATTTTTGGGAGCACAGGAAGGTTGATTTGTTGGGCACAAATTGCTGTTCCTTGTAGAACCTGCCATTAGCAATTTTCCTTTTCTATATCATGATATATTTGTTTGAGCAAAGGGAAACAAGCAAATCACACTATTTTCATTAAAAAAAAAAAAGAATTGATTAAGTACAATTAGATGGTGGCCTATAAGAGCTAATCAAATTTTGGCAGTTAGGGGGCAAGAAAATACTTTTGGGAACTTAGACTGATACTTTTACACTTGAAAGCCTTGCCTTAGCTCCTCCACTTTTATTCCTTGCTGGATCACTAGCCTTGATGCCCATTTTTGGGTGGACGCATAAATAACAGGATTAATCTTTTAGAAAACAAAGAAAGCTTCCCACGCAAAGAGTTAACAGCACACTAAGCTTTGAGGTTTTCTTAAAAATGGAAACTGAAACAGTGATTGGATGACTGCATGCCATAACAATTGTCGGGTTGTATGAAGCCATTTTGGACCCAATCTGCATCCCACTTGTTTTTCAATTATGTTGAGTGGACTAGGCATGTTGTTGCTAGGCCTAAAAGCTTGTGGGCCATTTGATATAGTAGTTTGGTTGCCTTATTTGTGGCATATTTTGAGCTACTTCAGCTTGATCTTGGCTCATTCTGAATTTGAGATACCCTGGGTGCAAAACCTGTTTTGTTGGTTCATTAGGAGGTCCATTGGGCCGTGTGCTACACAATAAGATAGCTCTCCCCTTTTTCATAAGCCTATTTGCCCTCCTAGTGTTTCGAATTTGAGTCCTCCAAATGAATTTCTAGGCACTTATCTACTTGGGCGACCCCTTGGGGACTGCAAGCCTCAACTATGTTTACTGTTGCCTAAAGTGGCCAGCATCTCATGATTGAATTTTTCTTGACCAAAGTGGATGCTATCATTGGTATTTGCTATATGGTTGTGTCCTAAACACCTACTTTTCTTATGTCATGCAATATATAAACAGGGAAGCTGTGTATTGAGGTTACTTCTGCATCTAAGATTGCTTTTATCTCTGAAGAGTTGTGCATTGGATGTGGCATTTGTGTTAAGGTATGGTATTCTAATTGGATTCCTCTTGGTTTTTGTTTTTTGGTTTACCTGTGCTATAACTGATGAATTGATGTACTGATGCAGAAATGCCCATTTGAAGCAATTCAGATCATCAACTTGCCAAAGGACTTGAATAAAGATACGACCCATCGTTATGGCCCCAACACTTTTAAATTGCACAGGTTAGTTAATATCATGCTTTGAGAAATTGTGGGCTTGTGTTTGTTGAAGTTTGACATGACTGGATTTTGCAATTGCAGGTTACCAGTCCCTAGGCCTGGGCAGGTTCTTGGTTTAGTTGGAACAAATGGGATTGGGAAGTCAACTGCCCTCAAAATTTTGGCAGGAAAATTAAAACCAAATTTGGGTCGTTTCAATGTAATGCCTTTAGTTGCAGTTTCCCTCGCTGCTAGAATCTGTTTCATATTGTTTATGGTTCTGGATATTCTTTTCCTCTTGCAGAATCCTCCAGATTGGCAGGAAATTTTGACATACTTCCGTGGGTCAGAGCTGCAAAATTATTTTACTCGTATTCTAGAAGATAATTTGAAGGTATCTTTCTATTTGGACATCCATATGGCCCTGAAATTCACCTCAATATTTTTTTACGTATGCTATAGATTTGGAAAATCAATATTTTACCAGCTAAATTACATAATTCATCACTTGTTTTCATTATCATCACTCAACTCTTATTTATTACATTTAAATGGTTCAACATCAAATTTGTTTCAATTTAATCATTTTGTCACCCTATTAGATTAAACAGTATAAAATTTATCTGCTAAAGCATACCTTTTTATGCAATTAAGTTCACTACATTTACTTTTGTTCAATTAACATATTCAGATACTAAATTTATTTACTTCATTTCAAATCATGCAATGTAATTTCAATAATGGTAATTTTGAAAAATTAAAAACATTTTCTTTGCTTTTTTTTTTTTTTTCAATTTTTAGCATTTGGAAGTTCTAAAAAGGTACGTTTTTATTAATATTTGAATGAAATTATAAATTTTGTATGTTTTAATTTTCGTCATCACCATTGCACTATGTAATTTGAAATGATTTAAATAATTTTAGTATGTGAACATGTTAATTGAACAAAAGTAAATTTAGTGGACTTAAATTCATAAAAATGTATTCTTTAGAACTTTTTTTTAAAAAAAAAGGATAAGTTCAGTGATGAATTATGTAAATGACCTATGTTTTGCCTTCTCACTGTGGAGAATCTTATTATTCTATTCCTTCCTTCTGACCTTTTGAAATGATTTTAAGAGATGTAATAGATAGGAATACTGTATGGGCAATGAGTGAAAGATAGGACTTGACTTGCAATTTGATTTAATGGTATCACATGTGAGGCATTACGCATTATGTACCAGAACTGCATTGCAGGGGTAAAATGATAGTTAGATTCCTTGATGTTGGAGACTTATTATGCAATCTCCTTCTACTGTGGATAAGCTGTGTTCAGTTTTATTATTTACTTGAATTCTAGCAGCATATGAGGTGCCTCATTTGTGACTGCTGAATTTGCCTTTGTGCAATATGAAATTTGGTGGTTCTAAACTTTCTGAGTTGTCGGATTCTTGATTAAATCATAAAACGTTTCATAAAACTAGATTGTTGTGTTAGTTTTATCCACCAACTGATACTTATTAAGACTTCCAAAATCTGCTATCATGTATCTGTTTGAATTTTGTCTCATGATTAGTTATATTAATCGTTTGCCAGCTAAGGACACATTTAATCTTCAACAGGCTATCATAAAGCCTCAGTATGTTGATCACATACCAAAAGCTGTTCAAGGCAATGTAGGACAGGTGCTAGACCAGAAGGATGAGAGAGAGATGAAGGCAGAGCTTTGTGCTGATCTTGAGCTAAACCAGGTCATAGATCGTAATGTTGGGGATTTGTCGGGTGGTGAACTCCAGAGATTTGCTATTGCTGTTGTAGCAATACAGAATGCAGAGATTTATATGTTTGATGAACCTTCAAGTTATCTCGATGTTAAACAGAGGCTTAAAGCTGCCCAAGTTGTCCGATCCTTGCTTAGGCCTAACAGGTTTTAACTTCTCCTTTATTGCACTGTTACTCAGCCTTTTGCTGAACTTGCAGTGGAGGTTAACCACCCCAAAAATATATGTGTTGCAGCTATGTAATAGTTGTGGAGCATGACCTTAGTGTTCTGGATTACTTATCCGACTTCATTTGCTGTCTGTATGGGAAGCCTGGTGCATATGGTGTTGTGACGCTTCCCTTTTCAGTGAGAGAAGGTATCAATATTTTCTTAGCTGGATTTGTGCCCACAGAGAATTTACGATTCCGAGATGAATCTTTAGCCTTCAAGGTAAATTTGCCATGTATTGTGATTGTGGAACTTGCTCTCAATATGTTGTTACTTGTTTCTAAAATTGTTGCCTTTTTTAGGTTGCTGAGACTCCACAGGAGAGTGCTGAGGATATTGAAACATATGCACGATATAAATATCCCACAATGACTAAAATTCAGGGCAATTTTAAGCTTAACGTGGTTGAAGGTGAATTTGCTGATTCTCAGATCATAGTTATGCTGGGTGAGAATGGGACAGGGAAGACAACTTTTATCCGAATGCTGGTACATCTATTTATTTGATTCTGTTGTTGTTTGTAACTAAATATATCTTGCTCTTGACAATAGTGTACATCTCATATTCAGGCTGGTTTACTGAAACCTGACATTGTGGAGGGTTCTGATGTGGAGATACCTGAGTTTAATGTTTCTTACAAACCCCAGAAGATCAGTCCTAAGTTTCCGTCAACTGTTAGAAACTTGCTACATCAAAAAATACGCGATTCTTACATGCATCCTCAGTTTGTGTCAGATGTAATGAAACCCCTTCTTATTGAACAACTAATGGATCAAGAAGTAGTTAATCTATCTGGTGGTGAGTTGCAAAGAGTTGCATTGTGCCTCTGCCTTGGAAAGGTAAATCATTTCCATTTCATGTTTTCTGATTTGTCCATTCTGTCTGATTGACAGCACCTAGTTGCCTGCATTGTCAATGCTTATATCAATTATACTGGTTTTTATAGAGAACTTTCTTTTGCACTTGATTCTCCTGCTAAAGTATACATGCATACAATACACTTTGTGTCGTGCACAATATCCTCTGATGGGTGGCTGGCTTTACAGTTTCATTTCAGGTTACAGGAATTTTATTTTTCATCAAAAATGATTTACCATGCAGTTACTGAAGGCCTCCTTACTAATAAGCTGAAGGTTTTGATTGACATCAAATAAGGCTGATTTTGTACTTATATAGATGTTTTTGGGATTTAGAGGCTCTAACAGACTTTGGCTGTTCCACAGAGGAAAATCTCTTTGGATCTCTTTTATTGTTATTAGTAATTATAATTATTTTGATTATAGATTTTGGTTTGTCTCAACCTGCAGCTTTCCAGGAGACATTGCCAGGAGTCTCCCCTCCCCAAACACGCATGCACAAAAACAAGTCACATGGTCAAAATGGTTAATATTAGGAAATCTTATCCAATGGATTAATTGGGGAATATGTGTGTCACTGAGCAGGACTCCATTTGGAATTACCTGTGGAATAATTAGTAGTGACAATGTGATGTAGGGTGCAATGGGTAGACAGATAGACTAACAAGAATTACAATAAGCCTTTGGAAATTATTGTTTGAGAACAACTGTGGTTTGTTTAGTTTGATAGATGAATTAGGAATCTGAAAGGAACATTGCAATTGCAAAGCCTACTAGCTTCAGGATGATTAGGGTTCTGAGAATCACTCTAAAGAAAAAAAGCATTGCACTTCCATGGAAGGATAATTCTTTTTCCAGAAGTTGAAATACTGCATTCATTAAAATTGCAGAAGTCAGATAGAAGCTTGTGACAATACTAATACCATCAAAATGTCTCATAACACCAATTCTGTGAAATGGCTCTCAACAGTCCTAACAAAATCTGACACTTTTTGTTCCCCTTCTGGTCTTTAAGTTGATTCCCATCCAAATGACTAAAAGCTGCTGCAAATAGAGAGTTTCAATCGTCTTTGAATTCTATGCAAAAGTAATTTAGTTTTTTTTTTGTGTTTACTTAAGCTTTGATTTACATTTTTTTTTTTTTTTTAATAATGTAGCCTGCAGACATTTATCTGATTGATGAACCCAGTGCATATCTTGATTCTGAGCAACGTATTGTTGCTTCAAAAGTCATAAAGAGGTTTATACTTCATGCAAAGAAAACTGCATTTGTGGTAGAACATGATTTCATAATGGCAACTTACCTTGCTGATAGAGTTGTTGTGTATGAGGGAAAGCCATCCGTGGAATGTACAGCAAATTCTCCCCAATCATTGTTGACCGGAATGAATCTCTTCCTATCTGTAAGCCCAGCAAGCTCTTTTCTATTGTTTGTGCTTTAAATAGGCAATCATAAGAAGGCAAATTAAATTTTGAGCTTACAGTCAAGTTTTTGGGTTATGTAATATGGATGTAGCTCAATCAAAGTACTGCTCTTTTCAAGGGCAAAATGCTATAACAGCTATTTCTCCTCTTTCCCCTCTTTCTTTCTTTTTTTTTGTTATATATATATATATATATATATATATATATATATTGTATAGCTTCATAATTGTTCTGTAAAGCTTCCAGCATGGTTTTCATTTTGGGATTTTATTTTTTATTTTTTTTATTTTGGCTTTTTGGCCTTCAATCTTGTGATGGTTTCTGGTGCTGTGCAGACTGCATTTTGGCAAAATGTTTTGGGTCATTGATTCATAAATGATTTTTTTTTTTCTTTGAAGACTTTCCTGCTTATTTTCTTTGCCGTGCATCATTTTCATGTGTTGTTTAACCCATGGTTTTTTTTTTTTTTTGTTTTCTTTTCTTGTCTTGCTACTTGTTTATGCAGCACCTGGATATCACATTTAGGCGGGATCCTACTAATTATCGTCCAAGGATCAACAAATTGGACTCAACAAAGGACAGGGAGCAGAAAGCAGCTGGTTCATACTATTACTTGGATGATTGATGTGATGATCCACAGTTCTGCATCATTCATTCATTCATTCATGGCTGCCCACTTTATTAGCAAAGCCTGGTTGGTCTCTACTGGATTTCAAATTTTGCTGGTCATGCGGAACTCGTGGGCATAGGGATTTTAAGTGCCTCTGCGACGGCGTTTGAGTCATTGCCTCCCATCGGGAAATGACCGGAGGGTATTCTGCCGGACGAGTTGGGCCATTTTTATAGCCTCTCTCTCTCTCTCTCTCTCTCTTCCTTTTGGAGTCTGGTTTGGAGTGTTTTGATTAAATGAGTCGACTGGCCATGTATGATGCCAATAACGATGAGTTAGTGTTTCTCCTAAGCGCTGGCCGTTTTGGTTAGACAATGGGGGGTGGAAGCCATGATGTCATTAAATAATCCTATCGTTGGACTTGTCTGGTTGCCCTTATGTTTGTCATAGTGCGAAGCTGGCCACAATGTCTCCCTTTTGACCCGTGGGGAATGGTAACCAACTCTTCATTAATCAATTCAACATCTCCTAAAGACCTTTTGTCATATTGGATCTATACCATCTTCCGCTTTGTTAGTCAAAATTTGTTCTCCAATAGATTACCTCTAAAAACTCGTCTCGAGATGGCCTGAAAAGCGTTTTCCTACTTTTAATTCTGGAATAAAACTTACGCACAACATCGTTAGAACATATAATCCACAAACACAGAAGCACCCACCGTGCATTGGTGTTGCGCTTTTTGTTAATCATGTCTTAACAATTTCTTTCTTGGCTCATTAAATTTATTCCTCAATTTGGAAAGAAAATTTATTGATCCCTAATAATACTTATTGTTAAAATTCATCAATTATTTTAGTACAATTATAAAATTAGAATTGTGACAAATATTATCTTTTTATTCTTTTCATAGTAAAAAAAATAAAATTTAATTTTTGATATTTGACTTTGAAATGGATTTTTCTTTCATTCGCATCCCTCCCTCCCTCACCCACACCCCACAAAACAAAAAACCCAAGAAAAGATATATATATCATACAAAATTTTCTTTTCTTTTATTGGAGATGCAATTTGCATGAATTCTTACAGTGAAGTTTTAAGAATTTTAACAATCCTTTAAAATGGATTTTTTTTAAAAAATATTAGGTATACTTAAAGTGAAGTTTCTAAAAAATTTTCATCAATTGAACTGATAAAAGTTGCAAAAAGACACTGCGTGCAACTGGCAACTGAACTGGCAAATTCATGTCCAAATGAGAGAAATATGATGAACTAATCTGATACTACAAATCAAATAAACATATATTGAAAGGGAAAAGATATATAATACCAAGCTACTGTTTTTCATTCTCTTAGCCCGTTTAACTGTAGAAAACGTTTGGATATACCTATTTTAACGAATCAGATTTGCCTTTGCTCCTCATCATTAGTGAACCATATATATATAATTCATATGCAAACCAACTTAACTTAGACATGGATCCTAGACATAATCAAGGTTGGCTATACACACCCAAACCAAATGATATAAATCAGAAACTTGAAATTTGAATGAGACGAAAAGCAGGATAGTTTATTTAATGTGCATGTGAGGCCAAGCTTCTTTTAGTAAGTAAGACGTATAAAGATGGTGTTAGGTATCCCTCTTACGTGGAAGGAAACTTTGAAAAAAAAAAAAGAGAGAAGGTTGACTTAATGAGATATAAATAAGTCATTAAGAATTAAGTTTTTTAAAAAGGATGAAAAAAGTGAGAGGTTAAGAGAGAGAGGGGTTGTCCGCAGCCAAAAGAAAGAAACAAAAAGAAAAAGAGAGAGAGGTGACTGAAAAAGAGAGTTTGCCCAGCAGCCTGACCAAAAGAGAGAAAAAAAAGAGAGAAAAATGAAGGAGGAGAAACTAAAAAAAAAAAAAGGAAGAGGTGAGAACTGTTGGCAGAATTTTCTTTGATCTTACATTTGAAAAGGATATTAGTGTCCGATCAACTTAAAACTTGAATGGTTGATAGAGGGCGTTTGGTTCTTATTTCTGAATGGTGGAGATTGAGTTTCAAGCACTATAAGTCCTACTTCTCTTCAGTTTTCGTAAGTCTATTCTCTGAGCAATTTTCTGTATACAGAATTGGTCAACCATATAATTGGAAGATTATTTGTAGTCCGATCGAGCTGATTTTTGGTTAGTAGTTGTAGGACACATAGATCATCTTTATGGATGGTTGGATTAAGTTTTTATGAACTCAAGGGTAGGTATTCTATTCGAACCGAAGTCTCTCAATTCTGGTAACTTTCTGCTCTCTCATCTGTGGCAGAATTGGTAAACTGTATGAATAATTATTAACCCGTAGTCTGATTGAGTGAAATTTGGATAGCTAGTAGAGGACATATGGGAGTTCATTTTGAGCGGTTGGATTATTGCCTTGAGTTCTGGTTGTTGAATTATTATTAACAGAACGTGTCTTTCGTATTGGTTAACTCATTTGGCTTCTCACTTTGGTTCAAATTAAGTTTGTTTAATTTGGTTGATGTAATTGAGGTTGTGTATCTTTGTCGTATTCACTTATTGATTATAGTAAAGTTGATTTTTGGATCAGTGTGTCCCGTGGTTTTTTCTCTTTACTTTGAAGAGGTTTTCCACGTAAAAAAATCGGTGTGTTCTTGTGTAATTGTTTAAGTTATCTTATTTGTTATTCAATTAACTTCTCACAGATTCAAACAAGTGAGAGAGGTCTTTTAGGTAATTTGTATTCCGTTGCCCCTTTCTTATCAAAGTGGTATCAGAGTTTGGTTACCTGGTTGGTGTATTTGGCTGGTTTGAATGATAAAGTTGAATGTGAATAGAATGGTCTGCTTGAATGGCACGAATTATCATTTATGGAGGAGTAAAATGAAGGATCTCCTATTTGTGAAGAAATTGCATCTACCAGTTTTTGCTACTACAAAACCTGAGTCTAAAACAGATGAAGAATAGGAATTTGAGCACAAACAAGTTTATGGTTTTATACAGCAATTTATTGATGATAATGTTTATAATTACATTTGCAATGAGACACACGCACGAAATTTGTGAAGCAAGCTTGAGACTTTGTATGCTTCAAAGTCTGGTAATAACAAGTTGTTTTTGTTAAAGAAAATGATGCAGTTGAGATATAATGAAGGGAGTTCAATTGCTAACCACTTAAATGAGTTTCAGGGTCTCATTGATCGACTATCAGGTATAGGCATTAAGTTTGATGACAAAGTTCTCGGGTTATGGTTACTTGTTACCTTACCTGATTCTTGGAAGACTTTTCAAATGTCTTTCACTAATTTTAACTCCGGTGGTGTTTTGTCAATGGAACTTGTAAAGGGTGGTGTGTTGAATGAGGAGATGAGAAAGAAATCTCAGAGTTCATCATCATCTAAATTAGAGGATTTATTTATTGAAAATAGGGGGAGAAGTCAAGAATAAGGAAGTGGTAAAAATGGTAGAAGTAAGACCTGAAGTAAGTCACGATCTAAGTACAAGAATGTCCAGTGTCATTATTGTGGGAAGGTAGGTCACATTCAGAAAAAGTGTTACAAGTGGAAGAGAGAAAATAAAAATGACAGTGATAGGCAAGAGAAAAAGAATGTGAGTAATGATCGTGTTACTACTATATCAACTTCTGGTACTGGTGACCTTATTGTTGTTTATGATGAAAATGTGATTAACCTGACATCTTATGAGATTGATTGGGTTATAGATAGTGGTGTTTCTCTTAATGTTACATCATGTAAGGAATTCTTCTCTACATATACACCTGGAAATTATAGGGTGTTGAAGATAGGTAATAATGGCTTAGCAGAAGTCATTGGTATTGGTGATATTTGCTTAAAGACTAGGGCAATGGAGTACAGCTGACATTAAGGGATGTTGGACATGTCCCTAATATTTGTTTGAATTTGATTTCAATGGTAAAGTTATATGATGAAGGTTTTTGCAGTACCTTCAGTAATGACCAATGGAAACTTACCAAAGGCTCCTTAATTGTAGCACGAGGTAAGAAATACTCTAATTTATATTTTATGTAAGCTTTTATTGTTAAAGATGTTGTGAATGTAGTAGAGAATGAGAATTTGATTGATTTATGGCATAAACGACTTAGCCATATGAGTGAAAAGGGGATGAATTATTTGACAAGGAAAAACCAGCTTTTAGGCATGAAAAGTGTAGCTTTAAAGAAGTGTCTCCATTGTTTGATTAGAAAACAAAATAGAGTTACATTTAAGAGTCACTCACTTTCAAGGAAATCAGAGTTGCTTGAATTGGTGCATTCTGATGTATCTGGTCCTTTGAAGGTATGCTTACTTAGTGGTGCTCTTTATTTTGTGACTTTTATTGATGATCACTCAAGGAAACTTTGGATCTATACGTTGAAGATTAATGATCAAGTCTTTTGATGTATTTAAACAATTTCATGCCTTTGTTGAGAGACAAACTGGTAAGAAGTTGAAATGTGTCTGTACTAATAATGGTGGTGAGTATAGTGGTCCATTTGATGAATACTGCAGAAAGTATGAGATCAAGCATCAGAGGACACCTCCCAAGACACCACAGTTAAATGGTTTAGCAGAAAGGATGAACAGAATGTTGATTAAGAGGGTTAGATGTCTTCTCTCAGATACAAAGCTGCCTAAATCCTTTTGGGGTGAAGTTTTAAATACAGTGACACATGTAATTAATTTATCTCCTAATGTTTCATTACAAGGTGATGTTCCGGACAAAGTTTGGTTTGGTAAGGAAGTCTCTTATGACCATTTATGAGTCTTTAGCTGTAAAGTTTTTGTTCATGTCCTTAAAGATGAAAGAGGGAAGTTAGATGTGAAGATTCGACAATGTATCTTTCTTGGTTATGGTGAAGATGACTTCGGGTACCGTCTATATAATCTGATTGAGAAAAAACTTGTAAGGAGTAGAGATGTTGTGTTCGTTGAGAATCAAAACATTGAACACATCAAGAAGTCAACTTCTTAGGTTAATGATAATCCTACTGACATTGTTCCACTCCCTCATACTTCTCTAAGTGATCCTGATGTTCATGGTGATATTCAAGAACGTGATGGGAATGTTCAACAGGATCATAATATACAGGGTGCCGGTGATATTGATGCTCCAATAGAAGATCATCTGCATATACCTTCACCTCCATTTTAGCCACAAAGGTCCAATAGAATTCCAGTGCCTTTTACTCGGTACTCTCCTGATGAGTTTGTAATGTTAACTGATGGGGGAGAACCTGAGTGCTATATAGAAGCAGTTGAAAGTGAGGACAAACAACACTGGATCGATGTTATGACAAATGAGATGAAATCCTTATATGATAACTTTGCTTATGAGTTGGTAAAGTTACCTAAAGGTAAGAGGGCTTTGAAGAATCAATGGATTTACAAAATAAAACAAGAAGAAAATATTTCATGTCTATGATATAAAGTTAGATTGGTTGTCGAAGGATTCAATCAGAAACAAGACATCGACTTTGAAGAGTTCTTCTCACTGGTGGTGAAAATGTCTTCTATTCGAGTTATGTTGAGTTTAACTGTTAACCATGACTTAGAGATTAAGCAGATGAATGTAAAAACAACTTTCTTCTATGGTGACTTGGAAGAAGAAATTTATATGGAACAACTACAGGGATTTGAGGTGGAAGGAAAAAAGGATTATGTGTGCAAGTTGAAGAAAAGCTTATATAGCCTAAAACAAGCTCTGAGACAATGGTATAAGAAGTTTGAGTCTGTTATAGGGGAGCAAGACTATAAAAAGACTACTTCTGATCATTGTGTTTTTGTTCAAAAATTTATTGATGATGATTTTATCATTTTACTACTTTATATTGATGATATGCTTATTGGTCATAATGCTTCTAGAATTAACAAGTTGAAGTAAGAGTTGAGTAAGTCCTTTGTCATGAAGGACTTGGGACCAGTAAAGAAGATCCTCGACATATCAATCATTAGAGATAGGAAAAAGAAAAGGTTGTATTTGTCCCAGAAGCAGTACATTGAAAAGGTACTTCAGAAGTTTAACTAAGACTAAAGTGGTAGGTACTCCTCTTGCTACATACTTTAAATTATCTATTAACCAATGTCCTTCCACAGAAAAAGAAAAGAAAGAGATGCAAAGAGTTCCATTTATATCAGCTGTGGGCAGTTTGATGTATGCAACGGTATGTACGAGACCTGATATAGCTCATGCAGTTGGCATAATTAGTTGGTTCCTTTTAAATCTCAGTAAAAAGCATTGGGATGTAGTAAAGTGGATAATGAGATATTTACGAGGTTTTACTAATGTCAAACTTTATTTTTGGAGTGATTCAGATATGGTTGGTAATATTGACTTTAAAAAGTCTACTTTAAGCTATGTGATTACTCTTATAGGGGGAGTAGTGAGTTGGCAATCTCGATTGCAGAAGTGTGTTGCATTGTCTACTACAGAGGTAGAGTTTATTGCAATAACTAAAACGTCTAAAGAGTTGCTTTGGATGAAAAGGTTTATGAAGGAACTTGGTTTTCAACAATCAAATTATGTGTTGTATTGTGATAGTTAGAGTGTCATCTATCTTGGTAAGAATCCGACTTTTCATACTAGATCAAAGTATATTAATGTACGGTATCATTGGATACACGATGCTATTGATTCTAAACAATTAGCACTTGAAAAGATTCATACGAATGATAATGTTGTTGATATGTTAATAAAGGTATTGCTAAGAAGAAAGTTTGAATTATGTTGTTCATTGGTTAAGATGGTCAACACCTCCACGTAGTTGGGAGTGGGAGAATTGTTAGGTATTCCTCTTACGTGGAGGGAACTTAAAAAAAAAAAAAAAAGAAAGTTGACTTAATGAGGTATAAATAACTCATTAAGAATTAGGTTTTTTAAAAAGGTTAAAAAAAGTGAGAGGTTGAGAGAGAGAGGGGTTGTCCAGCCGCTGAAAGAAAGAAACAAAAAGAAAAAGAGAGAGAGGCGACTGAAAGAGAGAGGTTGCCTAACGGCTCGACCGACAGAGAGAAAAAAAAGAAAAATAAAGGAGGAGAAACCAAAAAGAAAAAGGAAGAAGTGAGAATTGTCGGTGGAGTGTTCTTTGATCTTATGTTTGGAAAGGATATCAGTGTCCAATCAGTTTAAAACTTGGATGGTTAATAGAGGGTATTTGGGTATTATTTCTGAACAATGGAAATTGGGTTTCAAAAACTGTAAGTCCTACTTCTTTTCAGTTTTCGTAAGTCTATTTTCTAGGCAATTTTCTGTGTACAAAATTGGTCAACTATGTAATTGGAAGATTGTTTGTGGTCCAATCGAGCTTATTTTTGGTCAGTAGTTGGAGGACACATAGATCTTCTTTGTGGACGGTTGCATTGAGTTTCTGTGAACTGTAAGAGCAGGTATTCCATTCAAACCGAAACCTTTCAATTCTTGTAACTCTTTGCTCTCTCATTTGTAACAGAATTGGTAAACCGTATGAATGATTATTGACCCGTAGTCCGATTGAGTTGAAATTTGGATAGCTAGTAGGGGACATCTGGGGGTTCATTTTGAACGGCTGGATTACTGCCTTGAGGTCTGGTTGTTGAGTTATTATTAACAGAAAGTGTCTTTCGTGTTGGTTAACTCATTTGACCTCTTACTTTGGTTCAAATTGAGTTTGTTCAATTTAGTTGATGTAATTTAGTTTGTATACCTCTATTGTATTCACTTATTAATTATAGTGAAGTTGATTTCTAAACCAATGTGTCTCGTAGTTTTTTCTCTTTACTTTGAAGAGGTTTTCTATGTAAAAAATTTGGTGTATTCTTGTATAATTATTTAAGTTGAATTATTTGTTATTCAGTTAATTTTTTATATATTCAAACAAGCCGTAGAATTATTTTGGACAATTTGTATTCCGCTGAACCTTTCTCATCATATATACCTAAGACGTATTAAGATAAACCCTTACTGGTTTCACTGTAAAATACCTATAGAAGAAAACAAAAAGGAAATTTTGGTAATATGCCTTCGAATGACTGATATAACCAAAGTGAAATTCAAGCATAAGTCATACAATATATTTAACGAGATGTGATTTGGGGAAAACCTGTGCTGAAAATGACAATTGCATGGCAAAGCCATTCACTTCTTGCCTTCCACGTAACCTCGTAGTTACCATGTCAACTGTTCATATGTGAAGCAAAAGACAAACAAAGCAATTATAATAACACGTTAAAATCACCTTAAACTGCATTATAAAAAAGCCCATGCAAAAAAGACACTGCGTTTAATCAACAAAATGTCTTCAAAGGGCAAGCAATTTTTCAGTGCCCCAAAGATTGTACAAACTCAAATGTTAAAGAAACAGAAGGAATGACAGAGTTTACTCCCCCCAACGTAGAAAAAAAAAAAATCAACTAAAAGGCACTACCAACAAAGTGTTTCTGTAAGTGCTCTTGCAATCGCTTCTTGGAGTTCCTTTGGTGTTCCGACAATGACTGAAAGCAAAAAACATCAAAACAATTAAATAAGATGCACATAGACAGAGACAGAAAGACGACAAGCATAATAAATTTAAATTATAAGATTATCTTAGCTAGGAAACAACTAGAAATTCACTATCAATGAGGTATGCACAACAAATGATAGTGATCAAGAGCATAACAAGGATTCAGAAATCCTACGTAATGGCTTGTGAAGTAAACAACTTCTCAACCCAACTTCTATCCTCTTATATGGATCATTTTGCTGCACATGCAGCAACTTTCTAGAAAAGTGAACAACTTCTCAAACACCCAAAAAACAAAAAGAGAAAAAAAGAATAGTGAAAAAGATAAAAGGGAAAGCTAAATGACCTTGGCACCAGACAAGATAGTAGGGATATCGAGATTCTCCTCGAGCAAGACTTTAATTTTTCCAGAGGTAGCAATAACAACATGAGAAAAAGAAAAGGAAAACCACGATCAGCACCATTTACCTATATTGTCATCCTGTAAAGTTTCTTCAGAAAAGAAATGGCGTATTCATTATACGAAGTTGGAAAGAAACCGGAAGGTCGGAAAACAATTTGAAAAAGAAAAAGAAAAAAACGAAGCAGACACATACAAGGCAATTAATTGAACAAAATAACACAAGTTGAATATAAATTTTCCCTTCTTCTAGCTCCCTTCCTCGGGGTCACCTCTGCCTCCACCTCCACCACTAACTTTTCCCACACATCCCCTTTCTCAGAATTCCCCAGGACTAAACCATGAACATAGTAAAAAATAAGTATATTTTAAAAAATTGTAAAAATATAAAAAATATTGTTATATTTATTTTATATTTTATAAATTTTAAAAAAAATCTAAAAAAGGTGTACTCCACTGCCATTCAATCAATTTGGGTTAATTTTCTCTTTCTATAAAAAAAAAAATAAAAAATTTTGGGTTTGTCTCAAAATTAAGTAAAGGTAAGAGAACTTTGACAGTAACCATGAAGAAAAACGACTCTTTTTTAACCTCCATTTTTTCTCTGGGGCCTTCTCAAAGAAACTTACCAGTCTTTGAGACGCGTTCCCCTGAAGTTTAAAACCCCACCACCACCACGTCCACATTTATATATGTATATCATATAACGCTGTATTGGCACGCGTTTTCACTTTGACTCTCTCTTTCCCTTTTTTTTTTTTTATTTGTTTTCTCTCTATATATATATATATATATATTGTTTTGGGAAAAACAAAAAATGGGAAATGCCACGTCATGTATGTTAATCCAATCACCACCTGCCGCATCCTGATGAAATCGGTCCTTCTGGCCTCAGGCTGAGCTGCTTGTCACTTTATACAGTGGGCCCATCTCTCTCTCTCTCTCTCTATATCTCTCCCTCCCTCTCTCGCCGGGTGCTCATTTCCCCTCCTCTCCGCAAAAAGTAAGTCTGCAAACAAAACCCAAATTCAAACTTCTCTACTTGTTGATGAGTCTTCTCTGTACCCACGCATAGTCTCTCTCTCAGACAAAGTCTTCTCCTCTCTCTCTCTCTCTCTCTCTCTCTTTCTCTCTCTTGTGGGCTTTATTTTATATTTATTTTTTTCCCATGCCTGGTTGGTTTAGTAAAAAGGGCGGCAGGAGCAAAGAGAGGAGCCACCACCAGCAGCAACAGCAGCAGCAGCAGCAGCAGCAAGATATTAGTATTAACCCACATGGGAAGAAGGATCTTATCAAGAAAAAGGGCAGCAGCAAAGACAAAGGCAAGGCCAAGAGCTTTGATGAGGCTGCGGCTTGGACGCCTCTTCGCAATCTTTTTTCCCCACGTGGGGAACCTTCTGCACGTGGGGGGTTCTCGGGTTTCGATTCCGATTCTGGCGAGAAGAGACGACACCCGTTGCCCAGGCCGTTGCTTGGTGATCATGAGGTCGTCGGGTTCGGATTCGTTTCATGTTCGGGATCCGTTTCTAGCGTTAGCTCTTCCGGGTCTTCCGGGGATGATCATCCCATGATTGGTGGGAATGATCATCGTGCTAGCGCTAGTACTAGTCATTTTGGTGGTTACAACAGGTCGGCCTCTCTCTCTCTCTCTCTCTCTCTCCTCATCCTCCTTTCCTTTTTATTTTGGTGCGATTATAATATCATAAGGAATTAATTGATGATTGAGCTTTCCCGGTGGGCTGCAGCTTATCTCGTCATCCGGGATGAAGTATAATGTAATTGTTGTACAGTGGAGGAGAATTCTTTTCTTTGACTGCTGCTGGCTTCAGAATTTACCATTTATTTGGTTGTCAAGTGAAGGGCTTTAAAATCGTATGTGTTTTGTTACCAAAAATGGCTTTTTTTTTTTTTTGTTCCCTTAACTGTTGTGTTCCGGTTGGATTTCTTGCTCTTGCTCTTGTCTCTCGTCTGTCCCTTTTCCCTCAACCTTCCAGTCAAATGAAATCTTTTTTTTTTTTTTGGTCCATTAACTGAAATTTTTTGATTGCTTTGAATTGGAGTTTTTCTTCACTTTGTATACAAATACTGGATGTAGGACTAATTTTTGTTCTGGTTTCCGAGTTGCTTGGCCGTTGTCTTACTTTTTTCAACCTAGGATTGTGTTCCCGTATTTTGTTTCCATTTGAAAATGAAAGTTAGCAGTAATTTTATTTTTTGAAAAAAAAAAAGGGTTATTGAATTTGAGTTACTCTGGCTAGGTACTAGTTCTAGCTGTTTGCATTTTTGCTTCTTGCTTCATTGGTAATATCTAGGGATTGTTTTGCTCCATCGAGATTGTCTATGGCAACTTGAATTAATTAGTCCATATAAACATTACATGAATAGTTCCAATTTGGTTTGCAAGTGGAACTGCTTATTGAAACCCAGTTCATCTCTCAAACACAGAACAAATGGTGAAATCAAGTTTAATATCAGATCAATGAGCCCTGGACCAGGATCGAGAAGTCCTGGTCCCAGGTCAAGAAGCCCTGTTCCTGGGTCAAGGGCAGCTAGCCGACCAACATCTCCTCTGCATCTACAGTTGGGGGCTACAAGTCTAGATTTTGCATCAGCGAAGCCAGAAGATGGAAAGAACCAGTGTCATCCACTGCCTCTTCCCCCAGGTTCCCCCACTACTAGCTCATCTTCCTTTACAAGTGCTAGAACTAATGGAATGAATGAAAATGCACCTGTCACACCATCAAAATGGAAGAAAGGAAAGCTTCTTGGAAGGGGAACATTTGGACATGTTTATCTTGGATTTAACAGGTGAGGGGGATTAAGCCCAAACTATGCAATAATTAAGGTTTAATTGATATCATCTTTTGAAATAATAGCAATTGTGCTTTGACTGTTTCATTTACATTAACTTCAAGAATATAGTGGTGTTGCACACATGTATATGGTTATATTCAGCAACCTGCATGCGCAAGGTAGTTGCTTTCCTTCAAAAGAAAAACTAAGTGTTATGTACATCTATTGATTTCTACTAGCAGTCTAACAGAGAAGAGAATATTTAAGAGAGGAAAAAAAAAAAAAAAGAACAGGAGGGTGACTGTAAAAAAGTGTCAGCATGTTCTTTTTGCCTCATTTCTGGTCTTTCTCAGTTCTTTTCTAAGATTTCTATTATTTCTTAAACAGTGAGAGTGGGCAGATGTGTGCAATAAAGGAAGTAAGGGTTTTTTCTGATGATCAGACATCAAAAGAAAGTCTCAAGCAACTAAACCAGGTAATTAACACATGCTATTGAAGTCAAATGACAGGCAAGGCTGTAAAATACATGGTCTATCTAGTGTACACTAGAGTAAGCATTTCCATGTTTTCCCTTGGCTGTTTTGCCGTTGTTATATATCTGTGCTACTTTTCCTTGTCAACAGGAGATAAATTTGCTTAGTCAGCTTTCACATCAAAATATTGTTCGATATTATGGAAGCGAACTGGTATGAGTTACCTTTTGCTTGAGTGCCTGCAGTTGTTGAAGCAGTTGTGCATGTTTTCTATAGAAATTTTTAAACCTGTTCAAACAAAGTGGTTGGGTGTGACTTTTAGTACCCTGTTTTGTGATTATTTTTCTTTGCCATTTCTTTAGAGTGAAGAAACACTTTCAGTTTATTTAGAGTATGTGTCCGGTGGCTCAATTCACAAATTACTTCAAGATTATGGGCCCTTCAAGGAACCAGTTATTCAAAATTACACCAGACAGATTCTTTCCGGGCTTGCCTATCTACATGGAAGAAATACAGTACACAGGTATATAAGTTTTATTGCTAGCTATGGACAGTAGTTTTTTTTTTTTTTTTTTAACTTTCTTTCTTTTCTTTTTATCTGAAAGAAGCAGCCTTGGCATTGTCCTAGCATGTGCAATTTGCTTTTGTTGGCAGGGATATCAAAGGTGCTAACATATTAGTAGATCCTAATGGTGAAATAAAGCTGGCCGACTTTGGCATAGCTAAACATGTAAGTCTCATTTTTCTGCCACTAGAGCATATTTCTGCAAATTGGAAAACTTCTAAAGGGTTTTTCCAGTTACTAACTTACACAACTATAAAATATTGGAGTAACTGACCGAGGGTAAGGAATAATGTCAATGTAGATGATACTTCTATTGATGGTTAAAGAGGACATGTTGATCAATAATATGTTGTATTGGCCCAAAACCCTACAGTCAAAATGGTTTTTGGGGTTTTCTTTTCTTTTTTGGTTAGCTTCCTGCATATAGCATTACTTTATTTATACTTCTTTTTCCCATTTGTCCATTTTGGTTTGTTATTGATAGTTTCTTCCATTCATGTTTCCCTGACACAGATTACTGCTTGTTCATCAATGCTTTCTTTCAAGGGAAGTCCCTACTGGATGGCTCCTGAGGTACCCACATTATGTGCCTTTTATCTATCTACCTTGAGCCACTTTCCATCTGCCTTCCATAAATAAATAAAAGGAAAAGGAAATCATCATCCTGATTTTTTTAGTTTTATTCCCTTTTCTTTTTAACCTTATTTTACCGATTGTTATCCAGTATAGGTCAAGGTGTACCTTGCTGACATTAATTTTATTCTGAAAATTGGTCTCAGGTTGTGATGAATGCAAATGGATATAGTCTAGCGTTAGATATATGGAGCTTGGGATGCACAATTCTTGAAATGGCTACATCAAAACCACCATGGAGCCAGTATGAAGGGGTGCGTTTTTAGCAAGTGCCAAGCAAGATTAGCAGATATTATCCTTTTCTGACTCCATCTTTATAATGTTTGTTTTTATTTAACAATCATAATCTTTTCAGTTGTGTTGAATTTGACAGGTGGCTGCAATTTTTAAAATCAGTAACAGCAAAGATATGCCTGATATACCCAATAATCTTTCTAATGATGCAAAGGATTTCATAACCCTATGCTTGCAACGTGATCCATCAGCACGGCCTACAGCAGCACAATTATTAGACCACCCTTTCATTCGTGATCAAGCAACAATGAGAGTTGCTAACATCATTAGTACTGGGGATGCCTTTTCCTTTGATGGAAGCCGTACACTGGTAAAGCACAAATCTAGTTCTTATTGTGATGAAGAGATCAATGGAGATTGATTATTGCAAAAAATTTTTACTTGCTCATAAGAAAACATAGTGAGAAAACTCTGTAACTATCCTATATAACTTGTTCAATTATTTAGTGAATTATATGCACTCAGAATACTGTTTTGTCCTGTAAGCTTTGTTAAATTGTTTTTCATTTCATTTTTTGATGGGTGCATTGTTTTTAATTCCTCTGGACCAGCTTAATTGGCTGTTAATTTTTATGAGCAAAGAAATTATACTAGTTGAATGGCTTAACAAAAAAGTAAGTCCAGTTGTCGCTGACCCTGCAGTTCTGTCTATCTGTTTTAGCTTAATAATGCAGTCTACTATATGCAACAGAATGAAGTTCAAGAGGCAGGGAGTTGAGGCCAATACCAGACTACAACTTTCTGATGTTGCACCTGAATTTTATTTGACTATTTATTTTTTAAAAATTTTTATTTGACTACTTTAACCAATAGAGTTCCTTTGCTTATTTTGCTTGCATTTGCACCTTCTTGTAACTTCTATCAGGCACTTTGTATGTTTGTGTGTCCTTGCACTTTTGTATTTAGGAATGCACTATACAGATTTTGTTGATTTGGCATTTTCTACAAGTCTAAATAGGTGACTTTAATTTTGCCATTTAAAAAGATTGGGTGGCAGCTAATGGCTTAACAACTTTTTGAGCAGCCAGTATTTGAGCCTCACTCCATCACAACCAAAAGTACTTCAAGTAATGGAGACCATGCAATGAACCCAGTTGTCTCGAACAAGGGAGTGCTGAGGAGGTAATGGCATCCTGCCATCCATAACTTTACATGTCTCTAGCTATGGTTGACAATTATTGGAGTATTAAAGTGATTTTCACCTTTTTTCATGTGTAGGGATGATGCCAAAATGATAACCTCCTTGCCTGTGTCTCCTTGTTCTAGCCCAATGCGATGCCATGGACGAGCTCACAAGAGTTTTCTTTCCCCTCCTCACCCAGCTTATACTTTGGCTGGACAAAATGGTTATAACTTAAGTGACTACTCATTGTATCCAGTAAGACCAAGTAAAATTCATACTCAAGATCCTATCTTTGATGTCTCTTTGCTAAAGGTCCAAGCACCTGGTGCATCTCCAAGAAGAAGACCCATTTGAGAGAGTGTAGATACCAACCAAACTAGAAAAATATTCATCATAGGTCCCTGAATGTGGGTACACTGGAATCCCAATGGTGTGATTCCTTTGTCGTTGCTATTTGAATAACTTGGCGATAGATTTTAGTCACCTCTTGACGGACATCCATAAAGGAAGCATTTTGGGTAGGAACATGGTGCACCGAAACTTTTGATGCATGAGAAAGGTGTTAAACTTCTTAATCCTGATCCTTGAGTCTTAATTGTTGTAAATCATTGGTTGATCATTTTTTATTTGTAAAATTCAAGTTGTAGTCTAGTTTATTGTATGAGATCATTTGCATATGCTAACATTATGTGGTCTGGGGCCTTTAGTTTCACCCCAATCAAGTCCTCCCAATGTTGTTTAGTGATATTCCTTCATATTTTGCAACTGGCGATGGATAGATACGATTTCTTGTTCAAGTAGAAATAGTAAGAAGCAAACACAAAATGGAGGCTGCTTTGACCTAATGGTAATTAATGGGTGTTACATCCCATTAGACACAAGTTTATTGGTTTGGAACCTCTTTCTGTTGGGAGTTTGATAATTCCAAATAGATTCTATGTTTTACAGCTCATAATGCCAACGGTGTCCTTTATGCTTTTGTCATTTTTGTCTTTCTATGCTTCTTTGAAGCTGCTTGACGATTCGATCGGTTTGGCCGGTCGGTTGTTTCTTATGTTTTGCCAATTGCTAACTTTGTCAATATCAATAATTGTAAGTTCCAAGATTTGTTTGTCTTAAAATAGAAAAGAGGAGGGAAGCAGCCCGAAATGATAAATTTCCATTTTCTTTTTGGTCTTAAAAATTGAACTAGCCTTTATATATGTTTTATATTTTAAAAACTTCGAATGAATGAACTAAAAAATAAATAAATAAATAAATAAAAGCTTCGAAGAAAAAATAAGGTAAATCTCTTCTTTGAGGTAGCCACTTTGTCCTACATTTTTAGTCCAATTAGTTAAAAACACTCACTAAAATATTTTTATTTTATATTCAAGTTTTAAATTTCTTTCTATTCACCCTAGCCGATTTTTTGAACTTCCCTTATAACCAAAGCAGAATTGCCACCTTCCCTCGATAAAGCAAAATCATAGTACATCATCCGTGTGATCTTTTGTATTTCAAATCATACTTTTTGTTTTTAAATTATTAGAAGGTTCACTGGATTATAAAACACACAACGAGTAATTTTCCTTCTCGTACATGTAAATTTGGTTTTCTAAATCAATGTACACACTATTTACTAATGAGGTGTTGAAATTTTAATATATATATATATATATATATAATTTTTAGAAGTATTTTTATAAATTTAATAGTAAATCTTATATTGTATAGAATATTGGAGAAGTTAAGAAAAAATTCTCTCAACTTTTTTGTGTTCATAGTAAGATTTAATGTAGTAGATATAAAGTTAAAACATTAATAAAAATTTAATTACAATAAATAGAGGTGACAAAAGGGTGTGCCGAACTAATTTAAAGTTATATTATTTTGGCTTTTAGGTTATTTGAATTTTAAGTAATTTAGGTTTGATGTTATTTAAATTATTTGGGTTTTGGGTTATTTTGAATATAGTTTATTTGGGTTTTAAGTTTGGGTTTGGATCGAGTTAAGTTATAAGTTACAATTTTTTACTTAATGCAAATTAGATTGAGTTGTCAAGTTATTTAAGTCAATTTAGTTTTTGTTATTTTTTTATTATTTTTTTTGGTGTTAGTAGGAATGGCTTAGTCACATTGGAGAGATAATTCACCAAGGTTTATATTCACGATAAGATGTATCATGATGACATCATTGATAATATGTTTTTTTTTTCCAACAGAAGGAGTAGATGAATGTTGTAGGTGATATGAGATAGAATCATATACTAATTATGAATGTAAGAGGTTTTTGTCAATTTTTAGAAGGAAAAAATGATAGTTGGAGACATTATTTTGACTCTAATTAGTTTCAAGTAATATATTTCACTATGTAACCACGAGTTAGGAGAATTATGACTTCTTTACTATAAGCCTATGGCAAATCTCTTTCATCCACTTGTAACCTATTATGTCTTAAAGTTTGAAAACTTAGAGTTTGATTTTGAAAAGGAGGAAAAAGATTCTTTTAAATTGCTAAAAATTTATTTTACTAATAAGAAACAAAAGATGACCTTGTCCAATAACTTTTTTTTTTTTTTAAGGCATTGGTGGAGATGATTATAAGAGACTTTTTCAGATATAAAACCTTTATAATAAACAAGTTGCAAAGATTCCTTTTTAAACACTACGAACTTGTCAATACTCTCATCAAGTTTATAGCCTCACATTCTTAGGACTCCTTTATAAATTACTTTTCATCACTTAAATGCATTTTAATAGTTTTTCTAAAAACTCTTTATTTGCTCATGCACTTGGTTAGAAAACATATCTTAGTATGCTTATCCATTAACCATGAGTTAATGCTTTTATGTGGTATTAGAAACTCCATATTACAATCTTGATTATAGATAATAAAGGAATATTATCAACAATTCTTGAGATCCTCCTTTCATTTTCTACATCTTTAATCTCCACCTAAAGATATGTGTTTAAAATAAGGAAACTAAGATGTATATCAACTTCTATGTTTAAAAAGTCTTTAACTTTTCACTTAATGTTATGATAGATCCTTACACCAATCCAATCTCATAAAGAGATATTAAAACCATCCTTTGTAATTAAAATGGGTGAATCTAAATATTCCTCCTTAAGCCTTTTTCCAAAATGTCATTTACTACTATGATAAATGCATTAATCTCAATAGTGGGGAATTGCCTAGTCATTATGTTTAATTCTTATGCCATCAATAAGTTTACTATGATGTGAGAAATGATATGAATTGTAAGGACTTAGAGATCATTAATGATGAGTATAACTCAAACAATAAGGAAAGGGAATCTATCTAAAACTAAGAGTTACTAAAAGAAAGGGATGGTAGTTGTAATAAAGTTTTGTGTCGATAAGCCAGAGTTAGGCATTGTTTCATGGTCTTTTGTAATAATCTTATGAAATTAAAGTGCTTGATTATAACGTTTTCTTAAAGTTTAAGCATCTTATACATTGAACACATAATTTATAAGCATAACAAGTGCAATTGTTCACTTTAACATGTCAAATTTTAAAGTTACAATAAAATAAACATTAAAAAACTCAATAAGTAAGATGTACAATCTTAACAAGATCTCATACACAAAAAATGGTGAAAATAGAAGAGTAGTTGTTTAGTTGTATGGGTGGAATTCATACTTCAATTGAAGATTTACAGGAGTAGATGTAATAAATAGCTTAAGCACTTGTAAGCGATATAGTTCCTTAAGTGACTTCACTTGCTATGGTAGGAGGATTATTTTAATCAACCCTAATGTTAGAGATATTTCTAATACTTTTTACTTAACCAATGACATATTTGTCTCTTAGGCAAACAATAATTTCCCAATCATCTAACATTAAAACTTATACTATAAGACTCATGGAAGTTCTCGACTTGTCCCTAAGATCTACTAGTTTGATACTGAGAGGGGGGGTGAATCAGTATCACCACAATTCGCAATTTTTAGGTAAGTGAATAACTTCAACCTTCTCTTAAAAGTGAACTCTTTCTCAGATTCGATTAAAGTAGATATATTGTCACCTTTTGGACACCTTGCCTAATAGACAACTCAAATTTTTTTGTTTAGATCTTCGTTTGGTTATAGGTTGGCTAATACTTTAACTGTATTCACAACTTAATTTAAAACACAGAACATAAAGCAAATTAAGGACACATGAGATTTACGTAGTTCTGTCAACGTGACGTACATCCATGGTGGTAGGGACACTCCCTTACCAAGACTATCCATTATACTTGAGAATTCCAGTTACAATGGATGTCTTAATCTTCTACTCCTTTCACTATTGTAATTACTAAGTAAGTACAATACAAAGAGTGTCACTTATTATGTCTACCCTTCTTCTAGCTTGTCTTGCCTTTGTTGAATTGAAAGGTTACTCCATTGCCGCTTAGAAGTTTATCGTAATGCTCTCTAATCTCTCTTAAAGAAATCTGAAAATATGTTGAATTTTTTCAATAGTTCACCGTCTCTAAGTTATTTCACACAACTGCTGCTTTTATCGTCTTATGGTCTCCCCCATCTCCTAGTTCCACGGTTGTACTATTTCATGGCCTGCCCTCACCTGTCTATTTCTAGTTTTCTTTTGGCCAGTGGTATCACATCGTTTGTCATTTTTCTGTGCTGCTCTTTTTTTTGCCGGTTGTATATTTTCATTGTCCACCTCTATTTTGGCAGTATCTGTTCTATTTTTCTTTTTGGCCGTTTGGGTTTTCTCTTTGCCATGGTTCTGTTTTTCCATGCTCACTTGGTTGGTCGAATCAGGTTTTCTTTCTCTCTACCTGTGGTGGCTTTTCGTTTTCTCTCTCACTATCTAGCCGAATCTCTTTGTTCTGCTGTCCAGTCGAATTTCCTTTGTTCTGTTGATGGTCTCTCTCTCATCGTCCGTCTCTGTATTTTCTCCCTTTCAGCCTGATTGTGTCATCCATTTCTCTCTCTACCTCTTTGCCGTGATGTCTCTTCGTGATCGCTAGTGTACCATTCCTTATGAGTTTCTCTCTCTTGCAGTCACACGGTTTTCTCCTTATTGTGTTGGATTTTTTTCTTTTGTAACCCCTGTTCTACCGACAGTGGTCTTGGTTGGCCGAATAGAATTTTACTATTTTGCTATTCTCTCCTTCTTGTCGATGGCTCCGATTTGCTCAATTTGTCGACCTCTCCTTTTTTCGACGACGATTGCGTTTTCTCTCTCTTTTGTTTTTTTTTTGGTCAATACTATGCTCTCTTATGTTGGCCTTTATATACTCTTCCATAAAACCCTAATAGGGAGAATTTACTGTCTTGCCATTCTATGTAGCTTTTACTGTCTTACCCCTCTATGTGGCTTTTACACTTTTACCCCTCTATGTGGCTTTTACCTTATTGTCATTCCATGTGACTTTACTTTCTTGCACACTTAAACCTAGTTGACAACAATTACAACCCATACAAAGTTGTGGGAACAACAATTTTCCCTTTGTAATTATTGGCAACACTCATAACAAAAGCCATTATACAGCAGTTTCAACTCCCCTTAAATATGCACTCCCTTTCTCTTAACAGCTCCCTTTGCATTGTTACTTTTCTCCCCCTTTGCCAACCAATTACAAATTTGAAAAACTCGCAAAGTAGATATAGAGGATTCACCTGATTTTCAGGCTAGAGGCATTCACACATATAGACTCATTATGTACAGATTTATGGATAGAGATTTAATTAAATCTTGTATAGCCTTTTCAATAGATTTAGGTTCAACTTATGAGAGTAAAGCAGTAGCTCCCACAATTCTTCTTCTTTTTATACCTCCTGCTGATGGGTCACTTATGATTTGATTTTCTTGATAAGCATTGGTCCACATTTTCTTTGACTTTCTTTCTTGCACAATCTTAATTGTTAGAAGATCTCTTTCTTCATCAATCACATACAAATTTCCAGCTATTCTCTTCTCGACTACAACAGTATTGCCTTCTTTACTCTTTATAAGAAAACTAGTTTTTGTGAATATTACCTTATAATCTTCATTGCATAGTTTACTGATAGATGCTAGATTATATCTAAGTCCTTCAACTTGTAGAACATCTTTCAGCTTTCCTCTTCCAATGTTTACTAACCCCTGACCATTGATGTTGAGTGAATCATCATTGCTAAACTTGACTCTGCTTTCTTTTGACTTGTTTAGCTTTGACAATTTACTCTTGTCTCCCGTCATGTGTGAAGTGCATCCACTGTCAAGGATCCATTGCTTATCCTTGTAGTCAGCTTTGAGTGTAATTTCATCTTTATTAGCCACCTCCATTTTAGCTTTATATTCCTTCTTTTGAACTAACTGGAAGATAACTTTCTCCTTTTTCTTAGCTTTGACTGCACCGTTTGTTTTCACTGTGCTATTGAGTGCCTTCTCTTACTCAAGGAGAAGTGTCATGTATCTCTTGGCATTATGGTCATCCTACCTGCACCATTGACACTGTTCCAAGTCTGCTAATACAACAAACTTGTTCTTTGAAACCTTTGGTTTGGGCTTTCACCAACACTCCTTATCAGTGTGTTTTTGCTTTTTACAGTATGTGCAAGAACTCACGACAAGTGTTCTCCTCTGAATTTTGTATTGTCTCCCCCTGTATATAACATCGTATTTTCTCAAGTTAGAGACATATACTAACCTTCTCCATCAGCAGTTACTCACCTTATGACCCTAAACTACATAACAAAGGTAATGACCTTGAAACTACCTCTTCTTGGGTCTGATCACAGTTTGTCTTCTTCTGTTCATCACTTATTGTGTAGGCAAAGTAGCTGGCTTCTTTGCTTATATGACTTTCATTTCAATCACTTTTTTCTCTTTTTTCTGTTTAGCCATAGCCCTCTGCTACCTAATTTCTTTTCTTTTTAAGATGCAACAACTATGGGCTACTGCTCGTTAACCACATACATCATTTTTGGCCCTAGCTTTGGTTTGATAACTGTCTTTTCTTTTTTAGTTATCTTCACTTAAGTCACAGCCTTCTCTTTCAACTTTTGTGGCAAAGTCTCATTCTTCTTTTCTCTTGCAGGGCCTGTTTCTTCTACAACTTCAAACTTCTGCAAGTTCTCTCCACTCCTTTTGAGTTGTTGCTGAAATCTCAGCAACTCTATCTCCATTTCTTCAATTGTTGAAGTCTTTGAGCTAAGCTCTATTGTAAGGTCTTTACATATTTTAATATGTTCTTCAAATCTTCTCTTTAAGTCAATATATTTAGCCCTTATTTCATCCTTTTGACTTTTAGCTTGCTCAGACTTTGCTTCATCTTGTTTTATGTGATCCTTTATTCTTTTTATGGTTTTGCCCCTTCTGCTTATCTCCTTTGAAGCTACTTCCAACTCAGCTTCAAGATCTAGTTCTTCTTTTGTGGGTTGGTCGTCTTTTTGTTGGACTTTTTTGATTTAAATGATGGTCTTCTCCATTTTGAATTCTGTTCATCATTACCATCCTTATCTTTATCATCAATTTTCACTTTGCACTGAGAAGCAAAGTGTCCAATCTGCCTACAACGATAACATCTCAAGGACAACTATCCTTTTCCCTTCTTAGACCCTTTTTTGAATTTCCTTATGATGTAAGCCAACACTTCACTTTCACTTTCTTCTTCATCACCATCATCATCCTCACTGGATGATTCTTCCTCTTCTCTTATCTTCAAGTGTCTTGTAGCTTTGAAAGCTGCCTTTTCTGAGAGTTTTTTTGTTGAGGAGCTTTCAGTTGACTTTATTCTTATCTTATATGTAATGAGATTGTATTGGAGATCATGCAGAGACATAAAATTTAGATCTTTACTCTCCTCTATGGTTGCCACCTTTGAAGTAAACCTCTCAGGCATAATTCTTATAATTTTCTTCATAATTGATGAGTCCTTCTTGTTCTTCCCATGACTTCTAAGGTCGTCATTTACAGCATCAATAACCCTGGTGAAGAAATATTGGACTATCTCATTTTTCTGCATTCTGAGAGATTCATATCTCTTCTTGAACATTTGAAGCTTAGCCTTCTTCATTTTGCCATCACCTTCATAGATTTTTTGCAATCTGTCCCATATCTCCTTCGCAAATTTGAAATCCATAACTTTAGCATACTCAGCATCCATCAATGCTAAAATGATAACGTTTGAGGCCTTCCCATTTATCTCAAACTGCCTTAATTCCTCTGGGGTTGGGTCTTTACTTTCTTCTAGAGCCACAAAACCCTATTGTACACATTTCACCATGTTCATGCCCATGGTTACAAATACCACTTGCATTCTTGCTCTCTACATATGGTAGTTGGTTCCATTAAAGATTGGAACCTTCTTATTGTAAATGGTGCTAGTGCTGGTACCGGCTTCCATTTCTCAGTATGTTGAATAAGTTAAACTTCTAGATCCCTTCAAACTAGTACACCAAGCTGTTAAGTTTCAAACTGGTGAACCAACGCTTTGACACCAATTGAATTTTCTGACTTTTCCTTAGGATCTACTAGTTTGTGATACTAAGATGAGGGGTGAATCAGTATCACCACAATTCACAATTCATAGGTAAGTGAACAACTTCAACCTCTTCTTAAAAGTGAACTCTTTCTCAGATTAGACTACAATAGATCTATTGCTACCTATTAATCACATTAGTCCCCAAAGTCACCTTTCAGACACCTTATCTAATAGACAATTCGGATGTTCTTGTTTATGTCTTCGTTAGGTTATGGGTTGACTGATACTTTAACTGTATTCACAACTCAATTCAAAACACAAAACATAAAGCAAATTAAGGTCACATAATATTTACATGGTTCCATTAATGTGACGTACATCCACGGTGGTAGGGACTTTCCTTTACCGAGACTATCCATTATACTTGAGAATTCTAGTTACAATGTATGTCTTAATCCTCTGCTCCTTTTACTATTGCAATTACTAAGCAAGTACAATACAAAGAGTGTCACTTATTATGTCTACCCTTCTTCTAGCTTGTCTTGCCTCTGTTGAATTGAAAGGCTACTCCACTGCCGCTTAGAAGTTCATTACAACGCTCTCTAACCTCTCTTGAAGAAATCTGAAAATACGTTGAGTTTTTTCAATGCTTCACCAAATTTCTTCTCTATGTTGTTTCACACAACTCCTACTTTCACCATCTCACGGTCTCACCCATCTCCTAGTTCCACGGTCTTACTGTTTCACGGCCTGCCCTTACTTGTCTATTTCTGGTTTTCTTCCGGCTGGTGGTCTCACGTCGTGTGTTGTTTTGTCGTGCTGCTCTTCTTTTTGCCGTTTGTATATTTTCACCGTCCACCCCTACTTCGACCGTATTTGTTTTATTTTTCTTTTGGCCATTCTAGTTTTCCCTTTGCTGTCCACCCCTCACTTTGGTCGTATCTGTTATGTTTTTCTTTTTGGCTGTTTGGGTTTTCTCTTTGCTGTGGTTATGTTTTTCTGTACTCACACTTGGTTGGCCGAATCGGGTTTTCTTTCTCTCTACCACTGGTGGCTCTTTGTTTTCTCTCTCACCATCTAGCCGGATCTCTTTGTTTTGCTGTCTAGTCAGATTTCCTCTATTCTGTTGAAGGTCTCTCTCTCTTCATCTGTCTCTATATTTTCTCCTTTTGGACCCGATTGTGTCGTCTGTTTCTCTCTCTACCTCTTTATCGTGTTGTCTCCTCATAAGTTTCTCTCTCTTGCCGTCACACCATTTTCTCCTTACTGTGTCAGATTTTTCTCTTTTGTAACCCCTGTTCTGTAGATAGTGGTCTTGGTTGGTCAAATAGGATTTTGTTGTTTTGCTCTTTTCTCCTTCCCGTCGACAGCTCCGATTTGCTCAATTTGCTGACCTTTCCTCTTTTTTAATGACGGCTGCATTTTCTCTCTCTTTTGGTTTTTTTTGGCCAACACTATGCTCTCTTATGTTGGCCTTTATATACTCCTCCATAAAATCCTAATAGGGTAAATTTATTGTCTTGCCATTCCATGTAATTTTTGTGTTCTTGTCCCTCCATATGGCTTTTACCTTCTTGCCTTTCCATATGGCTTTGCTTTCTTGCACACTTAAACCTAGTTGACAACAATTATAACCCATATAAGGCTATGGGAACAACACTCATGCTTAGTAAATTCAAGACCTTTTATGAGGTAATAGATAAAGCCATAACGATCAATGAAGATTCCATGAGAAAGAAGATTGACTTATTACAAAAGGAAGTTAAGGCTATTAAAAGGAAAGATATTTATGTCTCTTTAAGTGCCTTATATCTCAATTTAGTGCAAGATGTAGTTCTTCCACTAAAATTCAAAACTCTAAAATATGAAAAGTACGATGGTATAAAGTCATTAATAAACCACACAATTATGTACATTTGTAAGATGACAACATATACTTATTATAGGAAACTCTTATTACATAGCTTCTCGAATAGCTTGACAAGTATAACAACCAGTTAGTACGTTAAAGAAGATTGAAAGAATGTTAGAATTTGGAAGGAAATGACATATGCTTTTAAAGCTAAATTCTTAGTTAGATCTTTAAGCTATGAAAAAGAAACTAGAGGAGACTTTTAAACAATATGCTTAATGTTGACTTAACATGACAATTTAAGTTTAACCTTCTTTGTTAGAGATAGAAGCAATCTTTAGTTTTCTTAGTACCTTAAAATCTCTATAGTACAATAAGATGGTAGGAAATGTATTTGGATGCTTTATTAACCTAGTAATCATAGGTTAAAGAATTAATGAAGGGATTTGTAAAGGCAAGATTGTTGATGTTTCTTATGACTCCTTAGCAATTAAGGAAGCTAGTTTTAGAAAAAAGAAAGAAGGGAAGGCTTATATGACAAAATAAGCTTTATATATTGGGAATATGTTCACCATAAAACAAACTTTAGGGGCAGTTTAACCCTTGTCCAATACACTTAGCCCTTAACCTTATGGTGCCATTCTTATATTAAGGGGAGCATTTGAGACCTTTTTAGGCTAATATCAGGTCATCTATACCTGTTAATAATTCAATTAATACAAAAAGATATAAAGGAGGAAATATATTCCTATTTTAGTATCATACTCAAAGTTGTTACCTTAATTCATCTAAAATGATCTAGTCATTATAACAAAGAGGAATTAGTTCTAGCCATTGTATCCTAATGATATAATGCCACTAAGAAATGTGATAACTATGGAAGTTAAATTAGATACTTGTTAGATAATTGTTAAACACTTAAACATAGAGTTTAAGAAGTGATAGATGGTGATTAGATCAATTTTTCTAAAGAGGAAAAGATGTCATATGTTAACTTCAACTTACTCTTTAATCATTAGGTGGTTAATTTTTTGGAAACTTATGTGGATAAGGACTATCATAAGGTAAACACACTTGGTATTAACATAATAGTATAAAAGGGCTTCCTTTGAGACATTAAAAGGACTTTAAAGTTCCCAAAATATTTCAATTGGTAATTTCATTTAAGGTAATCTCATGGAATCACAATTGCCAAATAGATGCTTGAGGTATGACTCTTTCCATTAAACACCCTAAAATATATAGAGAAAACTCAGGCAAAAGAAGCTAAAAGGTGTAGTAATTTTTAAGATGTTGAAGAAATTCGTCTTGAAAGTGCTCAATAAGCATTGTTATTAAGGAAGCAAAACATTGAGTTTAAAGAAATAGTTATTGACAAAAATGATGGACAATTTCTCAAATATATTAAACAAAGAAAGTACAATGTAGTTGAGTAGTTTAGTCACATACTAGCTAAGATTTTAATCTTGTCTTTATAATGAACTTTATAGCAAATCATTAGTCTTTGTTGTATGTACTTAATCAAACTTATGTTTTTTTTTTATAAATATTTTGCTTGGTAGCTGTGACCATAGTGTTAATAACATAGTGATAATTAATTGCATCTCTTTCTTTAATGAAGAAATCCTTATTGAAGGAAAAGTCTATTGTAAAGCATTACATATTTCATCCATATGTCATGGCTATAATATGTCTCATGTGCTTGTTAATAACAATTTATCTTTAAATGTTACGCCTAAGAGAATTTTAATTCATTTGTTGATTGAGATTGCTATTATGACCCAGAGTCATATGATTGTTTAAACATTTGATGATACCAAGTAAGAAGTCATAGGATTGTTTAGCTTCTTATATAAATGGGACCTTGCACTTTCAATGAATAATTCTAAGTCATGGACATTAAAACTACTTATAATTGCCTATTAGGTCATCCATAGATCTATTCAATAGGGGTAGTTCCTTTAACCATATGTTAAAAAGTGAAATTTATTATATGGGATAACTGGTTAAGGAAAATTTTCACCTGTTGATCTTGAAACCTTTAAAAATAACATATGTGGAAACAATAGAGGGAGAATTAGATTATGCCTTTTAATCTTTTGAAATAGAAAATGTCACTTGTTAGTTATATGTGAAGTTTCCAAATTCACCCTAAGATTTACTAGTCTGTGATATTGAGAGGGGGGGTGAATCAGTATCACACCCCTTAAAAAAATTTGATAATTTAAGCCAAAGTATTCAGACAATCCACTATACTTGAAAATACTAGTGTGGTACTCCCTATATCCACAATGTAGTTACAATGGATGTCTTAATCCTCTACTCCTTTCACTATTGCAAATACAAAGCAAGTACAATACAAAGAGTGTCATTTACTGTGTCTACTATTCTTCTAGCTTATCTTGCCTCTATTGAATTGAATAGGTTGCTTCATTGCCATTTAGAAGTCCACCACAACACTTTTTAACCTCTCTTGAAGAAATCTAGAAATACATTGAGTTCTTTCTAATGCTTCACCGAATTTCTTCTCCAGGTTGTTTCACACAACTCCTGCTTTCACCGTCTCACGGTCTCACCTGTCTCTTGATCTCACGGTCTCATTGTCTCACGGCCTACCTCACATTTCTAGTTTGGTGTTTCATGTCTCATGCTTCACACACCCGTCTGCTTCACGGTTTTACAGCACTCCCTCGTTTGTTTCACACCTCACAGGTTTGCTTTCACCTTCACACACCTTCCTGGGGTTTGCTGTTTCGGTCACACATTTCACACCTTCGGGATGCTTGGTTTGCCCTCCCAGTGGTCTTTTCTTCCACGGTTTCTCTTCTCTTCCCTTACAGATGGTGCGTCATCTCCTCTCACCAATGGTGCACAGTCTCTTCTCTTACCGTGAGTCACATGGTTTCCTTCTAGCCAGTGGTGTCCTCTCTCTTGCCGTTGGTAACCAGTCTTCCTTTAGCCGGCCAAGGTCTCCCTTGCTGTTCAAGGTCTCTTTGCCGTGTTGTCTCTTTGTCGTCTAACCGGTGGTTTCTTTCTTGTTGTAGGGTTTTGTCTCACCAAGGTCCCTACACGGCTAAACAAGAGTGGACTGCAAAACAAGGGTACACGACCAAAGCACACCAACAGCACACACAGCTTGTATAAGATCAGGCCTTAATACTATAAGGTACAGAAGGCTCCCTATCATCTTCTTGTATTCCGTAGGGCTTGTACTCCTTCCTTCTTAATCTTTTGTTAATTTTTAGCCCACTGACATAAGGGTACTGATAGGTCTGCTATCTTCTATGCCAAACTTTTTTAGCATCTCTTTGACATATTTTGTTTGAGAAATAAACATACCTTCCTCACATTGTTTTATTTGTAATCTAAGAAAGTAAGTCATTTCTCCAATCAATGACATCTCAAATTCCTCACTCATCTTCTGTGCAAATTTTTGGCATAGCTTATAGTTATCCCTTCTAAAGATGATGTCATCTATATATACTATGGTTATCAGCTGGCCTTTCTCTAAGTTAAACGCATATAGGTTATTATCAACTGTTCATCTTCTAAAGTTCAACCTTCTCAAATACGCATCCAGCCTGCTGCACCATGCTTTTGGGCCTTATTGAAGGCCATACAAGGCTTTCTTTAGCTTGCACATGTGTGTATTATCCTCACTGATTTGTACTCCATTAAGTTGTTCAATATACACTTCTTCTTTCAGGAGCCCATTCAGAAAGGCTGATTTCACATCCATCTGATGAACTTTATACCTCTTTGTGCTACCAAATTTAGGAACATTCTAATAGTTTGTAACCTTGCCATTGGTGCAAAAGTTTCATCAACATCTACTCCTTCTATCTGAGTGTAGCCTTTGTAAACTAGCCTGGCCTTGTTCCTCACCACCTTGTCATCTTCATTATGTTTATTCCTAAACACCCATTTTGTTCCTATGACATTCTTGTTAATGGGTCTTAGAACTAGCTCTCATGCATCATTCTTCTCGATTTGATCCAGCTCCTCATTGATAGCTTTGACCCAGGCTATGTCTTGTGTAGCCTTTTTAACAGATTTAGGTTCAACTTGTGAGATTAAAGTAATAGCTCCCACAATTCTTCTTCTTGTGCTGATAGGTCACCTAGGATCTGATTTCCTTAATGAGAACTGGTCTACGTTTTCTTTGTATTTCTTTCTTGCACAGTCTTAGCTGCAAGAGGATCTCTTTCTTCATCTTCAGAATCACTCTTCTCTAAGTTTGAACTTACTTCTTATTCCTTTTCTTTATGTTGGTTTGATTCTTCATCTGTCTTAAAGTCATCTTCTTCATTGTCTTTAGCTTCTCCATTATTGTTGTTCCCACAACCCTATATAGGTTGTAATTATTGTCAACTAGGTTTAAGTGTGTAAGAAAGTAAATCCACATGGAAGGGTAAAAAGGTAAAAGCTATATGAAGGGGCAAGAACGTAAAAGCTACATGGAAGGGCAAGACAATAAATTCACCATAGGTAAGCCCTATTAGTGTTTCATGGAGGAGTATATAAAGGCCATTGGAAGACAACAAAGAAAGAAGTTGATAATTGAGCAAAACGGACAGAAAACCTAGATAACCAGTTCACTAAAGAGAGAAAATGTGAGGAAGGAGTCGACCAAACAAAAAGACATCCAAAGCAAACCACTCAGAAAACAAAAGGGAGCAAACGACAAACCACCACCTATAAAGAAGAAGACACGACTAGACAACAACCAAAGGTGAATGGCAAATCACTAATCAGAAGGTGTTGGACGGCAAAACACAAAGGGTGACCGTCAAAGAGAGAAAACAAGGGAAGACATGACTGGATAGCAACCAAAGATGAATGGCAAATCACAAATCAGAAGGTGCTGGATGGCAAAACACAAAGGGTGACCAGACAAAGAGAGAAAACAAGAGAGGAATGGATAGACAGCAAAACACAAAGGGACCGCCGAAGGGAGATAATTGGCCAACCAAAGGTGAATATCCAAACCAATCTACACGGCCAAAGGTGAATGTCCAAACCAATCTCCATGGCCAAACAAGGTAAATGTCTAAACCAATCTACACGGCCAAACACAACCAACGGCAAAGGGGTGGATGGCCAAGCAAGAAGGAGAACGGCCAAAGCAAGGCTGGACGGTAAGGGAGAACACACAGCAAAAAGGTGTGACGATTGGAGAAAACCATATGACTCATGTAAGAGAGAAGATAGCACACCACCATAAGGGAAGAGAGCAGAAACCTTGAAAGAGGAGACCACTGGGAGAGCATACCAAGTTGTTCGAAGGAGTGAAATGGACAAGTGCAATCCAGAAATGGTGGTAAGGCGTGTGACCAGCAACGTGTGCAAACCAAAAATGTACGTGAGACATGAAATGCCAAACCAAAAGCGTGCGTGAGGTGTGTGACCAGCAAAGGGTGCAAACTAGAAATGTGCATGAGACATGTAATGCCAAACTAGAAATGTGAGATAGGCCGTGAGACATGAAATAGGAGACGGTGAGACTGTGAGATGGTGAAAGCAGGAGTTGTGTGAGACAAGCTAGAGAAGGAATTCGGCGAAGCATTGGAAAGAACTCAACGTATTTCCAGATTTCTTCAAGAGAGCTTAAAGAGCATTGTGGTGAACTTCTAAGCGACAATGAAGCAGCCTTTCAATTCAACAGAGGCAAGACAAGCTAGAAGAAGGGTAGACACAGTAAGTGACACTCTTTGTATTGTACTTGCTTAGTAATTGCAATAGTGAAAGGAGTAGAGGATTAAGACATCCATTGTAACTGGAATTCTTAAGTATAGTGGATAGTCTCGATAAGGGAAAGTCCTTACCACCATTGATGTACGTCACATTGACGAAACTATGTAAATCTCGTGTGTCCTTAATTTGCTTTACATTCTATGTTTTGAATTGAATTGTGAACGCAACTAAAGCATCAGCCAACCCATAACCTAACGAAGAACTAGACAAAATATTCGAATTGTCTGTTAGGCAAGGTGTCTAAAAGGTGAGTTTGGGAACTATTGTGATTAGTAAGTAGCAATAGATCTACCTTAGTCGAGTTTGGGAAAGAGTTCACTTTTAAGAAGAGGTTGAAGTTGTTCACTTACCTGCGAATTGTGAATTGTGGTGATACTGATTCACCCCCTTTCTTAGTATCACAAACTAATAGATCCTAAGGAGAAGTCGAGATCTTCCATTGGTATTAGAGCACAAGTTCACCAGTTTGAAGCTTAACAGCTTGATGTACTAGTTTGAAGGGTTTCAGATGTTTTAACTTATTCAACATATTGAGAAATGGATACAGGTACCAGCACCAGCACTACTTACAGTAAGAAGGTTCCAATCTTTAATGGAACTAACTATCATATGTGGAGAGTGAGAATGTAGGTGGTATTTGTAACCATGGGCGTGAACGTGTTGAATGCCATACAAGAGGGTTTTGTGACCCTAGAAGAAGCTAAAGACCCAACCCCAAAGGAATTAAGGTAGTTTGAGATAAATGGGAAGGCCTCAAACGTCATCATTTCATCATTGACAGATGCTGAGTATGCAAAAGTTATGGACTGCAAATTTGCTAAGGAGATATGGGATAGATTGTAGAAAGTCTATGAAGGTGATGCAGAATAAAGGAGGCAAAGCTTAAGTGTTCAAGGAGAGATATGAATCTCTCAGAATGCAAAAAAATGAGACAGTCCAAGAGTTCTTCACCAAGGTTATTGATGCTATAAACGATCTTAGAAGTCATGGGAAGAACAAGAAGGACTCATCCTTTGTGAAGAAAATTCTAAGAATTCTGTTTGAGAGGTTTGCCTCAAAGGTGGCAGCCATAGAGGAGAGTAAAGATCTCAATTTTATGTCTTTGCATGATCTCCAGTGTAATCTCATTGCATATGAGATGAGGATAAAGTCAGCTGAAAACTTTGCAACAATGAAGGTATCAAAGGAGGCAGCTTTCAAAGCTATGAAGCACTTGAAGATAAAAGAAGAGGAAGAATCATCCAGTGAGGAAGAAAGTGATGATGATGATGATGATGATAATGAGGAAGAAAGTGAAGGTGAAGTATTGGCTTACTTCACAAGGAAATTCAAAAAGGGGGCTAAGAAGGGAAAAGGACAATTGTCCTTGAGATGTTATCGTTGTGAGTAGATTGGACACTTTGCTTCTTAGTGCAAAGTGAAACTGATGATGAAGATGAGGATGGTGATGATGAGCAAAATTCAAGATGGAGAAGATCATCATTCAAATCAAAGAAGTCTAATAAGAAGATTGTCAACCCACAGAGGAAGAAGAGAGGCTCATTTAAGAGTTATGTGAATCAAACAAAAGAAGCTGATGAGGAGGAAGATGAAGACTCATCATATAAGTATGTCTTTAAGGCATCATCATAAGGTGGTAGCTCAACCTTTGAAGAGGAAGAGGAGGTTGATGAAGAAGAGCCAGATCTTGAAGTTGAGCTAGAAGCAACATCAAAGGAGATAATCAGAAGGGGTAGAACCATAAGAAAGTTGGAGGCTCATTTAAAACAAGTTGAAACAAAGTCTGAGGAAGTTAAAAGTCAAAAGGATGAAATAAGGGCTGAGCATATTAACTTGAAGAGAAGATTTAAGGAACAGATCAAAATATGTGAAGACCTTACAGTAGAGCTTAACTCAAGGGCTTTAAAAATTGAAGAAATAGAGAAAGAGTTGCTGAGACTTCAGCAACAACTCAAAAGTAGCAAAGAGAACTTGCAGAAGCTTGAAATGATAAGAGAAACAAGTTCTGCAAAAGGAAAGAAGAATATAGAGAAAGTGTAGCAATCTAAGGCTACATTGGCTAAAGAAAATAAAAATGTGCACAGAAGTTGAAAGAGAAGGTTGTGACTTAGAAGAGGATAGCTGAGAATAAAAAAGATTTGAAGAAGTAACCTAAGGTGGCAAATAAAAAGGAAGAAAAGAAAGTTAGTCAGCAGAGGGCTATGGCTGAACAGAAGAAAGAAGGAGAAGAAAATGACTGAAATGAAAGTCACATAAGCAAAGAAGCTAGCTACTCTGCCTACACAGCAAGTGATGAACAGAAGAAGACAAGTTATGATCAGACCCAAGAAAAGGCAATTGCAAGGTCATTGCCTTTATTGTGGAGTTTAGGGTTATAACGCGAGTAACTGCTAGTAGCGAAGGCCAGTATATGTCTCTAACTTGAGAAGATACGACGTTGTATATAGGGGGAGACAATACAAAACTTAGAGGAGAACACCTGTAGTGAGTTCTTGCATATACTGTATAAGGCAAGGACACACTAATGAGGATTGTTGGTGGAAGCCCAAATCAGTAGTTTCAAAGAACAAGTTTGCTATATTGGCAGACTTGGAACAGTGTGAAAGGTGCGCGCAAGATGTCCATAATGTCAAGAGATGCATAACACTTCTCCCTGAGCAAGAGAAAGCACTCAATGGCACAGTGAAAACAAGCGATACAGTTAAAGTTGAGAAAAAGGAGAAAGTTATCTTCTAATTAGTTCAAAAGAAGGAATATAGTAAAAAGAGAGGTGGCTAATATAGGTAAAATTACACTAAAGGCTGACTACAAGGATAAGCAGTAGATCCTTGATAGTGGATGCACTTTACATATAATAGGAGACAAGAGTAAATTATCAAAGTTGAACAAGTCAAGAGAAGGCAGAGTCAAGTTTGGAAATGATGATTCACTCAACATCAGTGGTCAGGGGTCCGTAAATATTGGAAAAGAAAAGGTGAAAGATGTTTTGTACGTTGAAGGACTCAGATATAATCTAGCATATATCAGCCAATTATACAATGACGACCACAAAGTGATATTCCCAAAAATAGGTTGCTAAGTAAAGAGTAAAGAAGGCAATATTGTTGAAGTTGGGAAGAGAACAATTGGAAATTTGTACATGATTGATGAGGACAAGACAAACAGCTGTCTACTTACAAAGGAAGAAGAAAATCAGCTTTGGGACACTTATCACAGAAGAACATGAGGAAGTTGACCACTACTCATGCAATCAGAGACATTCCTAATCTTAAGAGAGAGAGAGAGTATGTTTACTTAGCATGCTCTAAAGGAAAACATGCCAGAAAGCAGTATAAGACCAAAGAGTTCAGTTCTAAAGCACTGCTTGACATTGCGTATATTGATTTGTGTGGACCGATGAGGACAAAATGGTTAAATAGTGAGAGGTACTTCATCTTGTTTGTTGATGATTATTTGAGAAGGACCTGCATCATATACCTTAAACACAAGTTAGAAGTTTTAAATTACTTTAAGAGATCCAAAAGATTGGCTAAAAAAGAAAGTGGAAGGAAGATCAAAGTATTCAAGTCAAATCAAGGTATTGAATTTACAAATAAAGCTTTTGAAGATTATCTTGAGAAGTATGGAATTCATCACCAATTGGCAGCAGGAAGAACACCTCAACAGAACAGGGTGGTAGAGAGGAAAAATAGAGCTATAAACGAAATGACGAGAACTCTACTATTGGAATCTAAGCTTCATACAAGATTTTGGATAGAAGCAACATTTACAACCGTGTATCTACTAAATAGAGTATTACTAAGGCCCAATGCTGATAAGACTCCATATGAGCTATGAAGTAGGAAGAAGGCAATAACCAAGTATCTTAGAGTCTTTGGTAGCCTATATTTTGTAAACAACAAAGAGCAAAACTTGGGAAAATTCAACGCTAGGTTTGATGAAGGCATTTTTGTGGGATACTTAGCAAAGACAAAAGGCTACAAAGGTTTTCTGCATAAGTTAGGAAAAGTGATCACGTTCAGTGATGTGAGAATAGATGAGAACTAGAAAACAATGTGGAATGGAGAAGCTGAGGACAATGAAGAAGATGACTTCAATGTAGATGAAGAATCAGACCAACTTGAAGCAAAGGAACAAGCAGTAAGTTCAAACTCAAAGAAGAGTGAGTCTAAAGATAAAGAAAGAGATCCTCTTGCAACTAAGATTGTACAAGAAAGAAAGCCAAAGAAAACATGGACCAGTGCTCATTAAGAAAATCAAATCATAGGTGACCCATTAGAAGGAGTTACAACAAGAAGAAGAATTGTGGGAGCTACTGCTTTACTTTCACAAATTAAACCTAAATCTGTTGAAGAGGCTATACAAGGCAAAGCCTGGGTTAAAGCTATTAATGAGGAGCTAGATCAAATTGAGAAGAATAAAACATGAGAGTTGGTTCTAAGACTCAATAACGAGTTGTTTGAAAAGCATAGAATGAGTATGTTTGTGCAAATGCCTCCTCAAGCCTGAAGTTTAGGTGAATCCTCCATCTTTACTTTGTGAGTTTTTATGATTTGTAATTGGTTGGCAAAGGGGGAGAGAAGTAATAGTGTTGGGGGAATTGTTAAGAAAGGGGGAGTGCATATTTAGAGGGAGTTGAAATTGCTGCATAATGGCTTTTGTTGTGAGTGTTGCCAATAATTACAAAGGGGGAGATTGTTGGTCCCATAGCCTTGTATGTGTTGTATTTGTTGTCAACTAGGTTTAAGTGTGCAAGAAAATAAAGCCACATGGAAGGGCAAGAAGGTAAAAGCCATATGGAGGGGCAAGAACATAAAAGCCACATGGAATGGTAAGATAGTAAATTTGCCGCAAATAAGCCCTATTAGGGTTTAATGGAGGAGTATATAAAAGCCATTGGAAGACAACAAAGAAAGAAGTTGGCAATTGAGAAAAATGGATAGAAAACCTAGATAACTAGTTGACCAAAGAGAGAAAACGTGAGGAAGGAGCTGGCCAAACAAAAAGATGTCCAAAGCAAACCACTCGGAAAACAAAAGGGAGCAAATGGCCACCACCTGCAAAGGAGAAGACATGGCTGGACAGCAACCAAAGGTGAATGGAAAATCACAAATTAGAAGGTGTTGGATGGCAAAACACAAAGGGTGATCGGCCAAAGAGAGAAAATAAGGGAAGACACGGCTGGACAGCAACCAAAGGTGAATGGCAAATCACAAATCAGAAGGTGCTGGATGGCAAAACACAAAAGGTGACTGGCCAAAGAGAGAAAACAAGAGAGGAATGGCTGGACAGCAAGAGCTAGATGGCAAAACACAAAGGACAGCCAAAGGGAGACAACACGTCAACCAAAGGTGAATGTCCAAACCAATCTACATGGCCAAAGGTGAACATCCGAACCAACCTAGAGAAGGAATTCGATGAAGCATTGAAAAGAACTCAACGTATTTTCAAATTTCTTTAAGAGAGGTTAAAGAGCATTGCGGTGAACTTCTAAGCAGTAGTGGAACAGCCTTTCAATTCAACAGAGGCAAGACAAGCTAGAAGAAGGGTAGATACAGTGACACTCTTTGTACTGTACTTGCTTAGTAATTACAATAGTGAAAGGAGCAGAGGATTAAGACATCCATTGTAACTGGAATTCTCAAGTATAGTTTATAGTTTCAGTAAGGGAGAGTCCCTACCACCATAGATGTACGTCACGTTGATGGAACTATGTAAATCTCGTATGTCCTTAATTTACTTTATGTTCTGTGTTTTGAATTGAGTTATGAACGCAATTAAAGTATCAGCCAATCCATAACTTAACGAAAATTTAAACAAGAACATCCGTATTGTCTATTAGGCAAGGTGTCTGAAAGGTGACTTTGGGGACTATTATGATTAGTAGGTAGCAATAGATCTACTTTAGTCGAGTCTATGAAAGAGTTTGTTTTTAAGAAGAGATTGAAGTTGTTCACATACCTATGAATTATAAACAATACATGGCAAAAGGAAGAGAAGCACGACCAAAATCAGATTTGGGTGCTGAACAAAGAACAAAGATGGACAGCCGAAGCAATTGAGCAGCCGTCGACGGAAAGGAGAGAGAAAACACAGCCATCAACGGCCGAAAAATCGAACAAACCAGCGAACGAAGAAAGAGAAAAATGCTCGAATAGGGGGTCGAGCAAAATCGTGAGGGAGACTAGATCCGAACTGGAATGATATGAGACCAGATTGGGAACAGGTGAGAGAGATCCAGTGGTTAGACGTTGGAAGAGAGAGAAACAGACGGTTGGAAAAACAGAGAAACCGATTGACGGGAGAGAAAACCGAGAACGGGCAAAAAAGGCTGGACGACATGACGAAGAAAAGTAGACCATTGGCAGAAAAGGGAGGAAATTCAGCCAAGTAGGTGAACGAAAAAGAGAAATCCGGCAGTAAGAGAGAGAAATCTAGCTAGAAGAGAGAGAAATTCGACTGGACAGTAAGATAGAAAGAAACAGACAAGCGAGCCGTGAGGCAATGAGATAGTGAGACAAGGAGACGAGTGAGATCGTAAGACGGTGAAAGCAGGAATTGTGTGATATAATGTAGAGAAGGAATTCGGCGAAGCATTGACCTCAATGTATTTCCAAACTTCTTCAAAAGAGGTTAGAGAGCGTTGCGGTGAACTTCTAAGCGATAGTGCAACAGCCTTTCAATTCAACAGAGGCAAGACAAGTTAGAAAAAGGGTAGATACAGTAAGTGACACTCTTTGTATTGTACTTGCTTAGTAATTGTAATAGTTAAAGGAGTAGAGAATTAAAGACATCCATTGTAACCTGTGTTAACAAGTATAGTGGATAGTCTTGGTAGAGGGAGAGTCCCTACCACTATAGATGTACGTCACGTTGATGGAACTACATAAATCTCGTGTGTCCTTAATTTGCTTTACATTCTGTGTTTTGAATTGAGTTGTGAACGTAACTAAAGTATCAGCTAACTCATAACCTAACGAAAACCTAAACAAGAATATTCGTATTGTCTATTAGACAAGGTGTCTGAAAGGTGACTTTGGGCACTATTGTGATTAGTAGATAGCAATAGATCTACCATAGTCGAGTCTGCGAAAGAGTTCATTTTTAAGAAGAGGTTAAAGTTGTTCACTTACCTGCAAATTACGAATTGTAGTGATACTGATTCACCCCTATCTCAGTATCACAAACTAGTAGACCTTAGGGAGAAGTTGGGAACTTGAATTGGTATCAGAGCACAAGTTCACCACTTGAGAAGACACGATGTTGCATACATGGGGAGACAATACAGAATCCAAAAGAGAACTCCTGTTGTGAATTCTTACACATATTGTAAAAGGCAAGGACACACTGCCAAGGATTGTTGGTGGAAGCCCAAACCAATGGTTTCAAAGAACAAGTTTACTATATTGGTATACTTGGAACAGTGTGAAAGGTGCGGGTAGGATGGCCATAATGCCAAGAGATGCATGACACTTCTCCCTAAGCAAGAGAAGGTGCTTAATGGCACAGTGAAAACAAGCAGTGCAATCAAAGCTGAGAAAAAGGAAAAATCTATCTTTCAGCCAGTTCAAAAGAAGGAATATATAGTAAAAAGGGAGGTAGCTAATATAGTTGAAATTGCACTAAAGTCTAATTGCAAGGATAAACAGTGGATCCTTAATAGTGGATGCACTTCGCATATGATGGGAGACAAGAGTAAATTATCAAAGCTAAACAAATCAAGAGAAGACAGAGTCAAGTTTGGCAATGATGATTCACTCAACATTAGTGGTCAGGGGTCAGTGAATATTGGAAAAGGAAAGCTGAAAGATGTTCTGCACGTTAAAGGACTCAGATATAATCTAGCATCTGTCAGCAAACTATGCAATAAAGACCATAAGGTAATATTCACAAAAACAGGTTGCTAGGTAAAGAGTAAAGAAGGCAATATTGTTGCAGTTGGGAAGAGAATAGCTGGAAATTTGTATGTGATTGATGAAGAAAGAGATCCTTTTGCAACTAAGACTGTGCAAGTAAGAAAGCCAAAGAAAATATAAACCAGTACTCATCGAGAAAGTCAAATCATAGGTGACCCATTAGTAGGAGTTAAAACAAGAAGAAGAATTGTAGGAGCTATTGCTTTACTCTCATAAGTTGAATCTAAATCTGTTGAAAAGGCTACACAAGATCTAACTAAACCTCATTCTATGGAGCTATTTGAAAAGCACAGATTGAGTCTATTTGTGCAAATGTCTCCTCAAGCTTGAAGTTTAGGTGAATCCTCCATCTCTACTTTGCGAATTTTTCAGATTTGTAATTGGTTGGCAAAGGGGGAGAGAAGTAACAGTGTAGGGGGAGCTGTTAAGAAAGGGGGAGTGCATATTTAGGGAGAGTTGAAATTGCTGCATGATGGCTTTTGTTATGAGTGTTGCCAACAATTACAAAGGGAGAAATTGTTGTTCCCACAGCCTTGTATGGGTTATAATTGTTGTCAACTAGGTTTATGTGTACAAGAAAGTAAAGCCACATGGAAAGGAAAAAAGGTAAAACCACACAAAAGGGCAAGAACGTAAAATGGCCACGTAAGCCCTATTAAAGTTCATGGCGTATAGTATATGGTCTTGGAAGACAAAGAACAGGGAGTCGACAATATTGAGTATTCAGCAAAATCTAGAAAACCGACCAACCAAAGAGAACACCAAACCCTACACGGAAGAACACCACTGGCAAGGATGAAGAGAGTGAACAGGGCAGTCGTGAATAGTATCCATCGTGAACAGTAGTCGTTGCCGAAAGAAGAGAAACCCGATGGCTGATGAACAATACATGACAAAATGAAGAGAAGCATAGCCAAAATCAGATTTGGGGGCTGAACAAAGAACAATGGTGGACGGCCGAAGCAATTGAGTAGCCATTGATCGAAAGGAGAGAGAAAACACAACCATCGATGACTGGAAAATTGAACAAACCGGCGGACGAAGAAAGAGAAAAACCCCGAACAGGGGGTCGAGCAAAATCATGAGGGAGACCAGATCCGAACTGGAACAAGATGAGACTAGATTGGGAACCAGTGAGAAAGATCCAGCGGCTAGATGTTGGAAGAGAAAGAAACAGATGGTCGGAAAAATAGAGAAACTGGTTGACAAAAGAGACCGAGAACGGGTGAAGAAGGCCGGACAGCAGGACGAAGAAAAGTGGACCATCGGTAGAAAAGGGAGGAAATCTAGCCAAGTGGGTGAACGTAAAAGAGAAATCCGGTGAAGAAAGAGAAATCCAGCTGTATGAGAGAGAAATCTGGAGAGAATAGAGAGAAATCCGACTGGACAACAAGATAGAGAGAAACGGACAAGCGAGCTATGAGATAATGAAATCATAAGATAAGGAGACGAGTGAGACCATAAGATGGTGAAAGCAGGAATTGTGTGATACAACGTAGAGAAGGAATTCAGCGAAGCATTGAACTCAACGTATTTCCAGACTTCTTCAAAAGAGGTTAGAGAGCGTTGCGGTGAAATTCTAAGTGGTAGTGCAGCAGTCTTTCAATTCAACAGAGGCAAGACAAGCTAAAAGAAGGGTAGACATAGTAAGTGACACTCTTTGTATTGTACTTGCTTAGTAATTGCAATAGTTAAAAGAGTAGAGAATTAAAGAAATCCATTGTAACCTGTGTTTACAAGTATAGTGGATAGTCTCGGTAAAGGGAGAGTCCCTACCACCATAGATGTACGTCACGTTGACGGAACCACGTAAATCTCGTGTGTCCTTAATTTGCTTTACATTTTGTGTTTTGAATTGAGTTGTGAACGTAGCTAAAGTATCAGCCAATCCATAATTTAACAAAAACTTAAACAAGAACATCAACATCAGTATTGTCTATTAGGCAAGGTGTCTGAAAGGTGATTTTGGGGACTATTGTGATTAGTAGGTAGCAATAGATCTACCTTAGTCGAGTCTAGAAAAGAGTTCGTTTTTAAGAAGAGATTGAAGTTGTTCACTTACCTGTAAATTGCGAATTGTGGTGATACTGATTCACCCCCCCCTCTCAGTATCACAAACTAGTATATTATAGGGAGAAGTCGGGAACTTCACTCTTGTACCCCACTAGTTTCCCCTTATAGTTTAGGGCCTTGATAAATAAATGGCAGGTTCAGAAGATTCCTCAATCCTATAAGCTTATAGTGGAGTAATGTAGCCTTATACCCCTTTATTTGTTTATGCTTATAACATTAAGAGAATAGCTATATAAATAAATATATAACCTTTTAACAAATGTTGATCAATAATGTGTGCTTATACTAGTTGCATTTGCAATAAAATAATCCTTTGTCTTCATCTAATGTCTCAATCATCTTTACCTTTCACATACACAAATCTACCAACTTTTGTCCATTTTTAGCCTTTGTTTTTATTTAGGACCCTAAGAAATGAGATTGATAGGATAACTAGTACTTGTGTGGAAACTTTATTTGAATTTTCTCTCAAAGAACTAATCCCAAAAGACTTTTAAAAGGAGCTAGTTTTGATGGATTTTCAATGCTAGGTTAAGCAAAAGTAAACGCAATCTATAGTTAAAAAAAGAATTGATTTAATTGATTAATTTAGGTTTAATGAAAGACCATAAAAAATTAAAATCAATGAATGATTTGTGTAAGAAAGCTTACCAAACATGGTTTAGCAATTAAAATAATACATAGATGTGTTTGCTTGGTTATATCAAGATATGTCAAGACCTAACATAGTTATAATAATGTAGAGGTGACCTTTTCGGTCAAAATGTAAATTGATGAACAAAAGCTTAAAGGAATGAAGCTTAAAATTCTATTAAAGATTAAAGAATAGGTCAAAAAGTAATTGGACTCATGCTTTCTTCCAATAGTAAATTACCTAGAGTGAGAAACCAACATTAAGTGGCTGCTTAAGAAAGATGGAAAGATCCACATGTGTGTAAATATTTAGGACTTGAATAAGGCGAGTGATGTATTAATATTTTGCATATGTTATTAAGGTGTTAAGTTTTGGTTGAATAGGTAACTTATTGTTTTAATTTCTATTTGTTTTGTTCTAGTTTTGAATACCTTTGATCTAAAAAGAAGAAAATTGCTAATTTTGTTTATATTACACATTATTTTTAGGTAATTATACTTATTTGGCAATTAGGAGAGTTAGCATATTAAACTGAACGTGAAAAGATAAAGAAAAGTTAGGAAAAGTTAAGGCACAGGTGTGTGTATATCGAGCATAGGCTTGTTTGCATTTAGATTTTTCAGGAGTTGCTTCGAATTAGGCATAACTATGTGTTTCAAAAGACATGGCTGTGCCTAGTCATAAGCTCTCCAAGTGAAAGAATGACGCCTTATCAGGCACGGTTGTGTCTCTAATAAGCATGGGTATGCTTGATACCTCTAAAAGGGCTTTTTTTTTTTTTGCCCTTTTTCTCTTTTTTAGTTCAAGAGGATATAAAAAAATGTCTTTAACTCTTTTTTGGGAGGGGACATAAGGTTTTTGATTTACTAACTACCTTAGAACTAAAGACAAGGAGAATAAATGAATTAAGGAGACTTGAAGAAGGGAAACCAATTTTAAAGCAAAAGGCTTAAAGATTTAAGATATGAAAAAAGGGGTTTATTAATTCCATCTTTTTTTCCTTTTAAACTTTGTAATTTATTAGCTTGAATTGTCATGGGTTTCCTATTATCTTTGAGTTGGTTCATATATTTCAAGATCATAAATGACTAAATTCCTCTTTTAGGATTAAGTGCTAACTACAACTATGTATTAAATGATTTAACTTTATTTTATTTTGTGAATGAAGTAGTAGTTTAGCTCTGTTTGAGTAAGGGAATGAGAGTTGAAACTCATCATCAGACCTTACAAACATTAAACCTAGGTTTTGCATCATTATGATATGTGTAAACCTTCAGGGATAAAAGGATATCTAAGAAGTTAATGAGCTATGATCAATAAATTACCATAAGAATAAGTGATTGATTTATTATTCACTTTAAAAAAAAGGTTTATGATGATTTAGGGATAATCCACCCTTAACTCTACTCATTCATAGATAAATGTAAGTTAAATCGTGATGTGTATAGTTGTCAAGGAAAGATTTAACCCCAAGGCTTTAATCCTCTAAATTAGAACTAAACTTATATACATAGATAGATTATTTATTTGCATTTGGTTATTGTATAGTTTTATTTCAGATTAATTATATTTATTGGTTTCCTAAATAATGGTAGTAGCTAAACTTATAATATTCAATACCTTAGTCTCAGTGGGATAGATAACACTTATATACTACTATTTGATATAAGTACTTGCATATAGGCATAGGTAAAGCTTATCAGCAAGCCAAGGATAACATTCTTTTGCCTAAAATATAAATTCTTTTGCCATAAATTGACATCCTTATGGATAATAAAACCAATTATTCAATGTTTTTAATAATGAATGGATTCTTTAGGTATAATCAAATCAAGATGGTACCCAAGGATATGGAGAAAAAAAAAAAACTTTCTTTGTGATATATGGAACTTTTTGTTATAAGGTTATGTCATTTGGCTTGAAAAATGTAAACATTACTTATTTTTGTGTAATGATCACTCTTTTTTATGACATGATGTATAAAGAGATTGAAGTTTATATTGATGATACAATTGCCGAATCTCGAGCAAGAAAAGACCATTTCATTGTCCTTAGAAAATTTATTGTCTAGTTGAGTAAATATCAATTAAAGCTTAATCTAACAAAGTGCCCCTTTGGTGTAACTTTAGGAAAATTGCTATGTTTTATCGTTAGTTAAAGAGACATCAAAATCAATTTGATAAAATTAAGGCCATATAAAAAATGTTAGTGCCTTCTTCTTTAAAAGAAGTGTAAGGATTTTTGGGGCGGCTCAACTATATTGTGAGGTTTATATCATAGTTAACGATAATATATGAACCTACATTTAACCTATTTTGAAAAGACAAGCCAAGCTAATGGTATGATAGATGTAAGAAGCCTTTAGAAAGATTAAGTATCACCTTTTAAATTCCCTAAATCTAGTACCTCAAGTTCTAAATAGACCGCTTATATTATATCTTATAATCTTATAATAGTGCATGGGTTGTATCTTGTGTCAGCATGACAAACTAATAGGAAAGAGAGAGCTATATATACATTAGTAAAAAGTTCACAGAGCACAAAATTTGATACTTAAATTTGGAAGAATCTATAACGCCTAGGCATGGATTGTGTATATGCTTTGACAATACGTGTTGTATCATACAACCTAACTTATTAGCAAGGTTGATCCCCTCAAATACATATTTAAGAAGTTGATGTTATTTAAAAGAATAGCTAAGTGGTAGAACCTTTTATGTAAATATATTATTAATATGTTAACTATAAAGTGATTAAAGGAAGTGTAATTGTTGACTCCTAGTTAATAGATTATGTGTTAATGTAATTCAATATTTTAGATGAAGACATGGTGATTATGTATGAAAGCTAAGATGACTAGGAAATAAACAAATGGCAAATTTGGTTTAATAGAGCCTTAAATACATTAGGGCATGACAGAACATAAAAGTAGTTTGATCTCTCTTAAAGGCAAATAATTTCTTATAATATTAAAATTATTTAATGTGTTTGATGCTTATAGTCAAAGTGATAATAATAATGTTCATTCTTATTTGAATATATTACTAATATTGCATATGTAGTAATTTAGTTTAAAAATATCCTAAAATTTATTATTATTCTTATAGTTATAAACTTATTTATTATGTAATCATATCTTAAAAATGTTAATCAATAATATAACATGTATTAGTTAGATACCTAAAATCTCTATAACACGTGAGTATGAGTTTAGTACATTAGGAAATTTGAGAGAATTTTTCTTGCATTTTTAGCAACAAAAATGCTGAGTTGGCAATGATTTTATATTTATTACATTTAAAATGATATATTTTTCTCTTTATATTTAAGGCACACTATATAGCTAAGGCCTTGGGCATGGGTCCCTTATGTGCATAACGTGATGAATATGGGCTTGCAGGGGCCCAAATAAATTTTTTTTTTTTTGAAAATGAAAATACACGATGTGCAACAAATAAGGTTGAATTTGCAAACAAATATCATCTAATTTACATGCAAAATTTTAATTCTTCTCTCCCACATTTGCTCTATCCTTCATTAACTACTCTCAAATTTCATTTTTAGTATTACTATTTTTTAAAGGGTAACTTAACTATTTCTTAAAAGTTTCAATTACCATGTATATATGTTTCCTAAATTTAATACTTTTCTTGGATTATAGGTAAAAAAATGCTAACATGACATCTTAGAAAAGATTTTAAGAATTAAAATTTATTTACATTACAACATATTTCCTTAATTTACTACCCCACTCACCTTGCATAATCAATTGTTTCAGAAAAAAGGCCAAAAAAGGACATAATAAGTAATTGTCCATTGTTCCTACTTTCTCCTTTTCATTTGCATCCTTTCTTTTCTTTTAGTACCTAACAAATACATATATTAACTTCCATTCCCTCTATCTAATTATTTGTTTACTAAAATCTATCAACAACCAAAAGTCCAAGACAACGACAATTTGTTCTCTCCTTAATGAAAGATCACTATTTTTTAACAAAGCTCCTGTCTTCTAGCAAATCACTACCAAAAATAGTTGTTGGAAAGGAAGTCTTGAATTAACAAACTAATTATATATTAAAAATGGAAATGAGGAGTAAGTAATATTTAAATAACAAAGATTCATAACTCCATATTTTAAATTTTAAAGTAAGATAAAGTGTCAAAAAATCCATTAAATGTTGTTTGTTGTCTAATGCCTTGAGGATTGCCCTACCCATATTGGGCCCAAATCCATATAACAATAATAGTGGTATTAAAGTTAAACTTTTTAGACCTCAAATAATGACAATATTAGATGCACAAGCAAGCCTCCTATGTTCAAGGAAAGCAAGTTTAAGCCCGTGTCCTAAATGTGGAAATTCACACTTGAGAGAGAGTATTGGAAAGAAAGTGTTAAGTTAACAAACAAAGTTTCTTATTGGAAATGAAAAGAATAAGTATGCAACATACAAGTGACAAAAACTTATAACTCAATATTCTAAAATTTTGATTAAAATATGGCATCAAAATGCCAATCAGATGTTTTTTGTTATCATTGCTCTTTGTATATTGGGCCCAAGCTTGCATAACAACAAAAATAACCATAATTTTTTGATATTATTTACCCTTTCTAGGTCACTAATATCTCTAATTTATTTTGATATGATAAATTTGTTATTTACCATGTATAATGCTTAGATTCAAACTTTAAGGCTTATTTACTTTAAGTTGGTCCATTAAGTCATTCGCATTTACATTAAGGATTCTCTCTTCAGAATAGAGAATGGAAGGGTCATTGTATAACCTTATGGTAAAGTCCAAACTTTGACAACTTAAGCTAAAAGTTGCCTATTGTTAAAAAAAACCAAAAACAAAAGGAAAAAGGCTACAAGCTACCTAAAAGGAGACCACAAGAAAAAGCATATTAATCTAGTACGAAAATGAGAACAAGGAGTTATATTGTAAAGGATACAAAAGACCTGAAGAGGAAAATGTTGAATTGGGACAACATTTGTGTTTATTCTCTTGTAAAATAAAGTGTGATGGAAACTCCTTTTTTTATAGTACATATTTAACTATTTTTGTATCTTATCATCTCATTAATTTGATTATACACATTATGAATGGTGAGTTGCTAAAGTGTTCTATTTTGCTCATTTGTTCATAGTGTTTGATCTCTTGGAAGGTCTTTGTAACCTTTATTATTTTTAATATTGCATTAAGGTCTTCAATTTCCTTCTAAACATTAAACAAAATCATCATTCTAAGTATTATTATATGTATCATTTTATTGAAACAACCATTTAGTATTTTTCTAAGATAATTTTATTTAGGAAAATGGCATATTGATTGTGCCTTTTGGACAGCAGCCTTGACCTAATTGATATTACAAAGTGGATCCCATAAAGATTTTAAATTTTTTTTCTTGAGAAACATATAATATGGATACAACTAAAGTAAAAGATGTTAAATAAATGATAAAATATGCATATAGGTATCAAAAAGTGCATTTAGCATACTGTTGTTGTGTGTTTGCACAAATCATCTTACTTGTATATATGTCTTATGTTTTTTAGGGAAAGAAAAAAAAACACTTATATAGGACTTGCGTAAAACATGTGCTTGCCATATTACACACATCAGGGCCTCGTCCATGTAATAACATACTTTTATCTAATGTGTAGAATCCTTAATTGAGCAAATTAAACATTACAATATGTATATCTTATTTAAGGTTTCTTAGAAGATGAGCAATGATTGGGCCATATGAGAAATATGAAAACTGAGAAAATATATGGATGAATTCCATAGCTCTTTGTGCCTAAAGTGTGTCGTTATTCATAGAGTTATATGCATCAACTTAACTTCAAACACTTCTCTATGGAAACTTTTAGGCATAGGTGTGGAAGTTTTTTGAAGTTTTTATAAAATCTCAATTGAAACTAGTTAAGGAGTCTTGTTCCTAATTAAGTCTATTTCCTTCCAACAATAGGGCAACATTGACTTTATTTAGCAGTGATAGACTTGGTACTTAAGATGTTAAAAATTTGGGAGTCTTTCCTAAGTGTTAAAAAAGTTACCATATTATGGAAGGTTGTTTAAGTTATTTATATGTATGAAAAGCATGCTTTTATGTAATCATTAGTAATTCTTTTCTATCCCTATATAAAAGAGTTAAGATGAACATAAATATGTTTAAGTTGTTCTTTATAACTTATCTCTCTATTTGTTTCAAAATCATGTTTATTGACACTTTTCAGTATCACAAATAGTTCCTTTTTCTCTTCTTATTTTTTTTTCCCTTTTTCCTTTAAATCCTAATTTTTCACCCATAACCATAAAGAATGAATCTATAAAGGAGGTTAGTGATCATAATGTAGACCAAGAGCTTCCATGTAGAAATATTGCTACATGAAATGTGATAATGAGTTGGAGAACAAACCATGTAGTTTTACAAGGGACATTCAGGGTTAAAGACATATTATTCATGGAACTAGGTAGTTTACATAATTTCTTTGATTCTTGCTTAGATTAACAAATATAAATTAGTTACTTTAGTTGTATGTCAACCAAATGATTAATTAGTATAGAAAAATGATACTTTTATGTATAGTTTTAGTTAGCTTTTGTGATGTTTTGATATGTTAATTTTGGGATTGTTTTAATATCAATTGATAAATTTGGGTGTTAGAATAAATTATTAGAAGTCTTTAAACTAACTAGCATAACATCATTATATTTTCAAAGTTATATTCTTTTTCTTTGTTACTTCATTTAATTTAGGTGAATAAAAGGTGTAATTGTATATATAATACCTTTTTTTTAAGAAATTTGATAACAATTATGAATTATAGTCTCTTTCTCTATCTAACCTAAGTCGCTTAATGTTTTTGTTTAAATAGTTTTCTTATTGACTTTTATATTTGATAAATGTATCGTATGTCTCATCCTTGTTTCTTAATAAAAAGATTTTGGTATATCTAAAATAATTATCACATAATAACGTTTACTTAATTTACTTAAATTACCTAAATCTAAATGCACTAAATTAAAAAGTTCAATTTTTCTATCAATTGCTTTGTAACTCTTCTTAACTAATTTGATTTCAACACATGCCTTACATTTACTCACATTACTATGTAAATTTTTAATCAAATCAAGTTGTTTCATCTTCCTAACATAAGAATCACTCACATGTTCTAATCTAACATATTACAAATAACAGGAGTCAACAATATAAGTAAAAGAAATAGATGCATTTTCATTCTTTATAATATTAAATATATTCCAAAATAAAACATTCCTGGTTACAATATTTTTTTCCCATAAATACTTCATTTTTAGTCAATAACAACTTAGATTTTAAAAAACTTTTATTCTAATCTTTCCTAACAAGGATATAAAACCAAGTTAATACATATCTTTGGGACATAAAGTACATTATTTAAGAATAATAACTCCTTTAGATGTGAAATTGATAAGAACTTTACTTTTATGCAAAATAGGTATTATTCTTAAGTTTTTCATGAAGACATTTTCTTCTTCATCCTTTATTGATGTGTAAGAGATGAATACACTTCTGTCCCCATAAATAGGCCTTATAATACCAAATTTATTATTCACTTTTTTTTAGTTGGTAGCAACTTTAGTTTAAAAAATAATAATAACAATAATATCTGCTTTCACCAAATTGATATTTGGTTTGACAGATATGTTATTTTCTTTTTTATGCCTACATTAAGAGCCATGATGTCCTAATTTTCTACACCAAAATTTATTCTCCTCTTACATGAATTGGTAGCAATGTAAACTTAGAAAATGATAGTAATGATAATATTTGTTTCTACCAAATTGACATCTGTTTGACAAATATATTATTCTCTTTCTTATACTTGCATTGAAAGGCATAATGTCCTAATTTTTCACATATATAGCAAACATCTATTTTTAAATGTTAAAAAGACACTTTTTTCTCTAACATTTATTAATATGTAAAAAGTGAATAAACTTATATCCCCACAAATGTACCACCTACTTTTTTGAGTTGATGACAATGTTAACTTACGAAATAATAATAACAAGAACATCCACTTCCATTAAATTGACATTTAGTTTGGTAAGATGCATAAGAGATTTTGGGTTAGGGGTAAACTAATTAAGGTTATACACTATGTCAGGTTGCATTAGGTTACTTTTAAATCTTTATTTTTATGAAATATAAGATAAATATGAAATAATATTTTTATTATTATTATAAGATAAAATAATTTTAAAATATTTTTATTTTCAACATTATGGTGTTTAAGAAGAGCTCCATTTAATTATGGAACTTAGGATCTTGCTTTTTTTACTTTTGAATTGGTTTGTTTGATATTTGATAATGCTACTTTATAGGGTAAATTATGCAAATGTGGTGGTAACATTTGGATTGGTGGGATGATACAAGAAAAAGTTTGGATATCATGCAAATAGTAATAATTGAATCAACATTTGATATTCCAATGCAAGATTTTTTGGGTGAGGAATTCTTGTCTATTGATTTAAAGTGGATTAAGTTTAGCACAACTGAGCACCATGATGATTTAGCTATTATTTATTCCTTATGAACAAGTTAGCATGTTTATAATTAGGAAATGCTTTAATATAGCATGCCTAATGCAGTTTCCTATTGAAAGGGGAAGAAAAAATTAATAGGTAACCTGTAAGAGTACAAGAATGATGAATATTTGGAGTACAAGTTGTGAGTTCTTACAATATTTGACATAACTTTCAATGTTATGTTGTTTATTTTTTGTGTATTGACACATTTACATGCTTTTTTCTTAATGTTGCATCACTTTAATCTTGGTATCATATATCATTTTGTGAAAGATTTATTAAAAGAACCACCCTATGGACAAAAATGAAAAAGGAAAAATTTTTTCTTATGATAATTTATTTGATATATCATGATACCTTGACATGTTCTTAAGTTTCCATCCAGCTCCTAAAATGTGTTGGATTGGTTGATTGAACATGATTTTGATCACCTAGCTTTATGTATGCATGTATGTAAGTGCAACACTTTAGGAACTTGCTGGATTTGGTACATAATAGCTAAACAACTATACCAAATAAATCAATTTATTCTAAATTTACATAAAGGCAAAATTTTTTGTTCACATCTACAAGGTATTGGTGTTTATTTGGCCTTGAAAATTATAGGGAAAGTAGGGATATATTGCCTAGTTGAAGATATTAACTTTAACACTCAAAATTGTGCTACTAGGCCTCAATCCATGTGTGGTTGTAAATACCATTTTATAGTGAAACACTTGTATGCTTAACCATCACTTGCACTTCTCATATATAATGACAAACATCATGTAAACAAGTCTGGTTTTATCTACCGTGGGCCACTTAACAAAGATGTTATTGGCCTTGGAACCAAGAAAATCCTATATCTTTGTAATGAAATTCAGTAGCAAACCATGTTTATGATCTATAAAGAGTGTATTAAAGAAATACATTAAAGGGATTTAAAGATATTATGGTTTGAATTCAAAATTTTGCAACCTCGCTTCATAATATGTTTAAAAACTTAGGATGATCATTAAACAATCTACGCATGAGTTGGATTTAGATGATCAAGTAAGGATCAAAATGTTGGTGAATGTAATGAGAAGTCTATATTCTTTTATTAATATTCTTTAGAATTTGATCCTTTCATTTAGGTATCCAAACAAAATGATAGTTGTAATAAATGATTTGTTTTGGCCATTATAATCTCATTATAGTTGATTCAACATTTAGGATTGAGAGATTCAAGGTATATGCTTTTCTTTGCCCATCTGTACATAAATGATAAAACATGTAAATGAAGAACCAATGATGAAAATTATGACTAGTTAGGGACTTGTAGGAAGTATAGAAATTGATTCATTTGTTATCCTTTTGTGGATTCTATAATGTAGAATTAGTATTATTGTCATGGATTTTGCAAATAAATATTATTATAATAAGGGTTGCCAGTTATATTATGTAGTTTCTATTATAATCAAGGCTATGTTTAGTGATGTTCATTATACCTAATATTCCTTTTATAATTGGGACTTAATGTTCATCTAGAGTGTGCTTTAATGCTTAAAGTTATAAGAAGGCTATTGTTATTCATTTTTTAGACGTTTTTTAAACACAATTGATTCCAAGATCCTATCCTGCATCAAATACTAACTTGATATTGATGTCATAATTTTGTATTATAGTAACCATTATGCACACTTCTTATGTTTAATTCAAGGTAACATGCCTTCCCCATTACATGAGTTATAACACATGATATTGCAAAACCAGATGTTGTTAAGTGCAATAATGCTTTCTACTTGATTGAGCTTTAAGTTCAGAGTTTAAAATGAACATTAATTGATTTCTAATTGATGATGCTGCAATTGAGATTGACCTCATAAGTTATAGTTCTTTTTTTTTTCTTTTTGGTTTTAATGATTGTGTTGAGTTAAAAGATTTTGGTTCACGAAGCATGATAGTCTTAACATTGACTTGGCTTATAAGGATATATTTAATTGCGCTGTGCTATTTTCCTTCTTACAACTTTGTAGATTATACTTGATAAATATTGTGAAAAGATGTAGTAACATTGAGGTTCAATATGAGATATTCAAATATTTAGGAAAAATGGTATTGATGGTGTTGTACTTGTATGAGTTATAATTATTGTCAACTAAGTTTAAGTGTGTAAGAAAGTAAAGTCACATAAAATGCAAGAAGGTAAAAGCCACATGGAGGGACAAGAACTTAAAATCCACATAGAAAGGCAAGATAGTAAATTTGCCCTATTAAGGTTTTATAGAGGAGTACATAAAGACCAACATAATTGTCTAACATTGTAACCGCACAATGAAGCCATTGGATGAAGAGAGAGAAAACACTTGGAAGATAAAAAAAAAAGTCATCATTAGAGATAAGAGAGAAACAGACGTCATGGTTGGACAGTGAGAGAGATAGCATAACACGGTAAGAGAGAGAAACGGGTCGATACAAGTGGACGATGAGAGAGAAAACACAATACCAAAAGAAAAGTAGATCACCATCGACAGAACAAGGGAAGAGAGAGAAACCCGATGGCCAAATCAGAGCAAACTGGTGAAAGGAGAGAGAAAACTAATAGCTAAAAACAGAAGGTCGGCAGAATTGAGAAAAAGAGAGGGACGAAGAAAAGTTGACTAGCGAAAGGCAAGAGAAACCCGATGTTGACAGAATTGAGAGAGAGAGACGGACAAAGAGTGAGACACCATCGAAAAAGCAGACAACAAATCTGCGATGGCGTGAGACAAACGAAGGATACGGTAAAGGAGAGAAAATTGGCTGAAAGAGAGAAAACTAGAGACAGAGAAAGAAAGAGTCAACAACAGAATAGGGGTGGACAAAGAAAAATAAACCACCGACCGAAATAAAACCAGAAATAGATAAGGGTGGACGGTTGATGAACAATGACCAACAATAAAGGGAGAAAATCTGATGCGGCCAAAAGAGGTGTGAAACGGACAGGTGAGGGTAGGCCGTGAGAGAAGGAGACGGGGGAGACAGTGAGACGGTGAAAGTAGGAGTCGTGTGAAACAACGTAGAGAAAGAATTCAGCGAAGCATTGAAAGAACTCAACGTATTTCTAGATTTTTTTAAGAAAGGTTAAAGAGTGTTACAGTGAACTTCTAAACGGCAGTAAAGCAGCCTTTCAATTCAATAGAGGCAAGACAAGTTAGAATAAGGGTAAATACAGTAAGTGACACTATTTGTATTATACTTACTTAGTAATTGTAATATTGAAAGGAGCAGAGAATTAAGAGGAAGGAAAATATATGCTGAAATCTACTTTTGACTTGGATAACACTCTACAACATACCAGTATAATCGTTCTTCTTCGACAATAATATAATTTGATTTTTTTATTTCACATCGAAGTACTGCAGTTTATTTTAAGGAAAACCTTTTCTATGAAGCAAACGAAAGAACTTTTATTTTCGAGTCGTGCGTGAAAGGAAGCAAGACACAAGGAAAAAATAGTTGACATATATGGAAACTAAATTTTCTTCAGTTGCGGGGCCTGCGTTCAGATAATGCATGCATGCTTTTGCCATACATACGTTGCGATTTGCTAGCAAGCGCTGCGGCTGCGTACTCCTAATATAAGTAAATGTGTAGCAAGTAGACTGACACCAAGCACGCGACGTGATTTTGGAGTGGGCTCAAGAGGACCCTCGAATGCACTGCAAAATTGGCCAGAAGGAGCATAGTTTGCCAATGGAAGTGAGTGAGACAATCTCACCTTATCCGCATCCCAACCACAACCTTTTATCACACACATATCCCCTCCTACACATCACTCCTTATCAGACAAACCAAAGTGTTGACTAATTAACCATCCTCTCTCTGCCATTAGGCTCGCGTTTGTTAACCAGAGCTAGGAGAAATCTCTTCAACATAAAGACGTTCTTTTAGAGAATGGCAGCTATGAACTCTTCATCCATTCGTTATCTGAAGAACATGTTTGTGTTATTCCTTGCCCCCTTGTTCTAGATCTTTGCTCAAATTCAAAACCGTAGCACCACCACAATGACTTAATGCTCCTAAGTTACAGTTTCAGGGTCTTCAAGGGAAATCGTAGTATCAATGCTAAGCTAATGCGAGAAAACTAAGTTGTTTGCCATAGCATGATCCTGGTTTCTCACGCAGACTTTATACTTGCCCCTATTATGTCCCTGATGATCGGTTCTTTGAAAAAGACATATGAGATAAAAAAAAATATATCGATAAGAACTCGTTTGGCACCTGACCCGTCATCAAATATGTCTTGTATTATTCATTTGTTTATTTTCCCCGATCAGTTAGTTGTGATCTCGATTCCCTAAGAAGTTTTTTCTTTTTTGGAGCACGGGTAACGCGATACAAACTTACTTTTTCTATAGGCTACAATTCAGCTTGATTGCAGAAAACATAAAAGAACTAGAAAACCAGGAAATGCAATCAGTCATGGATTGCTTAGCCTTCGACAGGAGACCTCAATTCTTATGCATATAGCTCTCTCTCTCTCTCTCTCTCCCCCCTACATTTGTGTATGTTTGTCAGTGTGTAGATGCACTAGCAAGCGTATATATCTGGTGGCAGTCTCCTGATTTACCTTCTCATATTTTACGTGCGTGCACCTGTAACTAATAGCTCACAAAGAATAATTTTACTCCAAAAAAAAGGGAACCTTCGAATCAGCTGCACCAACTGCAGGCAAGCTAAAGCTGCAAAAGACAATCACCTAATTGCCAAAATTATATCTGGCACCAGCCAGTCAGTGGTATGCCGAGAGCCTGCCGCACAAGCAACTAAATATTAGGCCTGAGCGTAGAAAGAACTCACCAGCAGCTTTATGTAGAACAATCAATAACTTTTTCGGGTTAATCCATTCCATCTGCGTCCACAATGCAGTTCTATAATTTTGATTTTCTCTATGAGGGCCCACCTGCCGGAAGCAAATGGAGTGTTAATCCAAATTTAACTCTGTATTCCAATCTGAATTTGTCTGAGGGAGCTCAACTGTTTGAACAAGAAGATGAAGAGAAATTGTTCTGCAACTGCAGACAGGGTGCTGGAGAAACATCTCCCGCAGAACCTGATACAAATTCACAATGCCATATCTCAGAAGAATTTAAGCCCAAGAGGCTAATATTCTTCATGCATAATCCACTAAAAGGTGCTTCCTCAATGCCCTGCAACCGTGGGGCTTTTGTTGAATTAGAACTGATCACATCACTAATGGAAATACCCTTCACAATCGGTATAGCCTTTGGATCCCATCTTTCATCAGGGTGATCATTTGAGCCTATACTTATCCGTAAAGGAATCATTACTCTCTCCATTACTATATGCCTTATTGTGATATTTGCTATATATCCTCCTCTGCCTTTGTCAGTCTTTATTCTTACACCAGCGGCTGAATCCCAGATATTCAAATCTTCAATGGTTACATTAAAAATCCCTCCAGACATCTCACTACCAATTCCAACCCCAGAACAAGTTGGGGTAGTGCCCGAGACTCCCCTTACTATGATGTTTGAGCTTGGGCAAGCCATCTTAATGCCATACTGGTCCCAACCGCTCTTCACTGCTACAAGATCATCCCCGCTTTCAATGTAAACATCTTCAATACATACATTGCTGCTTGAGTCTGCTCAAAGAAATGAAATGGGGAAAATGTTATGGTGCCTTTTTCTCCCATGTCTCAGATTCAATAAAATTCATACCCAAAAGAAAGCAAGAATATTCAACAGCATACCTGGATCTATACCATCAGTGTTTGGGGCATTAAGGGGAGCCAAGATTGTCATGTCTTTAATAACAACATTACTGAGTCAATACAAGAACATTAATTCTCCATTACATCACCCAAGTTCAAAGAAGACTGATAAGCATAAGTTTCACTAATTGTGTGACCAGCATTAACAAAAATTACAGAATGCCTGGGATGTTATACCTGCAATAGACAGGATGCAGAGTCCAAAAAGGAGAATTGCGAAAGGTGAGATTGGAAATGACAATGTTATGAGAATTCATTAGTTCTACTAGGTGGCCTCTTGTGTGCTCCAATGTCTTGTTCCACCATAACTCCCACCACATTCTTCCTTGTCCATCAATTGTTCCATTATTTCCTGCAAAACCATACTATCTGGTCAATTTTCTTGCCTCTGACTAATGGTTCACTTGGACACCAATGATTTACAAAGCATATCCTCAAAATGGCTTTTAGCCTGTGGTTAATTCATTAGCTCTTCTTCAATACAAGTTCATCGGCTTTTGTGGCAGACCAATAAACCTACAGTTGACGGTAGGACATGCTACTCAGTCTCAGTTTTCTATAAAAACCTTGGGGAGTTTATAGAGTATGCAAGTTGTTCTGTAGGTGTTCTCCTTGCAATTTCTTAATTGCTAGCCAACCACATTCAGTATGAATGAAGCACCATTAGTTGGTTGTATGCCCATAATGAATCCCAGCAAATTAATCTAACAACCACATGAACATTAGAAATAGATGCAATTATTATGTCATGAAGATTCTTACGACTTCCTTCCATCACCCTAAACACACCAAGTATACAAGAAGTTCCTCATTCTTTGTGGCAAAATGCCAATTATAAGTACTGCCAACTCAACAAAAGAAAAACAATTAAGCCTGCTGCCTCCATGGTAGCAGTTCAGTCACTTCCACACAAGGTGTGTCTCATGTTTCTTGTCTAGTCCTAGACTCCTAAGGATGCTTGTATATATAAGAAAAAAAATTCAGCCAACATAATATTACAGAACGTACAAAATTACCAGCCCGCTCTTAGAGGTTTGACATATGAAAATGACTTTTTTTTTTTGTTGTTGCTACATTTTGGTGACATGAACCATTTCGTCCTACGACTTTAAAGCTGGGAGAAAGAAAGCATCAGAAGAAAGGCCACCAGTAGAAAATTTGGTGTTAAGAGAAAAAACAATATGAAAAGTGTCAGGTACCTGTAATGACAACATCTATTAAACCATTTCCATGAATAAGGCTGATATGTCTCCCCCCTAATCTCTCTCTTCCTCTTCCATAAGAAGGCAGTGGCTCTACTATGGGCCATTCTTCTGGGTCCTAAGATCCAAGAACATTACTTTAAAAAAAAAACATGATTACCCAAATGAAGGAAAAGAAAGGTTGCAAAATCCGCCAAATTATGCAGTCTTGAAACTTGAAATGTTCATTCGCCTCTCTTATTATCAAGAACCACTGCATTATAGACCCTTTTTTGTTTTTGTTTTTTTTTTTTTTTTGGAACAAAAGTGCGACTTCTAAGTTAAATTTACCAGAAATGAAAGACTAAACCAATTAAAAGGTACATCTAATTTCAGAGCCAATGACAAAGTGCACGCATGCTATGCTGAAAATATTACACCTCAACCCATCTCAGCACCAACCATTCACAACCACCATCATAATCATTTTAGAAGCAAAGGCTAAGAAATGTACTCTTTCTACCCATAAGCATAAAACCTGCAGAGAGAGTAGGAAGTTGGGAACAATTCAGGAGTCCCCATTGGCAACCCAAACTTTTGACTAGCGACAATTCTTTCTTAGCCTTGTTTCACAAAAGTAGGGCATTAATGACCAAACTTCATGAATCACAATATCATATGCCCTAAAACGGATTATAAAAATAACATAAAACCCATAGAAGAAACATTCCAAACAATTTCAATGACGTCTAGCGATGAGAGAGGGACAACAGGGGAATTAGGTTCTTGCCCAGAGGAAAAGCTAAGAACCAAAAACAACTTATTGGACAAGGGAATCACAAAAAAAAAAAAAAAAAAAAAAAAAGAAAATACAAAATAGAAAGAGTGCGCGTGAATGGTTAAGCTTTGAATTCAAATTTATTATTATCAAATCAAATAAAAGCCTACGACACAGCTCATTGACAGAAATTATGACGGCCGACCCTTTAAAACCTTCCCCACGAGTATTTTCCTCTTTCTTTTCTAAAAGAGACAGAATATATAAAATAATAATAAAAAAAATGCATTTAATAAGAAAATGAAGTTCGAAGAAACTAAAGGAAAAAGGAAGAAAATTCCATCTACTGCGTGTCGAACCTGAGAGCCCAGAATAACAGCGCCCTCCTCCAGAAACAAGGTGAAATTACTGGTCAGATTAAAGGAGCCCGTGAGCCACCTGCCCTTGGGGACATTGAGCTGGGACCCACCTCTCTCTCCGAACCGTTGCATGTACCGCACCGCTCTCCGAAACGCGTCCGTGTTGGACTCCTTGCCGTCGCCAACCCCTCCAAAATCCTTGATGGACAACGCAACTCCTCTAGTGGGCAACACCAACCCTCTTCTCCCCGATGATGCTCCGTAGAAACCCACACAGCTCTTGAACCGATCGTCACCGCCGCCAGCTCCGTCAGAACCGCGGGGGCTCGACGGTGATGGCCCCCAACCGACAAGCACCGGAAAAAGGTTCCTGGTGGTTATTTGGAAGGACATAAGTGCTGCAACGGTGATCAGGAGGAGGAGAGGAGACCATGAAAGCCGTGTCGCCATACCGATGATTGCACCAAACTTGTTGTGCTTCTGCTCCTGGACATCCATATGTCCCATGCATGAAACCGCAACTGTATAGCACGTATAATTCAATTGTCTCTAAACGAACAGATTAAAGGTAAAAGAAATATTGTTTTGAATTTCTGTCGGGGCTTCGTCGAGGTGGTCGGTTGGGAATTCGGGGAAGCAACAGGAAAAAATGGAGATGGAAGGTGCGGATGCGCTCGATGCGCAATCGGTGGCGTGTTTGGCATAAACACGACCGTCCCGCCGTTTAACTTTACGCGTGGGTCCCGGTTCGGAAATTTCCAAGTAGGCATGGGCTTTCTCAGAAAGATTTGAATCCGGGTTGTCCGGCTGGATTTGCCGGGCCATGGAATGGAAATACTCAACGTTTGACCAGCAGGAGCAGCAGCCAAGGAATAGGCTGTTGCCACATGGTGCTCCTCCCGCACGTGGCAGGTTTGTATTCGGTAGAGGATTCAAGTAAGTGTGGTGAGTGCTCCAGAGGATTTGAGTTTATTGAACGAAATTGAGTGACGTGGTGGAATCTGGAAGCCGCCATTCCCGGGTTTCTAAATTTAGGCCGAAGCTACAATTGACCTTTTTGACCTTTTGCTGCTTTTGAGATTATGGTCGCAATTTATTATTATTATTATTATGAAAATTAGTCTCTTACGTTTAAAGAATGGTTTTTTCTTGTAGGACCGGTCTTGTCTTGGCAGGGATAGAGTTCACAAAAGAGAAATAAATAAATAAAAATTAAGAAATTTTGTTTAAATTTTTAAATTTTTAATTAAGAATAAAAATAAAAATAATATTTATATTTTTTTCTCAATTTCACTTTTGATGTAGACTCAAGTTATTAAATTATAATTTTATTCTTTATGTTATAATTATATGATATTTTTTTATAATTAAATAAATTAACAACATATTAATTAAATTAATTTATCGACGTTTTAAAACAATGATTGAATATATTATAATTAAATTAATGACTAATTTATTGAAAATTATTATTATTATTAGTTTATTTGAAAAAAGAAGACGAATGGAGGAAGAAGGTATGGGGATGGACATCTCGATTCCTGCTAGGAGCAAAGATAAAATTTTAAATTTCCTTTTCATTGAAAATGAAAACAAAGAGGGGAATAATTATAAAATAAGGGCGAAAATTAGTGATTACAATCCCCCCGTCCTGTTATCATTCCTCCTCCTTATGATTCTTTTTGCACGTAATTTTAGTCCTCTTCTATTTATTCACCCATGTACATTCACTTAGCTATAAGACATTGTACTCTAATAATTAATTAAAAACAAACTTAATATTTGAAACATTTTGACAGAAAAAAAGAAAAGAAAAAAGGTATATAAAAATTCAAAAAAAATCAAAATCTTTTTATCAAAAACCTAAATAAAAGAAAAGAATTCAAGAAAATCAGAAAAATATTTTAAAAATATCTTGAAATTTTAACAAAGTTAGAAATAAAGTTCCAATTTCTTTTAAAAACTTCATAAATTCAAAATAAAATTCAAGAAATTTTTTTTTGAAATATTTCAAAACATCCAAAGTGTTTAACAAAATTTGAAAATAAAAGATCCAAAAATTAAGAATTCATAAATTTTATAAAATTAGACAATTAAAAATGAAAAGCATAAATTCCACAAATCCTAAAATTTAAAAAATGAAAATTTTGAAAAAAAAAAAATTAAAATTTAAGATTAAATGAAAATTTTTCTCCTTTGCAATATATATCTTTCACTCTCCTTTTTTTTGGGGGGGGGTCAAACATTTCAAAATGTTTTCAAAATATTTCAATTTTGTTTTTGAATTTTCGGATTTTACTTTCTGTTTTTTATGGGTTGGTAGTCTTCTTACTGGACTTCTTTGATTTGAACAATGGTCTTATCCATTTTGAATTCTAATCATCATCACCATCCTCATCTTCATCATCAAGTTTCACTTTGTACTGAGAAGCAAAGTGTCCAATCTGCCTACAACGATAACATCTCAAGGATAACTATCCTTTTCCCTTCTTAGACCCTTTCTTAAATTTTCTTGTGAAGTAAGCCAACACTTCACCTTTACTTTCCTCCTCATCACCATCATCATCCTCACTAGATGATTCTTCCTCTTCTTTTATCTTCGAGTGTTTCATAATTTTGAAAGTTGCCTCCTTTGATACCTTTGACATTAAGAGGCTCTTAGTTGACTTTATTCTCATCTCATATGCAATAAGATTGCACTGGAGATCATGCAGAGACATAGAATTGAGATCTCTACTCTCCTCTATGGCTACCACCTTTGAGGCAAACCTCTTAGGTAGAATTCTCATAATTTTCTTCATAATAGATGAGTCCTTCTTGTTCTTCCTATGACTTTTAAGGTTGTTTATAGCATAAATAACCCTGGTGAAGAACTCTTGGACTGTCTCATTTTTTTGCATTCTGAAAGATTCATATCTCTCCTTGAAAACTTGAAGCTTAGCCTCTTTCATTCTGCCATCACCTTCATAGACTTTCTGCAGTCTATCCCATATCTCCTTTGTAGATTTGTAGTCCATAACTTTAGCATACTCAACATTTATCAATGCTGAAATGATGACATTTGAGACCTTCCTATTTATCTCAAATTGCCTTAATTCCTCTAAGGTTGGATCTTTACCTTCTTCTGGGGCCATAAAAACCTCCTGTATGCATTTCACCACGTTCATGCCCATGGTTGCAAATACCACCTGCATTCTCACTCTCCATATATAATAGTTGGTTCTGTTGAAAATTGGAACCTTCTTATTGTAAGTAGTGCTAATGTTGGTACCAGCATCGATTTCTCAGTATGCTAAACAAGTTAAAACTTTTAAAACCCTTCAAACTAGTACACCAAGATGTTAAACTTCAAACTGGTGAACCTATGCTCTAATACTAATTGAAGTTCCTAACTTCACCCTAAGATCTACTAGTCTGTGATACTAAGAAAGGGGGTGAATCAATATCACACCCCTTAAAAACACAATCTAATAATTTAAGCCAAAGTATTCTACTTATTTAATACTCTAGCTCTCGTCAATACGCAGGTATGTGAACAACTTCAAACTCTTCTCAAAAGCGAACTCTTTCTCATATTCGACTAAGGTAGATTTATTGTTACCTACTAATCACAATAGTCCCTAAAGTCACCTTTCAGACACCTTGCCTATTAGACAAATCGAATGTTCTTGATTAGGTCTTCTTTAGGTTATGGGTTCGATGATACTTTAACTACGTTCGCAACTCAATTCAAAACACAGAATATAAATCAAAGTAATGACACAAGAGATTTACGTGATTTTGTCAATATGAAGTACGTCCACGGTGGTAGGGATTCTTCTTCTATTGAGACAATCCACTATACTTGAGAATACTAGTGTGGTACTCCCGATGTTCACAATGTAGTTACAATGGATGTCTTAATCCTCTATTCCTTTAACTATTATAAATACCAAGCAAGCACAATACAAAGAGTGTCATATACTATGTCTACCCTTCTTCTAACTTGTCTTGCCTCTATTGAATTGAATAGGCTGCTTCATTGCTGCTCAAAAGTCCACCACAACACTCTCTAACCTCTCTTCAAGAAATTTAAAAATATGTTGAGTTCTTTCCAATGTTTCACCGAATTCCTTCTCTAGGTTGTTTCTCACAACTCCTGCTTTCACTGTCTCACGACTTCACGGCTTGCACTCACGCTTCTAGTCTGTCATTTCATGTCTCACAACTTACACGTTCTAGTCTCATACCATCCCACATGCTAGTCTCACACCAACACACATTCTGGTCTCATGCTGGCACACGTTCTGGTCTATTGTCTTCTCTTACGGGTGGTCTCAAGGATCTGATTTCTTCTCTTCAGGGTGGTATGTACTGATGTTTCTAATTTCTTCTCTCCTGGTGGTCTGTGCTGGTGTTTCTGGTTTCTTCTCTCTTCCAATTTTGTTGTTTCTGGTTTTCTTCTCTTTGTGGTTGCACGGATTTCTGCTCTTACGAGTGTGTCGTTTCTAGTTTTCTTCTCTTTGTAGTTGCACAGATTTTTGCTCATACGGGTGTCTTTCATGTTTTGCCCTCTTAGTTGTCTTTGCCGTCCACACCTCTGTTCTGGTCGTCTTTGATTTTTCTCTTTTGCAACCCTTATTCTACCATCCAGCCTCAATATGATTTTTGCTGTATCGTCTCTTTTCCAGTCACCCACTTGGCTATCACAAATTTCCTCCCTTTTCTGTCGGTGGTCTGCTTTTCTTCGTCCTATTGTCCAACCCTTGTTCTGCCGTCACTCTTCTTCAGCCGTATGTCATTTTCTCTCTTTTAGTCGTTCTGGGTTTCTATTTGGTCGTTCTGGGTTTTCTCTCCTTCGCCGTCGAGTCTATTTGGTCATTCTGGGTTTTCTCTCTTTCAGCCGGTCATCTATTTTTCATCGTTTGCTCTTTGTTCTCACCGTCCACCCCTACTTAAGCCATATCTGTTCTATTTTTCTTTTTGGCCATTCCTTTTTCTCTCCTTCCCCTATTGGTTTGTTTTTGGCCTTGTCAAGTCTTTCCTCTCCTTCACCGTTATTCTGATTTGGCCATATATTTCTTTATCGTCCACCCACATCCAGCCATTTCTAATTTTCTCTCTTTTCTACCGATGGTGTAGGGTTATCGTGTGATTTTACTTCCTTACCCCTCCATGTAGTTTCAAATTACTCTCTTGCTATGTAGCTTCAAATCACTCTCTTGCCCTTCCATGTGGCTTTACTTTCTTGCCCCTCCATGTCAAATTACTTGCACACTTAAATCTAGTTAACAATAATTACAACCCATACAAGGCTATGGGAATAACAGGTAGTGAAATAGCTTATTCAAATCAAACAGAGGCAAAACAAGCTAGAAAAAGGATAGACACAGTAAGTGACACTCTTTGTATTATGATTACTTTGTATTTACAATAGTAAAAGGAGTAAAAGATTAACACATCCATTGTAATCATAAGGGATATCACACTGGTGTTTTCAAGTATAGTGGATTGTCTCGGTAGAGGAAGAATCCCTACCACCATGGAGTACATCACATTGACGGAACCACATAAATCTCTCATGTCCTTACTTTGAATTTACATTTTGTGTTTTCAATTAAGTTGTGAACACAGCTAAAGAATCATCGAACTCATAACCTAAAAGAAGACCTAGTCAAAAACAACTGATTTGTCTAATAGGCAAGGTGTCTGAAAGGTAACTTTAGGGGCTATTATGATTAATAGGTAACAATAGATCTACCTTAGTTGAATCTGGAAAGAATTCATTTTTGGCTTAAATTATCAGAGTTTTTTTTAAGGAGTGTGATACTAATTCACCCCCCTCTCAGGATCATAGACTAATAGATCCTATGGTGAAGTTAGGAATTTTAGTTAAGGAATTGGCCACTTGTATGAATGGAATCCAAACCTCAAATAAAAAGCTAAAGGATCAAATACAACAAATAACTTAGATGTTCAAAGAAAAGGCTATCATTGGGGACTTAATTCCTTAGGAAACTTCACTTATTTTGACAACAAGATTGTTATCATCAACCCTAAGGTTTAGTGTATCCTAAGCCCTTTCCACTTATCCCAATTGAGGGCACATTCTTCTCTAAGGCAAACGATGACTACATAATCATTTGGTATTATAATTTATAGACTAGATGTTACTTTGGCAAACTCCTCAAAGGAAATCATACCTAAAGAATTCATAATTAGTCCTAAATTAAAGGAGAAAATCACAAATGTTGATGAACCTTTTATAAAATTAAAAGTTAATCTCCTATAAAAGGCAATTACGGCCGTTAAAGGGAAGATATTCAGATATTCATGCTCCCTTAAGCACCTCAAATCTCTTTTTGGTTTAGGATATAATTTTTCCACCAATATATAAGGTCCCAAAATTCGAGAAGTATGATAAGATCAGATTATCAATCAACCACCTAACCATGTATATTAAAAAAATAACAAGATATGTTTATAATGAAAAACAGTTTTATGGGGATGGCTTCTGGCTAGTACATTAAACATGATCAGAAGAATGTTAGGACTTTGAAAGAACTAGCAGTTACCTTAAAGCTAGGTTTATATATATATATATCTAAGTTAGAACCTACTTAGATGGATCTTTAAGCCATGGAAAAGAAGTTAGAGGAAACTTTTAAGCAATATGCACAACATTAACATAACATTGTTGTTTAGATTTAGCCTTCTTTGTTGGAAAAGGAGCACATCACTACTTTTCTTAGCACTTTAAAACCACCTTATTATGATAAGATGATAGAAGATACATCAAAAAGCTTTGCAAATTTGATAATTATAAGTGAAAGAATTGAGGAGGGCATTCGAGAAGGAAAATTGTCAATGCCTCGATTGACTCCATATCATCCAAGAAAAATGGCATAAGTAAAAAAAAGAAGAGGAATTGTAGGTGACTAAATATAATGACTAGACAGGACCACAACCTTCTTATACACCTTTTAGTAATGCTCAAGGGCAATTTCACCCTCAACAATCCTATCAACTATATAATGTGGCAACACTTTTTATATATTAGCACCCTTAAGGAATTAGGTCAACCTAATTCCATACCTACGCCATATTTAGAGTTGTTATTGAGGCTCATTTAAAATGAATTAGTAACCATCATTACAAAGGAACAATTAAAGTCACCCTACCTAAATTGGTATTTACTAAGTGTGAGTACTATGGTATATAAATTGGATATTCTATTGATAATTTTTGGACTTTTAAATGTAAAGTTCAAGAATTAAGAAGTAAAGGGATCAATTTTTCATAGGTAAAAAAAAAAAAAAAAAGCCTGATGTCAACATTAATCCTCTACTTGATCACAAGACCATGAACTAGATTAAAGAATACATAAATGGTGATTACCTAAAGTTAAGTTTTAGTTTCTTAGAAATTGGAATTGTATAAATTGGGGCAATGGTTTGAAAATGTTTGTCATCTTATTACCAAAGGTGCCATCAAAAATATTTCCATAAACTATATAGGCTACACTCCTCATCATATGCTTCATTATCAAAGTGATAAGGCAATCTAATGGAACTATAATTGTCAAGTTGATTCCTAAAATCAAGTATTAGTACCAAAATTAGCATATACAAACACATTTAACATCACAGGAGTCAAGGGCATGACACAAATTAAAAGATTATATACCTTAAAGTATCTGGAGAAACATAAGCAAAGGAAATAAAAAGTTGTCGTGATTTTGAACAACATTGAAGAGATCCCTTTGCAAGATGCTAGGAGAGTAAAATATTCAAGTAAGTAGGATCCTAAATACAAAGTAACCATTATTAATAAAGATGACAACTAGTTCCTTAAATACATTAAGTAAAGTGAGTATAATGTGGTTATGTAATTTAGCTAAATACTAGTCGAAAACTCATTTTTATTTTTATTAGTGAATTTCAAGTCACATCAAAGATCCTTCTTACACATCCTTAAGCAATCATAGGTTTCACTAGATATTTTGTTAGGTAGTTTCGATCATATTGTCAACAATGTTATGATAAACAACTATATCTCATTCTCGAATGAATAGGTTTCAATTGAAAGGTACAACCACACTAAGGCATTACATATTTTGGTCACTTATTATGATTTCAATGTGTCTTGTGTCCTTATTAATAATAAGTCCTTATTAAATATGCAATATAAGGTCTTAGAATCTTTTTTTTTTCTTTGATTTATGCCAAAAAAAAAAACCCTTTACAAGACACCCCCTCACTTTCAAATAATTCAAACTAAGAGTGTATCCTTTTGATAACTCATATAAAGTTTTTCCAGTTTTCTTATAAGAGATTTAATTTTGTAAATAACATATAGAAAGTATTACCTCTCCCCATAAATTATTAGATGTCCCTAAATTGACTAGTATAACATTTATAATATCTTTCAAAGTTATATTATTACTCTCTACTACTCCATTTGATTTAGGTAAATAAGGAAGTGTGACTTCATGTATAATACTCTTTTTTCACAATAATCTGATAACAATTATGAATAATACTCTTTTTTTCTATCTAATCTAAGTCTTTTGATCCTTTTATTTAACTGGTTTTTAACCTCACTCTTATATTTAATAAATACATTGCATACCTCATCCTTATCTCCTAACAAAAATACATTAGTATATCTAGAATAATCATTTATAAAAGTTTGTTGTTCCCATAGCCTTATATGGGTTGTAATTATTGTCAACCAGGTTTAAGTGTGCAAGAAAGTAAAGCCACATAGAAGGACAATAACGTAAAAGCTACATGGAAGGGTAAGATAGTAAATTCACCGCAAGTAAGCCCTATTAGGGTTTCAAAGAAGAAAGTATATAAAGACCTTGGAATACAAAATTAGAGTAAGGCCAACACAATTAAATACATAACAAAACACAAGGCATCTCTCTCAGCAAAACAAGGAACGAAGAACAGCCGACTGAAAAGGAGAGAGAAAACCCAATACAAAGAAAGAGGTCGGTCGGCAAAAATAGAGAAAAAGAGGACACAGCTGAGGGGGGCTAGACGACTGGACAGCAAACTGGAAGAGCGAAATGGCAAAATAGGGAAGATATAGTTGGTAGAACAGGGCAAAAAGAGAGAGAGAACTAGAGACGACCAAAGGTATGCTGGACAGTGAGAGAGATCTGACTGGACGAAGAGAGAGAGTGTGTCAACAGAACATAAAAGAAAGAGAGAAAAATTGAGACAGTCATTGGAAGAGAGAGAAAAGAGGTATACGACCAGAACAGTGGAGTCAATGAAAAGGAGAGAAAAAGAAAACACGGCCAAATCGGAGTTGACTAGAAGGCGAGAAAAAGAAAACACGACCAAATCAGAGTCAATGGGAAGGAGAGAAAAAGAAAACACAACCAAAATCAAAAACGGCTAGACAATAAAAAGAGAGAAAATGGAAGACAGCCAAAAACAGGGGGTCGCAAAGGAAAGGAGACATAGCCAAACAACCTACACGAAAAAAGGTATGAACAGCAGAACCCTATTTAGCCAACCAAGTGAGCACGACAAAACACACCACCGGTGGAAGGAGAGAGAAACCGAATGACCAAATAGGGAAGGAGATAAAATCTAATACAACCAGAACAGAGGGGTGGACGGCCGAAGAACAGTGACCTGCAGAAAAAGGAGAAAATCTGATATAGCCAAAGGAGGTGTGAAACAGATAAGTAAGGCATAAGACAGTGAGATCATGGGGCAAGGAGACAAGTGAGACCGTGAGACGATGAAAGCAGGAGTTGTGTGAGACAATGTAGAGAAGAAATTCGGTGAAGCATTGAAAAGAACTCAACATATTTCCAAATTTCTTCAAGAGAGGTTAAAGAGCGTTGCAGTGAACTTCTAAGTAGCAGTGGAGCAACCTTTTAATTCAACGGAAGCAAGACAAGTTAGAAGAAGGGTATAAATAGTAAGTGACACTCTTTGTATTGTATTTACTTAGTAATTGCAATAGTGAAAAGAGTAGAGGATTAAGACATCCATTGTAACTGGAATTCTTAAGTATAATGAATAGTCTCGGAGTCTTTACCACTATGAATGTACGTTACATTGACAGAACCACATAAATCTTATGTGTCCTTAATTTGCTTTATGTTCTGTATTTTGAATTGAGTTGTGAATACAGCTAAAGTATCAGCCAACCCATAACCTAATGAAGACCTAAACAATAACATCCGAATTATCTATTAGGCAAGGTGTCTGAAAGGTGACTTTAGGGACTATTGTGATTAGTAGGTACCAATAGATCTACCTTAATTGAGTCTAAGAAAGAGTTCACTTTTAAGAAGAGGTTAAAGTTGTTCACTTACCTGCGAATTGCGAATTGGTGATACTGATTCACCCCCCTCTTAGTATCACAAACTAGTAGATCTTAGGGAGAAGTCGGGAACTTCAAAGTTACATAATAATATTTTTCTCTTCTAGTTATGGCATTCTTTAAATTATCCAAATATGAATGCATTAAGTTATGAAGTTCAATTTCTCTATAAACTATTTTGCAACTTTTCCTAACTGATTTGGCCTTAACACATACTTCACACTTACTCATTTAACCATGTAAACCAAATTGTTTCATCTTCTTAACATAAGAATCATTCACATATCTTAATCTAGCATATCACACATTATAAGAGTCAATAATATATGTAAAAAAAATATATGTGCATTTTCATTATTGATAACATTAAGTACATTTAGAATGAAAAGTCCCTATTACAATAGTCCTTTCCTATAAATACATCATTTTTTGTCATGACAACTTTATCAAACTTAAAAGAGACCTTTACTTTAACCTTTCCCAATAAGGACACATACACTAAGTTGATGCATATCTCTAAGACATGCATTACATCATTCAAGGACAACACCTTTACATATGTTAGTTTGATAAGGACTTTGCCCTTACCTAAAATAGATGTTATTCTTAAGTCTCTCATAAAGATATTTTCTTCTCCATCTCTTATTAGTGTGTAAGAGGTGTATGCACTTTTATCCCCATAAATGTACCTCATAGCACTAGAATCTATTACTCACTCTTTGGAGCTGTTGGCAATGCTAATTTGGGAAATGACAACAGTAATAACATTTGCCTCCACCAAAATAGCATTAGTTTGATAGGTATATCATTTACTTTCTTATAACTACACTGAGAAGCATAATGCCTTGGTTTCCCGCACATATAGTAAACACCTTTTTCATAAAGGTTAAATTACTAGTCTTAAGCTTATCATTCCTTTAGGATCTATTATCATAGCTCTTTTTATTATAATGGTGATGACTTTGATGACTTTTCTCTCCTCACTTTTATTCTACCACATTCACCCTTGATGTCATTTATTTTGCCTATATAGTTTGACTTTTATTTACATACATGAAAGCAAAAAAAGAAATTATCCTTAAAATTATTAACAAAAAATAAAACTACATTAAAATTTGGATGCAAAAAAAGAATATCAATCTGAAACATGCAAAAGCACTGTCCTAAAGGATAATTTTGCTCCTATAAACAAATTGTCATAGTGCAACAGATTACAGTAACTATCATCTTAAAATATGACAAATCTTTTCACTGGTGTGCATCCCACAAATGAGGTAATAGAAACAATACAAATTTATTAAAGTCAATAATTTTAGTATTCAAAGTCCAAGAAGAAAGAGAAAATGCTTATATTATACTTGTGTTTTGGAAATGAATAAAAATCTCTATTTTTATTACTTCTAGTTTAATGTTTCATAAATATAAAATTTAAGGATAAAGATAACAACTAATGGTTATAGCTAATGAATATTAAGAATAAAGATGATAGTTATAATAGTTAATTTTTCAATAGTTAGTTTTTTAATAACTAAAAATGGTTAATGAAACTGACTAATCTAACCAACAAAATTTGAAAAGTTTCAAAATGATTTTGTGTCAGGTCGTGAGGTTGCATTAGGCATCCAATAGTAGGGTTATGTTTGGGTCCTTCGCATATGTGCAAAGTCTTTTTCGGTTTTCATTTTTACCAGGTATAAAATAAGTAGTGTCTTATAAACTTGTAATGCAAAACTTTCATTTATAACATAGTATTAGAATTTTTTAAAATACCCTTATTTCCAACACTTTAAAATTTCCAAAGATCTTTCAACGCAAACTTTCTAAATTCTAGAAACTTGCTTTCACATATGTGGCGTTGCTTAGACTAGAATGTGTTAAGGTCTAGTTAGTTTTGTCTTTCCTCACATTCCCATAAACTAAAAGTAAACAAAAGCACAAAACATTAATAAAAAAGAGTCTTTCAGCATCATCTAAAAATAAAATGTTTATTCATTCGACAGAGAGAGAAAACAAATGCCCTTGTGAACCTTGGAAGCGCATTTTGTACATATATATATGTTAATTGATTTTAACTAAAATTCAAACTTTAAGACTTATAATCTAGAGAATATTTCAATACCCTTGGGCTGAAGTTAATCGATAGCTCGCGTCCAACTTCCCATTTCATTTCTTCAACATGCTTGGCCATGGAATTACCTTAGATGACATTGAGAGTTGGTACCCAAACCTCCCTAAACTTTTCTATATCATCTCCTCGTAAGGAGACTGCCCTTTTTGGCTCTTCACAATTGCCTACTTCACATTGACTATAAATCCTTAGTTTGGCTTCTTTCTATGGCCGCGGCAGTTTATCCTATTGCATGCATATACACTGCCAATCAGTCAACCGCAAAAAGTCATGAATGTGGTACAGAGGGCACCGTGGAAGGGACTTAAGGTTACTTTCTTGCAGAGTTTTGCTATAGTATCTGTGTACAACATTGTAGCAGGAGGGTTGTTGGTCTTGTGGGCCACCTCTCTCGGAGGTAGAGGTGATAAAACCATTGGAATTGTGATTCTTGTCGTTCTCTTGATCTTAGATGTTGTGAGGTTCACGTACAACGGCTTTGCATGTATTTGGCTAGCGTGCTTTCAGTTTTAGAAGACAGTTATTAAAGCCTTGATCATCAAGAGGAAGAACTTGATAAAAGGAATAGCAATTGCCATTTGCTTTACACTTGGAATACGTTTCATATCTATCGAGGTCTTATACGAGAGTTTTGTGTTGCTTGGCTGGCCGGATCTTAGAATGGCAACTAAAATTGGAGTTGGAATTCTCCGTTTCTGTTTGCTGTTTAAAGTCGTTCTGCTCGGTCCTGTCATCCAATTTCCGTGCAAATCCTACCATCATCAGTATCTAGATGAGTCTTCCTTAGCAGGCCATGCCGAGAGCTATCTTGTAGAGCATGCTGGCCGTGACATCAGGGACGTTCGACCACATCAAATCGATATTTAGTTGATGAAGTAAAATCTTTACGAAAGACAGCAGAAGCCCTTTATTAACTTTTTGTACGAGTATCCTCGTATCTATTTTGGCCAATAGTCAAGAAGCTTAGACGACTCTTTTATTTTTTGATGAGCTAAATGGGAGCCAGGCTCTCCCTGCTTTTAATAATGATATTGGATTCATTCATCACAGAGAGAGAGAGAGAGAGAGAGAGAGAGTAAGAAGAAATACTGGGCGAGCAATGTGAAGCCTCAGGAACAATTTCTTGGAGTACGATTCACCAGAAACTAGAGCATTGAAATTCATGTTGGCTGCAAGCGTGCAACTAGCTGTTTCCACGACTAAAAAGGCTTTTGGATCTGCCATGGTAAAATTTATGCAGTTCATGCTTAACTTATTGCATCGGGCAGGACCCCGCAAGACACCCTACCTTTGTGAGTCATTTTATTGGCCTAGCTGGCAAATTGGAACTAAATTAATTCTTTTTTGAATATGCTACTAGAAAGGAAAATGTCTCAACGACTGAGTTTCACTAGGAAAAATGTAAAACACGCTTCCAAATATTACATTTAAGGTAAACGATACAATGACACAAATGCAGTCTATATGCTATAGTCTATATTGATGGTAACAAGCAACCACGCTAAGGTGGGGAGATAATAATGATGGAGAAATCAAACTTCGGGTCGCTTGATCCTAGAGCTTTTTTAACTTTTAAAATTATCTACTGACTTCTATCTTTGGTAACTCTTCTTGAACAAAGCATGAAATATAATGAGAAATGCAGGTAACATTATCTCGGAATCATCTTCAGACCTTTATGAAACAGCAAACTTTTGTCATGTATGGCCAAGGGCAAAAGCTTTTACAGGCCCAATGCTCAATGACCTTACAAAGTCTAGTGGGAGTAGGTAAGCACTCATCCTCATGAACCGATGTGTTCTGCCATGATCATTACCTCGTCCAACATTTTCTGTTATTGAACATCCAGGAAGCATAACTTGAGCTAAAGGTACAGCCTCACGCGATCTGTTATGCGTTTGTGGCACAAAGGGCAAGCTGAAATGGTTGCACCACATTCTTTGCAAGTCTTCCAAGTGGAAAAGAATGAGCAAAACAGAGAGGCCATTAGTGAACACCAATGCTATAAACTCTGATTTTCAGAACCCTATACCTTAAACCCTCTACACTTGGTGGTAATTAATTCTCTCGGTCAAGCCTCCTAGAAGAAGTCTAAAGGAAATATAAATGCAGCATACCCAAAGTCTTATCAAAGTTATTATTTCAATTATTTTATGATAACCCAATATTTCCATTTCTATTGGTAACAACAATTGCTGGGAAAAACCACTAAATAACTCTTTCTAATCTCTTTCTTCAATGGTTGGGCATTTAACATGGTTTGACAACATTAAACAAGGGCCAAAGTAAGGAGAAGTGAACAAATGCCTATTGGAGGCCAAAGGAAAGGGAGAGAAAGGGCTAAAAGACCATTGGATGGAGTCATATCAAAAGCTTCAGTATTGTCTTATGCTGCAGCTAGTTTGCTTGATAGCAGAATGGAATTGGAAAAAGGAAACAGGGGATCCACGCTGCTGACACCAAGTAGTTTGACACTGAGGCTTGGTTATGGTGAGTTGACAGGAGCTGTGAAGTTTACAAGAAAGGATTGTTAAGGGCATTGAACAATGGAGAAATTGCACATAAAACAAAGGTCGCTTTTACCAGGAATCATTGTTTTTTACTTTCCACTATCCTAGTTCTCATTTCTTCTAGACCATTTTTACCAAGTCTAGAAATGCCTCTGGCAGGACATTGCTTAGGACAATATGAAAAGTTTCAGGATGTCACGTGCCAAAACATGGGTCCAATTCTTAGGGGGGTTAGGGAAATTTTTGGTCCTAAACCTTTCAGTTTTTTACAATGTAATCCAAAACATTTGAGAGGTTTTAATTAAATCCTAATCCATTTGATTTCTTTTCAAATGAGTACAATGGAAAACAATCAAACTGCTAATTTAGTACATTAACCAAACCAAAAAAAAAAACAATAAAATAATCAAAATATGTTATTAGAATCATATTTCCCAACCAAAACGATGCGTGTTTTGAAGCTTGAATGTGTTGGAGAATTGCTGGGATTTTCAGTTGAGGGTTTGAAACCTGAATTGGAAGAGAAAGAAAAGAGGAGCTGGCACCATTAGGAGCCTCTAAGATGTGACACAGACAATTGGCATAGGGAGTTTATTCAAGAAGATTGGGGGTTTGACCTTGAAAATTGATGATAAATTGATATTGATGATTCAATTTTCGAGTTAATTGGATTAAGTAAAAGCTTTTAGGGAAGTTGAATTGTGTGTTAGGGTGGTAGACATTAGGTGATTGTGTGAATTTGGAATGAATGGGAGACAAGGACAGCTTATAGGAGTGGGATTATGGGCGGCCGGAGGGGATCTCCAGCTGGTGGTATCACCTTCCAGTTGCTGGTGGATCCACTACCGGGCAACCTCATGCCTTGAATTATTAGTAAATCCTCTTGGACAGAAAAGAAAAGAGATACCGTTTCTCTGATATCCTCACCATGTAAATCCTGCAAAAATATTGAGGAACCTATCCAACAACAAAGAATCATAATCCACAAACTTATCATCTTCCTTAGCACCAATAGTCTCAATTCCGCTGATACAAGTGTAACAGAAGACAGTTCTGACAATTGGGGAGCTAGGAGATGCAGACAAATGTTGAAAAGGGTGTGGAGGATCATGATATAAGATGAACTAGAGACAGCTAAGCTGGGTTGTTTTGAGTGGAAAAATTAGTTGAATACAGTTAGGAGAGATCTAGACTAGCTATGATTGATTCCATGTAATCTCTACAGATTTGTTTGATGATGATCATTGCAAATGTTTCTATAAATACTGTAAATAATGTTTGATGACCATATGATAATAAGAAATTCAATTCCAATCTCCTGTTCTTCCGGTCCTTGAGGTATTTTGGTCAAATACAAGTGATTGATCTGAATTCCAAAGACTGTTTTTGTTCTTTGTTGTTGTTTAAAGGTCCAAACTAATTAGCTTGTATCACGTGCATCTACACTTCTCCAAATTCTTGGAAGCCGTCTCTCTCACCCTCAATGTTTTACATCATTTTTGGTTTTCATGTTAGCAGCTTTTCAGTTATTGAACAACACAGAAGCTCTCTGTTCCACTCTTTCTAAACACAATGAAATGCTAACAGAGGGCTGAAGATCAGGTGCCAATCGGATCCAAAAAAGGGAGAACGATGATCAGCAAATTGGGGACAAAGTAAGGGTTTCTATGTTGCCTTGGAGTATTTGGGTTGGAAATTTGCTTTTAATAATGTATTCTAAATACTAAGTTAATGGTCTAGTTATACTCAATCGAAAAAAAAAAAAGTCAAATCGTTTGAAACTTAATTAAAACCATTCAAACATTTAGGACTATATATTAAAAAAAAATTGAAAGGTTTATGATGAAAAATATGTTTGTCTCAATTATTGGGAGAGACTTTTGTTTGGGTATTGAATACCGCTATACATGCTGTTTCTGTTTGAAATTCCTTTCAATTAAACCCCAAAACAGAGATAGCAACTTAATATAACACATTTGAATTAGAACTCTGCGTAACTAATTTGATTTGAGTGCACTTACCATATGACCACATCCGAAAGCCATGTCTCTTGGGTTTGTCAAGCAAATGGGGCAGACCTTTAACGACAAAGCTCGTATATGTCAAAAACACGTCCACCAATGAAGGAGAGATTCAAAGGGATAAAAACATACCTTTTCCACTCGTGTTGTTGGTTCAACTGTTTCAAAGCTTGTGAATTGTGGAACAGATTTAACTTCATTATCATGATCAATAACTTCACGTGGAGGAGGAAGTAGCCTTGTACATGGACCCCTATGTGCACTGGATAAACACAATGGTCTAATTAGGACTCCTCAAGTTGATGGTAGGTATTAACCAGAACTTTCAGGGGTGGCTTACTTGGCATGATTCAAAGTTTGAGTGGCTCTATACTGAAAGGGAATTTCCATGAGAGCAGCAAGTGCAAAGGCTGTTTCTTTCTTAGACTGTTCCAAGTCCCCAGACATGATCTTTGTGAAGTTAACAAACTGAGAAAGGAAAACAAAAATTAAAATGAAACAAAGAGATGGACTAGATGGCACTAGGGCATCATAACTTAAGAAAATGATGCAAAACAATCACATTTCAAATATTGAAAATAAATATAAAACAATTTATTTCAAATATTGTGATTACAGGCAATAATATTGGAATGGGTTGATGCTTTCCAAATGCTTACTTCATGTGAAACTTGAGAAAAATAGTGTAATAGTCTTCACATTAAAAGTCAAGCACTCAAAGAAAGGAGTGGTGGGGGGCCTCTAACACAGGTTTTTTTTTTTTTTTCATGTATGTAGTAATTAATGAATGTCCACAAACACAAAACCTCAACTAAAAAAAAAAAAGGAAGAGAGAGAGAGAGAGAGAGAGAGAGAGAGAGAGAGATTTCATTCATTCAATCACAAATGATGCTATTCCGTTCTAAGATCTTCATGGGGTTCTCTAAAATTCATATGCCTTTATCATTTTGCATGTTAATGTTTACATGACTTATGATTTGATACATAAGACCCATACAAACTACAACAGAACGACCTACATGGAGCAGTAAAATGTGTCAAAGAAATTCTGTAGACAGCAGTTCCAGATCTGTTCCATGAACAAAGATCATCAATGCATGCCTTATCAGAGAGAAGGATTCGGGTCTTAATCCAGTTTGCCCATGAGATATTACCTATTTTCTTTTAAAAATTTTTGGGATATACTGACACCACAGTTAAAATCCATGTTGAAACATCTGATTTAGGATAGTTACTTGTTACTCAGTCATGTCTAACATACCTGAAAGTTGTCGAATGCCCGCCGAGGAATGTTATCATCAAATTGTTGCATTGCATCCCATGGTCCATCCCCCACTCCAACCAAAACAATAGAGAGAGGATACTGACTATTAAACAGATTGTCAAGGATTAGAGCATGAAAAAAACAATTTTACATCTGGGTTACAAATGGGCTTACTTTACCTAGCTGATATTATAGAGTTTATTGTTTCTTGTTCTTGTTGTCTGTGTCTCCCAGCTGGAGTGTCATGACTTCTGACCTACAATCCATCAATCATGAACAAAGAAAGAAGGTTCAAAATAAATTTGGAAACAACAAAATACAAAGGTTTGGTATAAAGCAAGATCTAAGCTACCTGTCCATCTGCAATAATAACAAGGACATGATATTGTCCATCATTTTGCTCCACAATATTGATTGCTGCATCAATTATTGGGGCAAAGGAAGTTGGACCTACAATGTGCACAACAAAAAGCATATGCTGCTAAACATAAAGGATTTCATTTTTCCTGATAGCTATGCATTAAGCAAAAATAAATAAATAAATAAATAAATAAATAAAACAAACAAACAAACAAAAGAAAAAAGAATGAAAGAAAATCCACGACAACATTTATGACTCAAATTTTAAGGTGTTTTTTTCCACATGGATGCCAGGGTTGACGATAGAAATGAAATATGTCAATACTCTAATATAATAGTGAAATAAATGGTGACACCTGTGGATAAAGTTTAAGTGACAAATACCTTACACCTGTGGAAATTTTTTCCAACCATGATTGCAAGAACATTAACCAGACCATTGAAATGTGCTCAAATCACAGTGATTAGTAGGCTAAATCATCTCTAAAGAATTTGTACTCGCTATCCTTTTCAAAAACGAAATCATCCAGACCACTGAAATGGCAATCAACAATAACCTAACCATGACAGAATTCCAAAGCCACCTAGCAGCTTAAAAGTTTGATGGATGACTCCAACAAAGAAACAGGAATATATAGGAGCAATCAAATTATGAAGGGAAAAAATAAAAAGATGCGAAACAAACTTTAGGAATAATAAGAAGAATGGAGAAGGTTGTAATAAACCTGATAATTTCAAGTATGGAACAATCTCTCTGTACCGTGTAAGAACTTCCTCAAACCCATGACATGGTCGATGATTAGGATAAAAGCTGAATACGTATTTATCACAAGTTGATGCTGCCAAAATAAAAGAAAACAAGAGGGAGAATAAATCAGATCAATCCACTAAAGAATTCAACGCAAAGTTTGTACCAGAAATCATTAAGTGCACTAACAGTCGCCAAATCCAAAACAGGGTATCAAGTTGTCTTCATCAAAGGGAGATAAAGTACGGCCAATGATAGAGATTGCCTGCTCATAGGGATTTGGTGAGTTGCCAATTGTATGGAGACTCTTGCGGAAAAATGAATACCTCCCTATAAATTAGGACAGAAATTTTTTCATTCCACTATTAGAATTAAAAAAATTGCAAAATGTCTGGTCATCAAAGGAAAAGAACGGTCACCTGTCCACTCATTACTCTTAGTGAAGTCAATTCCAAGTATCAAATTTGATGATTCAAGACCAGCTTCTCTCAGTGCAGAAATAACCTGTGAATATCCCAAATTTTTTCACACTTGGCAGGTTCTCTTGCTGTTTGTTTATGTACAAAATAATCTAACAACTATGTTTGAAACCAAATAAACATGAATCAAACATTTTTAGTTTTTGCATATTATTTTTTCCATTAAAATTTTGACAGCATTGTCATTCCAATTGAGCAAGTATTGTTTGTCCGGTCAATGGCATTCATCTTTTATTTTGGCTTACTAACAATAATAGCATAAATGTACTGATACCTTATCAAACAATATCCACTTCATAGTCCAAACAAGTCAAATTTTTAGCCTTAAACAGATTATCAATGGGTCACTCTGCTATTTAAGCATCAGGTAATCTGGTCTCAGAGTTACCAATAATGTCCAGAATAAGGGGGCGGAGAAAACTCATTTGCATCCTGCACTTCCCTGCCTTACCCCATGCCTCGTACTACTCCATTCTAAGATGAGAAAAAGGAAACCAAGAGCAACAAACAAGAAAAAGGACCAAACAGTTCCTAAAATAATAATCCGGCACCATCGCTCCAAGGTCCTCTTCAATGCAGTTGGTTTATAATAATTGAACTCCATTTAGAAATTGTATTTTGACTTCACAAATGCAGACCACTTCATTGGCCTACACCTTGTTGCCTTCACTGAATTTCCCAACAGGAATCTTAAGAACTGAATTCCATTAACAATGCCACAAAATGCTACAAGTACACAAAAATCAGTACAGCTGGCATGATTTCTCCAATGAAATCGTTTCCCTATGAAGTGAGAATCATCAGTTTTTCCTGTTTTTCCTGAAAACCACCTAGTCCTAACACTTGCCCACCTTAATTAAATTATCCTAGCATTGTTTTGGAGGATGGAGGATAATTTTTGGCTTCCCCAATCATATCTTCCTCTTCCTGCTTCTTGCCGTCCTACAAAGAGTTCTTCCTGGCCTATCCAATATTTTTCGCAAGTAAACTCCAAAAGAAACTAAAAAATTTTGATAACCAACCCAATCTTCCAGCAACTTATAGTCTATCACCCTTACCGGGATATGCAAGAACAAATGTCAAATAATAATAATAATAATAATACAAATACACAGCAACTACTTTCTCACCTCATCCAAGATGAGATTGTCAGATGCAAAATTAATCGCAAATGGAACTACAAAAATGTTCTAACAATAAACAAATTACGGCGTCAAAAATGGAAAATGGAAAATTTAAATAAGGGTCATCTATCATCTATCAAAGTGATTTTCTCAGCCAATACGATCTAAATTTCAAATGGGATTGGAGAGAGAAAAAAAAAGTTAATAACAGAAATATTGGCAGACAACGAACCATAAAAATCTCACAATTACCAACTAAAACTTTGCAACACTGACTAGAGAGCAAGACGCCATATTGAGCTCTATTCTATGTAACAAACATCTAACAAGGGAACTGACAATCTGACAGAAACATCAAAGCAGACAGATACCAATATCTCGTTAACCCCAGGACCGAAAATAAACCAGAAGTTCAACAGAAAAGTGAGTGAGTCTCACAAATGCAAATTACCTCTTCCAAGGAGTTGAAATTGTCAGCTATATAAGCGGGTCGCTGCCTGTTTCCGTAAATATTCCGACTATGAACATGGGCCATCGGATTTGAACCTCCCGCATAATAACTTGTTGGTTGTTCATGTACATGCACGGCATCATCAGAATTATCCAAACTCGATTCTTCGTTCCCCATATTTTCTCCCCCAACAAAAACTCTCACTTTTTTTTTTTTTGGGTGGGTGGGGGGGG
>JAHLGO010021107.1:7223500-7282483 GCA_020615895.1 Ceriops decandra
AGAGAGAGAGAGAGAGAGAGAGAATGGAGGAAGCGTGGAGAGAGAAGATGGAGAAACAAGAGAGAGCGAGATGCAAGACGAGGAACGGGGGATGAGGTTTTGAGATGGGTAACATCATAATAAGGAAAGAATGAATCATTTTTTATTTTAACAACCCGTTGGTTTTAATTCATTAATGATTGCTAATGATGCAGAAGATAATATATTAACAATTTTTTTCTCTTCTTTACAGTATTTGTAATAAGATAAGACGGGGCGAGAACTTAGTACAAACAAAGGTATATATTATTATTTTGTAATAAGATTAAGATTAGGATGAGATATCCTATACAAACAAAGATAGATCAAACCCAAAAATTACACATTGAACAAAGGCCCCAAACTGAGAATCTCATGAAAGGAAGAAGAGCCCTAAGGACATGGCGCTCCCCCGCCTTATGATTGAACGAAAAGGGAAGAAGAAGAAAAAACAAAACAAAACAAAAGGCTTCAGTTTCTTCCAGATGAAGAGCTTGCTGAACAACGGAAAGCCTCCTTCAGGATGTTATTTTTAGTCTCGCCGCGTGGCAGTGGGTACTTGGTGAAAGAACCGTTCCCGGTGGTGGTCGGCCCATTGCCCGAGATTGTTTTGGCTGGCTGGCTGGCTCATCATTCCAATCGCCCCCCGCTAACTGCTCTTTGCACCCGCCTAAGCTTCCACTCCGAAGATCACCACCGTCTTAAAGGGGAGTCCCCGGTGCCTTGAATCGGATTGACACAACATAAAAAGACCTCATTAAAAAACAATAAAAATTAAAAAGGCTATCACATGGACCATCAATAATTGAGCCATCTCACATGCTTTGCTTACGTCAACGTGACGGACTCGAAGGTGACTACGCTCCCAATTCAGTGAGGAAGAAGCAATTGCCGGATCTTACTTAAGACTCAAAATTTTATGAATTTAAATAATTTAATTTTTTTTTGTATTATGTATAAAATTTTTTATATTACATAAATACAAAATAAAATAGATTTATATTAATATTTATCATTCTGTTATAAGATATTTTGCACTTAATATAATTTTTAAATTTATTTTAAATCTACAAATTTTGAATCTAATTAAATTTTCTCTCAAATTTTATAACATTATTAGCATAAATAACATTTTTTTATTTTTAAATTAAGTTTATATTTTCAAGATCTCAATTATGCAAATCAATATTCCTTTTGTGAGTAATAATACTAAGGGTCATCATTGAATGCATAATATTCTTTTAGTCTTTGAGGTCAATAATATGTTAATAAAATGAAAAAGTTACGTAGATGCAATGATTTGAACATACTTAAAATGCCAGTATACATATTACACTATCATAATTATTAATTATATTTTTTAATCTTTTTACATATGATTATACTTTACAATAAATATCATAAATGTATACTTAATAATTATAATAGTGTAATATAAATTTGTATTTAAAATATATTAAGTTGAACACATTAATATATTTAAAAAAAAAACTTTAAAAGGAATTAGGTAATACATGCAAAACAAAAGTAAGTCATAAATATGAAAAAAAAAACATAAAATTTTACTTGGTATATAGATTCTACCACAATTGTTTTAAAAAAAAAAAAGAGATTCAATCATAAAATGTGCCATGTAAAAATAAAATTTTTTAATTAAAAATAGAAAAATAATTAAATTTTTTCTATTTTTAATTGCAAGTTGCCAAGTGTTATTATGGTCACACTGCAAATTGCAAGTAGGCGTCCTTGCCATCATCGGTCGGGAACTCCAAATTGCCGGCACAAGAGAGTATCAGTTTATTTATGCGTTTGAAAAAGGACTTTAATAATTTATAGGAATAAGTCATTTGAGAGTTTTAAATTTTTGTGAGTTTTTTTAATGTAATATTAAATATTTTCAGTTTTTGGAAATAGTTTTATAAAGTTTTTAAAAATAATTTTATATCTTTTCCTCCCGTATTAAATCAATATTTTATGTACAGTTAAATAGCTAAATAGATGATGTTTAATTTGATAAAATATAAATTTAAAAAATATATTGAAAGAAAAAAAAAAAACAAATACGTTTATTTCAAGCCAAAACTATACTGCCCTCTCTCTGCAGAAACTTCGATTGAATAAAAAAAGACAAAACAAAAAAAGAAAAAGACAAAAAGACCCAACAGATGGAGAGCTTTCTATCTCTTTCGATCTCTGACTGCCGCTCTCATCCTCTTATCGTCTCTCCTGGCTGCTGGCTATGATTTCTCTGTGATGATTGCGTAAAGAACGGAACCAAACCAAAGGGGACAAGCAAGAGATAGAGATTGAGAAGATTAGGGAAAATAAAGGGAAGGAAGAAGAATTTAGATGTGAAAAGAAAAAAAAAAAAAAAAAAGGAAAAAAGTAGCAAAAAAGATGAAAAAAAAAAAAAGGAAAAAAGCAAGAATTGTTTTAATTGCCACAAATTAATTTTATAACGTCTAATATACAATTCAAAGTCTAATGCACAACATATAAGTACAATAATATGAGCTTGTCCAGAGGCTTTAGGTCCTCTTTAAGGCCTACAGACTTACATCCAAGTGCAAATGTTATAAGCTAATAGTTCACAAAATATTAGACATGTACAAAAAAAAAGAAAAATCAATTTTAACCATTTGACAAATGAAGAATGAATCTCAACTAATTAAAAAAAAAAAAAAAAGGAATCAATCATTTACCAAAAAACAAGGAAATCGATAGTGAGGATCAAGCAGCCCATGACTATTGAAAACAAAAAAAAAAAAGAGGGCCCATTTGAATTAAAAGAGGGGACAAGCAATAACGACCACAAAGGCCATCGATGAACACGAGAGAAAAGAGTAATTCACGAGAGATGCAAAAAAGTCAAAAACAGCAACAAGAGAAAATAATCAAGAGGGCAGAGGACGAGAGGATACCGAAAGAAAGAGGCAAACAACCTCCCCCCCCCCCCCCCCCCAAAGTCATCCACGAAACACCTAACCCAACAAATAAAAGAGTGCCAAAAAACAATAATAGAATGCTGATCTACATGATTCCAAGGATCGCATGCTGAAATCACACCAAAAAATAGTCCAGAAAGCCAAACGTTGACCAACAGCTTCCCCTTCCACAGGTGCCATTGCCAGTGACTGCCAGAACTGATTGACTTGCCCTGTGCCGACCTTAATGAGCGTTCCCTTGTGACAAATCATAAAAATGAGAGAGAAAAGGTAAATAAAGTATCAGCATCAAAAGTATATAAATCAAATGAGTGAATGGGCAGTATTGTTGCATTGCATGCGATGGGCGTTTGAGTTAGATTGTAACCATTGCTTAAACATAACTGCATTGCCTCACCCCAAAGAATTTTAGTAAAGCTGGCTCAGCCAGCTAAAAGTTTTTTAAATTAGTATATGCTAAAAAGCAATAGGATGATCACTGAATATATGTTTGAGAGTGGATTTTGTGAATATGTTATTGTCTTGGGTTTAATTATAAATAAGAAACATACTTTAAAACATTTTAAAAAAAAAAAAAAAAAAAAAAAAAACTTTACTCCTTAATAATGAAAGAAAGAGCAAACAATTAGAATTTATCTCAACCTGACACGCTACTAAAATCATGTCAAAACTTTGTAATAGATATCATATTAATAACCCGTGTCAAAACTTCTAGTTAAACTCCCTTAGCCACTCCGGGATGATTTAATCTTCCTTTCTATTTGTTTTCCAGACTTTTGTTAACACAGGTCATATTGCACTTGTTATTAAATTACCTAAAAATCCGTTGATGATGATGATGATGATTTATTATTATTATTATTATTTTATCTTTTCTTCTCCTTACAATCACCCATTATTAAATTTCCTAAAAATAAATTGATGATAATTCAATTTCCATCGTTCCTTCTCTTTACATGCACTCGTTACTAAATTGCCTAAAAATAAGTTGGTGATGATTCAATTTCCAATCTTTTCTTCTCCCGCCAATGACCTTTAACGCAAAGTCTCTCTCACTCTTAAGGACAAGTTGTTGAATGAGAAAATTAGGAATGACAAAAAGACTGATTGATTGATTGATTGATATTATTACATATGGTATGAGCAAGCATCCTATCAAAACGAGTAATAAAAAAGTAAGGAAGAAAGGTAAAAATATCATGAATCCTTCAATCAAATTATAAGCATTCTAGGACCAACAAAACCTCAAGGTTAATGGCAAATTAAGTTCTTTAATTCTTGACAATGAATTTAGCCCCTTTCTCTCTTTTGCGCCTCTCTCTCTCTACGTCTTCATCATCCTCTTCTTTTCTTCTTCTTTTTCCATTTGATTTTTAATTTTTAACTCCTATTTCTCCTTGCTTATATGAAATCACAATTATTAACAAATCTCCTAAGTTTTTATATATATTTTTTTATTTTTATAGGTCCTATGATATAATAAATTTTTATGATCTAATAGATGTTTGTTAAATGATTATTATTTTTACTTAAAGCAAATTGAAATTGCATTTAGATTTCAGCCTTTGTTATAATTGACAATTTGAAGCATTGTAACATTAAGGAAAGAGAAGAAATTGGTATTTAAGATGATAATTTCTTTCATCCATTTTCTATGTAATTGATTTTAGTTATCAATTTTGGGATATTGAGAACTGATTAGTCAATTTCTGAAGTCGATTATTTAGTTGCTATGACTTCATAAAAATAAGACATTAAAATATTATTATCAATTTGACCAAGAAAATACTATGTAATGTGAGTTAAATATTGTATGTATTATCATTTTATAAAAATACCTTTTTTTTAATATTTGTGTTCAAAGTTATTTAAAATGTTTATATAATAGATTTTTTTGTAAGATCAAATATAACTTGGATTCATGCATAGTGCTGGTTAAAAAAATTAGTTTTAATTATTATTAAAATGGACTTCAAATGAGCAACAACGATGTACTTTGTGATGCATATCTCTCTTTAACAAGACAATGATGTGGTCTTATGTTAAACCTAGAATTAAGCTAATCATAAAAATAGAGAGTTGAGATTGAGTAATAAAAAAAAAAGTTGAATAAATAAGAAGTTAAATCAAAGTATAATGTTTACAATTAATAAAGAATAATTGAACCAAAGACAATCAAAAGATAAAACAAAATAATAGATTTGATTACCCAAGGCAAGAGACTATAGAATGAGGCCTCTTTTGTTTTTTTTGTTTTTTTTTACTATCTTTATGTGGAAATTTAGATTAATAAAAGTGGTGGATGAGTTATGTTTTGTGTTAATTTAATTTTCTTTTAGTTCTATTGTTACCTAAAAAAAGATAAAAAAAAGAAAAAAGAAAAAGTGATACTAAGGGTCATTTTACTATATTTTTTCTAGGTTTACAAAATTATATAAGAAAATTAGAAAAATACAATGAGAAGATCTAACTAGCATTATAAAAGTAATAAAATGATAAAAAGATGGCTTTTCTTTTATTAATGAGTACTTTATGTCTTTTTTTGTAAGCCTTAATCTTATATTGAGAAGTTTTTTTCTTGATTAAAAAGTATCCATTATTAATACTTAACCATTAAACAAAAAGCCTAAAAAGATTTTCTTGCTTTTGTCAATTGCAATATTCTCAGTTTAATTTGTCAATGTTTTTTTTTTCCTTATCCCTAATGCAAGTCATAGAGATATGTTTGATATCATTGAAAATGATAAAAATTATATTAAAAAATTCAAAACATGGAAACTTGAAATGAAAAACTTTTTAAATAAAGAAAAAATTTATTTTTAATTTTTGTTTATTTTAACAAACAAATAGAAGGCTTGGACTTATTAAAAGTTTTGGCATTTGGAGAAATATTCGGTTGTCTTATTTACAATTTGTTGATAATACCATTCTCTTTAACAAAGCTAGGAATGAACATTTTTTATTAATAATTGCAAAAGAATTCTTATGTACTTTTAATGTTGTACTTAAGTAAAAATTAATTTCTATAAGACTATTATTTATGGAGTTAAAGTGTGTGATGTCAAGGTAAATAATGGAAAACAAGGTGCTATTCAAGTATAACAAAGCAAGTATTCCTTAGATCCTTTGTAAGGAATCAGTGATCAAGGCAAGGAAAAAGAGGATAAAGAGGCTTTACAAGGCTTAATCATGGAGCTGTGTGACAAAAAGGGTGTTCCAGAAGATTCCAAGGTTGTTTTAAAAGTTTTCAATGCTACATTAAGGATCATCACTTATCTTTATGTGTAAGATGATGAACAAGGTTTAGGACTTGAAGAACAAAACTTGGAGCCCATAATATAAGTCCAAGTTGTATGACTAAGATAAGGAAAGACTTAATTGCATACTAAGTTGTATTAATGGGCCTGATTTTGTGTTGGATTGTTGGGCTTTAAGTTAAGGCCGAATTACATGTAGGAAAAACTTAACTTCTTAAGTTTATTTAGGCTTGTGCATTCAGTCGAGTCTTGATACATTAGTTACGTCTTTACTTTGACTTTATATTATTAGTGATAGTCTTTTTAAGAATTCTTAATCAAGACTAATTTAGGATTCTTAATTAAGGTAGATTTGTATTCCTTAATTAGAGGTATTAATTGTAATTAAGGTTTTCCTATATAAGTATGTTAAGAAACACCTTTTCCTTATAAAATTGTAATATTTACATGCCTATATAAAGACTACAACTATGTAAAATAGAATAAACAAGTTTGACGTATTTTTTTCAGCTGCTCTACTTTCTTGTGTTTTTGAAAGAATATATTGTCTTGATTTATCAAAAGAGTGATCAACCTTTATGGCATCTTAAGATTGAGGCTTTTAAGAATTAGTTTCCTTAGGGTTTAGATTTGATCAATCCAACTTGTTTCCAACTTTTTGGGGCGTGCATAACAAATTGATTTAAGGGTTTTTAGGGCAAGTCGCATAACGGGTTCTTTATTAGTTGGTACCAGAGCATTGGTTTTAAAAATCAATTACGTATCTCTTTTCCATCTTTGTTTAGTACTTTATTTGTTCCTTGTGTTTCTTTGCTTAGTTCTTTTGGTTTTTTATGATTAGCTTATTACTCTTGAAGTTATGTTAATTTTGTGGATGATTAATTTGATTAAAAAAAGTTAAAAAAAAGAAAAAAAGAGAGAAGGTTGAAAAATAAAAGAAGAAAAAAAAAGGAAGAAGAAGAAGTTGTATTTGAGTTGAGAAAAGTATCATGATTCTTTTAACCTATTGTTTATAAGGTTATAGATTTTTTTTTTCTTTCCAACCATAAAAAAATATCTTGAATTTCTTTTAAAAGTTATGATTTTGAGATTTGCCACTATCTAATAAATTGCTCCTTGTGATTTGTTAATCTTAAGTCTTTTAAGAACATAAAATGGCCTAGCTTGAGTGGAAAAAAGGCAAGAATGTTGAGATTATTATTGAGAAAAGCCAAAATAGAGTGAAACACAAGTGATAACAATTTGATCTTGATGAGGACCATTTTAGGTCTCACATTGAGAGGGAGTGAATTAGTATGAGATATATGTTTTTTATAAATCAATCTGAATTTAACCTCTATAGCTTGTTAGAATTGATGATCCAATTTTTATTTTTCTCCATTACATGAGTGTGACCATAAAACTAAAAAATCAATGCGTAAGCACCTAAGAACACATAACAATTTTTACGTTGTTCACCTATAATGTGCAAGTCATGTTCACAGTGTGATAAGATCCCTCATAAACTACACAATCCACTCTTACTATCAAAGGAAACAATAATGTTATGGAAGGATCACTCCTTCACCACTTGTAGAAGGACTACTCTTTAATCACTTACAACAATCTACTGATCACTTTAAGGGTGTCCCACATTGTTTTTCAATAATTTATCAAGAGTTTATGGTAAAACTTTTCCTAGAGAACAGTCACTTAATGTGTATAGATTACGAGAGCAGAATATGAATCTTTTCCTTCCTTTGCTATCGTTGTTGTCTCATCGGCTATCGGTGCTACCTAAATGAGATGTTAATACTGTCTGTATGTGTTGTTGTTGCTATTTGCATGCATCGCAAATGCTATCCACTACTAATGTTGTCTGTTTGCACTGTCGTTATTGTTCATATGCATTGCTCTTACTATTTGCGCGTGGTGCCATTGTTGTTTGTGCATGCTACTAATGCTATTCTTACGTATTATTACTATTGTTCATGCACGCTGTTAATGTTGTCCACACACGCTGCTGCTGCTATTCGTGCATGCTATTAATGTTGTTCGCGTGTGCTATTAATGCTGTTTGTGTGCGCTGTTAATGTTATCCACAGGCACTACTTTTGCTGTTATTATTGTTGCACGCACTCCGAATACAGAGCTCTTACTGTTCGCATGCACTGTGGCTATTTACCGTAAACACTGTTCTTGCTATCTGTGTGGGTTGCTGCTTCTATTCGCACGTATTGCTGCTATTTGCATGCACTGTGGCTGCTATCCACAGGCTATTCCTGTTATGTGACTGCACTACTACTGTCTACTCGCCACTATTGCTCTCTGCCCACACTGCTCTTGTTTTCTTGCCTTGTTGTTGCTATCTACTCGTGCCACTGTTGCTATTTCCACACGTTGCAATTGTCTTATCACGTTGTTACTGCTATCCTCGCATGCTGCAGTTGTCTTCTCAGACCATTATTTTCTGCATGTTAGTTACTGATGCAAGACCCTTCACTGCTACTCCACCTCCTGTTGGCTATTGCTCTTCCTTTTGCCAGTTGCTGCCTCAGTGGTTTGTTGATGTCAGACCCTTTTGCTGCTATTTCACCTCCTGTCGGCTATTGCTCCACCTCTTACTGGCTGTTGCCTTGGTGGTTTGCTAGTGCGGGTGGATGCCTTAGTGGTTTTTGCTGATGCGGGTAGCTACCTTGGTAGTGTTTGCTAGTCGGGTGGTTGGCTAACTGGCTCTCATTCTTTCCTCCTTGGTTGGCTGCCTTCTTGCCTCTCCCTTGGTGGCTACTGCACTTTCCTTGGCTGATTGCCTTGCCCTCTTTCTTTCCCTCTTTGGTTGGCTACCTTGCTACCTCTCCTTAGTGGCTACTGCACTCTCCTTGGCTGGCTTTTACACCTCACTTAGCAGTTGTCTTCTTTGCCCTAGCCTATCACTCTCTCTTTTGGTGGCTACCTCTCTCTTTGTTATTCACCCTCTCCTTGTCTTGAGGTTTGCCATTCTCTCTCCTTTGGTTAGCTCTCTTAAAATTCTATGGCACACCCCCCTTTTGCAAAACGCATAGGGGTATTTATAGAGCCTTGAGATTAGGCCTACATAATCATTAATGATTATCGTTAATTCCCATATGTTGTCTTATAATTAATGGCTAGATTTGAGTCTTAAAATTTAGGGTTAATGGTCAATGGTCAATAATCAATCTTGACCTTTAAAATTTAGCGTCATGATCAACATTGACTCCTTACTGCCAAAGTTAACCTATTATCACCGGTTTCTCTTAATGACCTTATTACATCTCAATGGCATTCACAACATCAAATCAATATATATAATAGTGTGAGATGATGTAAAAAATAAATCCAACATTAGCCATCAAAGATGGGTTCAGCAATCTCCCCAATGGTTAACATTTACTACTCCCCCTGTATTGCCATTTACAGCTTCCCTTGAAACATGTATCTCTCTTAACTTGGTTTAACTCCCCTTTTTTGCTGCTCCCCCTTGACAAATTTTCCTTTTTTATCCATCAAGCTACTTCCCCTTTTTATCAATATATACTCTCTTTGGATTTATGTAAAATATCTCCCTTTTTGACAACTAATTCAAAGAATAATTGAAGAGCAAATGAGAGAAGGGTTAGATGATACCTTAGCCTCGAAGGGATGACTGAATACTTAAGTTTAACCTTTTTTATTCAAGATGTCCCAGTTTCTTATGTCACAACAAATTCTCATCTTTGGTACTTATGTAGCATGTGTTCTTGCTTCTAGAAACTTGGTATAAGTTTCCATGTGTTCTTTCACCTTTAGTAAGAACATCACCATTTATTAGTTTCTTTACTATGCAGCCACTCTTATTGAAAGTAACTTCATGTCCATCATTGCAAAGCTAGCTAATACTAATGAGATTGTATTTTAGCTCTTCAACATAAAGCACTTTCTTTCATCTTAACTTTTCTGTACCAATTTTAGCAGAACTAATACCTTGAATCTTTAAGGCACCATGTTAAGCCCATCTTTGATGGCTAGTGTTGGATTTGTTATCAACACCATCTCACATAGTTATATGTGTTGATTTGATGTTATGAATGATGTTGAGATGTAGTGAGATCATTAGGAGAAAATGGTGATGATAGGTCAACCTTAGTGTTGAGGAGTCAATGTTGAATATTGACCTTAAATTTTAGGTGTTAAGATTGACTGTTGACCATTGACCTTAAATTTTAGGAAGTTAATATTGACCATTGACCTCAAATTTTAGGAATCAAATCCAATTGTTGATTGCAGGACAACATGTGGGAATGAATGATGACCATTGATGATCATGTAGCCCTAATCCCAAGGATCTATAAATACTCTTAGGCATTTTGCAAAAAGAAATTAAGGGGCTACAGAAAATTAAGTGAATGACAAAGAGAGAGGTGAGTAGTAAACCTAGGGAAAAAGGGAGCTGAACAGAAAAGAAGAGGCAGTTACCAAGCAAGGGGCAGTTGGCCAAGGAGAGAGAAACAACCACCAAGGAAAGAAGGTAAGGCAGTCGGCCAAAGAGAGGAAGAAATAAAGCAATGGGCACCTGGCCAAGTAGAGAGCAGTAGCCATTAAGGAAGAAAGGCAAGGCAGCTGGCCAAGGAGAGAAAGAAAGAAAGCAAGGGGCAGTTGGCCAAGGAGAGTGCAACAGCCATTAAGGAAAAAAGACAAGGCAACCGACTAAGAAAAAAGCAGTAGCACGTCTAAGAGGCTTCCCAACAGCAGTAACATATCCAGGAGACTTCCCAGTAGTAGTAGCATGTCTAGGAGGGTATACTAGCATTAACATCACATCTTTACACATCTAGGAGGGTATACCAATAGTAGCATACGTCCCTACAGGTCCAGGACCGTACACCAGCACCAGTAGCACATTTCTGCACGTCTAGGAGGGTATACCAGTAACAGCAGCATGTCCCTACATGTCTAGGAGGATATATTAGCACCAGCAACACCTCAGGAGGCTTCCTAGTAGCAAAAGTATGCCCAGAAATCAAGCAAAAAATTAGAACATGCAGTAGTAGGTTCAAGAATTAGCAATCACATATAGAAAGTGCAGTAGCAGGTTCAGAAATCAATTAGCAAACTAGTGGCGTGAGAAATTTGCTGCAGTAGCATGAGAAAATTGTTGTAGCATGTGATAAAAGCAGTAGCATGTGCAGACAGTAGGCACAGAGAGCGCGGACAATAAGTGGACAACACACGCAAACAACAGGTGTAGAAAGCATGAACAGTGGATGTATAGTGAGTGTGGATAACAGGTGCAGAGCATGTGGCCAATAGGCACAACTTGTGCAAACAGAGGGCATAGCACGTATGGACAATAGTAACAGTGCGTACAGATAGCATTAATAGAGCTTATAGATAGTAGTGCACAGACATGGTAGTGTGTACAGATAACATTAATAACACATACGGATAACAATGGACAATGCAAGTGGATAATGTACGGACAACATTAACAGTGTGCGTAGACAACAGCGGCAATGCACAAGTAGCACTAGCAGAAGGTAAGATAACACTGACAGCAAAGGAAGGAGAAGATCCATATTTTGCTTTAACAGATTGTTGAGGGATTGTTCTCCAAGAAAGGTTTTTCATAAATTCTTGATAGATTTGTTGAAAAACAAGGTGGGATACCCTTAGAGTGATCGGGAGATCATTGTAAGTAGTTAAAGAGTGATCCTTCTACAACCAATCTATATCCTTTGATAACAAGAGTGGATTATGTGATTTAGGAGGGATCCTATCATATTGTAGACGTAACTCACGCTTGTGGGTGAGCCATATAAAAATTGTCGTGTGTGCTTGGGTGCTTGTGCATTGATTTATATTTGTAAGGTTGCATTCATATAAAAAAAAAAAGATAAAAATTGGATTATTGGCACTAGCAAGTCATAAAGGTTAAATCCATATCAATTTGTAAAAAGAGGATGTCTCACACTGATTTACCTCCCCTCTGAGTATGAGACCTATAATAGTCCTTATTAAGTGGTATTAGAGCTTGATTCCTTTGTTGATCTAATTTTTTTTGCTTCAAAGTGAAGTTGTGCATTGTTGTGTGAGCTTTTATCTCTATTACTACTTGAGATCATGGATAACATGAATAGTATTAATAGCAAGGGCATCCCTACGTTTGATGGACAGAACTATTAATTATTGAAGAATAAGATGCTCTCATATCTGATGTCCCTTAGTCTTGATGTGTTTAAGTCTTCTATTAGTGGCTTTATCCTTATAACTGAAGGTAATCTTATGATGCCAGCTGATAAGAACTTGGAGTGTAATGGAAAGGCGAGAAATGCCTTATATGTTTCCCTATCAAATAAAGAATTCACCAGGTTAATGGGTTATAATACTGCCAAGCAAATTTGGGATAAATTGAAGAACATCTATGAAGGAAGCCAAGCTACAAATCTAAAGGAGCAGATTTGAAGACATAAAGATGCAAAATGATGAGACTGTGGATGCATTCTTCACAAGAGTCAACTAGATTATGTGCTTCATTAGAGGCTATGGAGAGGAGATTTATGATGCTACTGTGGTAAGGAAAATACCTAGAACTTTGCCAGAAGCTTACAACACCAAAGTCTTTTCCATAGAAGATAGAGATTTGGATAGACTGCCCTTAGATGACTTGCATAGCATATTGGTGGCTTATGAAATAAGAATAGCCCCAATGAAGAAAAAAAAGAAGTCTAAGGTGGAGAAAGAGTTGGCGTTCAAGGAAATGAAGAAATTAAAGATTAAAGACCAAGAAGAGGAGTTCGACAGCAACTCTGAAGAAGAAAATGGTGATACTAAACTGGATGAAGTCATAGCATACACCACTAGGAACTTGAGGAAACGAAAAAGGAAGTACAAGGGAAAACTACCCTTGAAGTGCTTTAGCTGCGGAGACATAGGGCACTTTACCATGGACTGCCTGAAAAGAATAGAAGTAAGTAGTGATGATGATGAGCCTACCTTAAGGTGAAGGACAAAGAAATCCAGTTGTCCTAAAGCTAGAAATTCAAGTGCCAAAGGAAAAAAAGAAATTCTTTAGATCCAAAAGAAGGAATTCTCTGAGCAAGCTAGATAAAAAGGATTTTGCAAAAGAAGTTGATGATGAGGTTGTAAAGGATGTGTTGATTGCTTAAGCAAATGATGATTAAGACTCTTCAAGTGATGAGGAATCAGTAGAAGAGGATGAGGATGAGTTAGCATAGCAACTTGAGAAGGAATTAAAAGCTTTTTTGTACAAAAAAAAAAACAAGTTGGAAAAAGAGGTAAAATATTTCAAAAAGCTGTATGAAAATTCTACTGTTGATGAATTTAATCTCTAAGTGAAAGAAAAAGAGTTTGAAGTAAAAGAAGAGGAGTACTTGAAGAGGATTGAGGAGCTGATTGTACTTGAGGTAGATTAAGGAAAGATACATGAAGATCTTGGTAGTAAGGTGATTGCATAAGAGCAAGAGGTGTTGATTTTGTAAGCCAAGCGCCACAAGGCTGAGTTTGAGCTAAAGAAGCAGTAAGAAAGCTTTATATAGGTTATAAAAGTGAAAGGATAGTCATTATTAGCAAATTTCATCAAAGAGGATGTTACCAGAAAGTTGAATGAGTGTCTAAGCAATCAAAGACCTTATTCTATAGGAAAGAAAGGACTTTGCTACATTAAAAAGTTGAGTGAGAAGGTAGAAGAAAAGAAGAAAATTGTGTTTGTACCTGAAAGCAAGCATAATGATGTGATGGAGAAGTGAGACCAACCCAAGTTAAAATGGGTTAGGAAAGATGTGGTGGAGACTCTCATCCATAAGAGCCAAACTATTAAAGATGGAGAGAATGTTGCCACACCATTTGTTAAAGAAAGAAGACATGGACTTGGTAAGAGAAGTAAATCTACGTTCAAAGGATTTTGCTAGAGCTATAATAAGTATAGGCACAAGGTTAATACTTATTGAAATATTCAGCCTATAATGAGGGGGAATGTGAGGCAAGAGTTTAGGAGGAGACTTTGTTAAGAAAGGAGACAGTCTTAGGTGGAAAGAAGTCATATTCCATTAAGAAATGGTTTTAATTTGCTGGGAGAGATTTGTGGAAGATGTGAAAAGGTTGGACATACTACTGAGGATTACTTGACATTGCTACCTGGTCAAAGAATGCAAAGGAGAACATGCTAACCATTGCTAGCCGGTCAAGGAATGCAAAGGAGAACACCTATATAAGCTCCATAATTTAGGCAAAGAAGAAAATAAGGAAGAGAAACATTTATGGTTATGCAAGTAGCCTTAAAAGCTTCTAAGAAAGAAAAACCATGGATCCTGGATAGTGCCTGCTCTTTACATATGACAGAAGACTTTAAGATGTTCAAGGATGTAGCAAAATATGATGGAGGGTCTGTCAGATTTAGTAATGATGGTGTCTTAAAGATTAAAGGTATCGATATTGCTAAAACTAGTGCAAAAAAGCTTAAATTAAAGAAAGTACTTTATATTAAAGGGCTAAAACACATTCTCATAAGTTTGTGTTTTGTGATGATGGATATTAAGTTACTTTCAATAAGAGTGATTGCACAATAATGAGAATAAAAGATGGTGTTGTACTTACTAAAGGTGAAAGAACCAATGAAAACTCATACCAAGTTTCCAAAAGTAAAAACATATGCTACATAAGCACTAAAGATAAGAAAGTACTGTGGCATAGAAAATTGGGACATCTTGGACAAAAAAAGTTGAACTCAAGTATTTAGCCACCCTCAGAGGCTAAGGTATACATCCAACCCCTCTCCCCTTCCCTTTTGTATTATTCGTTGATCAAAGGGGGAGATATTTTGCATAAATTCAAAGAGAGTATATATTGATAAAAAGGGGGAGAAGTTAGATAGATAAAAGGGGAGAATTTGTTAAAGGGGAGAAGTAAAAAAGGGGAGTTAAACTAGGTCAAGGGAGATGCATGTTTCAAGGGTAGCAAAATGACTTTATGCATGATTAGATTTAATATGTTGTCAAAAAATCCAAAGGAAGAGATTGTTGAGCGAATCTTTGATGGCTAGTGTTGGATTTGTTGTTAACACCATCTCACACAGTTATATATGTTGATTTGATGCAATGAATGTCGTTGAAATGTAGTAAAGTCACTAGGAGAAAACGATAATGACAAGTTAACCCTGGTGTTGAAGAGTCAATGTTGACTATTGACCCTAAACTTTAGGGATCAAGATTGACTGTTGACTGTTGACCTTTGACCTTAAATTTTAGGAAGTCATTATTAACCATTGACCCTAGATTTTAGGAATCAAATCCGGTCATTAATTGTAGGGTAACATGTGAGAATTAACGATGATCATTAATGATCATATAGCCCTAATCTTAAGACTCTATAAATAACTTTAGGTGTCTTGCAAAAGGAAATTAAGGGGCTGCAAAAAATTGAGTGAACGACAATGAGAGAGGTGAATAGATAACTTAAGGAAAAAGGGAGGTGAACGACAAAGAGCAGGCAGCCACCAAGGAAGGGGCAACCAACCAAGGAGGGAGTAACAGCCATTAAGGAAAGAAGGCAAGGTAGTCGGCTAAGGAGAGGAATAAAGAAAGTAAGGGGCAATCGGCCAAAAAGAGTGCAGTAGCCACCAAGGAAAGAAGGCAAGTTGATTGGAGAGTAGTAGCACGTCTAGGGGGCTTTTTTACACTAACAGCATATCTAGAAGGCTTCCTAGTGGCAATAACACGTCCAAGAGGGTATACTAGCATTAGCAGCACATCCTTATATGTCCAGGAGGGTGTACCAGTAGTAGCAGATATCCTTGCAAGTCCAAGAGGGTACACCAACACCAATAGCATGTTTCTACAAGTCCAAGAGGGTGTACTAGCAGTAGTAGACATCCCTGCAAGTCCAGGAGGGTCTACCAGCACTAGCAGCACGTTCCTACATGTTTATGAGGGTATACCAATAGTAGCAGCACGTCTTTGCACATCTAGGAGGATATACTAGCACCAATAGTACCTCAAGAGGCTTCCTAGTAGCATAAGCATGCCTGGGAATGAAGAAAAAAAATTAGAATATGGAGTAGTAGGTTCAGGAATTAGTAGCCACTTGCAAAAAGTGCAGTAGTAGGTCCAAAATCAACTAGCAAACCAATAGTGATAAAACTACTGTAGTAGCATGAGGAAAGTAGTAGCACGCACGGACAGTAAGCACAAAGAGTGCTGATAATAGGTGTTGAAAGTGCGTGCAGCAAAAGCACAGCACCCATGGATATCAAGTGCACAGAGAGCGGATACAAGGAGCACAACATGCGTGTACAGTAGGCGCATAGAGTGCAGACAATAGGCGCAGAGCACGCTGATGGTAGGCATAGCTTGTGAAACCCGATGGCTAAAATAGATGGTCAGCAAAAATAGAGAAATGGCTAAAAGGGGCTGGACGACTGAATGGCAAATCAGAAGAGCGAAACGGCAAAATCCTATTCGGCCAACCAAGACCACTGTCAACAGAACTGGGGAAAAGAGGGAGAACTAGAGACAGCCAACCAAGTGAGCACGACGAAACACACCATCGATGGAAGGAGAGAAAAACCTGATTGCCAAACAAGGAAGGAGAGAAAAAGCAAAGTTGTGAAATGGACAGGTGAGGGCAGGTCGTGAAACAGTAAAGCTGTGAGATAAGGAGATGGGGGAGACAGTAAGACGGTGAAAGCAAGAGCTGTGTGAAAAAATGTAGAGAAGGAATTCAGTGAAGCATTAAAGAAGTCAACATATTTCTAGATTTTTTCAAGAGAGGTTAGAGAGCATTGCGGTGAACTTCTAAGCGGCAGTGGAGCAGCCTTTCAATTCAACAGAGGCAAGACAAGGTAGAAGAAGGGTAGACACAGTAAGTGACACTCTTTGTATTGTACTTACTTAGTAATTGCAATAATGAAAAAAGTAGAGGATTAAGACATCCATTATAACTGGAATTCTCAAGTATAGTGGATAGTTTCGGCAAGAGAGAGTCCCTACCACCGTGGATGTATGTCACGTTGACGGAACCACGTAAATCTCGTTGTCCTTAATTTGCTTTACATTTTGTGATTTGAATTAAGTTGTGAATGTAGCTAAAGTATTAGCCAACCCATAACCTAACGAAGACTTAAACAAAAACATCCTAATTGTTTATTAGGTAAGGTGTCTGAAAGGTGACTTTGGGGACTATTTTGATTAGTAGGTAGTAATAGATCCACCTTAGTTGAGTCTAAGAAAGAGTTTATTTTTAAGAAGTGGTTGAAGTTGTTCACTTACCTGCGAATTGCAAATTGTGGTGATACTGATTCACCCCCCTCTTAGTATCACAAACTAGTAGATCTTAGGGAGAAGTCGGGAACTTCGATTGGTATCAGAGCATAGGTTCACCAGTTTAAAGCTTAACAGCTTGATGTACTTGTTGGAAGGGATTTAGAAATTTAACTTGTTCAACATACTGAGAAATGGATGCCGGTACCAACATGAGCACTACTTACAGTAAGAAGGTTTCAATCTTTAATGGAACCAACTATCATATGTGGAGAGTGAGAATGCAGGTGGTATTTGCAACCATGGGCATGAACGTGGTGAAAGTCGTATAGGAGGGTTTTGTGGCCGATCTAACCCCATTAGAGTCAAAGCAGTTTAAGATAAATGGGAAGGTCTCAAACATCATCATTTCAGTATTAACAGATGTTAAGTATGCTAAAGTTATGGACTACAAATTTTCCAAGGAGATATGGGACAGATTGTAGAAAATCTATGAAGTTGATGGCAGAATGAAGGAGGCTAAGCTTCAAGTGTTCAAGGAGAGATATGGATCTCTCAGAATGCAGAAGAATGAGACAGTTCAAAAGTTCTTCACCTAGGTTATTGATGCTGTAAACGACCTAAGAAGTCATGGGAAGAATAAGAAGGACTTATCTATTATGAAGAAAATTCTGAGAATTCTGCCTGAGAGGTTTGCCTCAAAGGTAGTAGCCATAGAGGAGAGTAAAGATCTCAATTCTTTGTCTCATGGTCTCTAATGCAAGCTTATTGCATATAAGATGAGGATAAAGTCAGTTGAAAGCTCTGCAACAAAAAAGGTATCAAAAGAGATAGCTTTCAAAGCTATGAAGCACTTGAAGATAAAAGAAGAAGAAGAATCATCCAGTGAGGATGATGATAATGATGATGATAAGGAAGAAAGTGAAGGTAAAGTGTTGGAATACTTCACAAGGAAGTTCAAAAAGGGGTCTAAGAAGGGAAAAGGATAGTTGTCCTTGAGATGTTATCGTTGTGGGCGGACTGGACACTTTGCCTCTCAGTGCAAAGTGAAACTTGATGATGAAGAGGAGGATGGTGATGATGAGCAGAATTCAAGATGGAGAAGATCATCATTCAAATCAAAGAAGTTTAGTAAAAAGACTGCCAACCCACAGAAGAAGAAGAAAGGCTCATTCAAAAATTATATGAGTCAAACAAAAGAAGTTGATGAGGAGGAAGATGAAGACTCATTAGATGAGCATGCCTTTATGGCATCAGCTTAAAGTGGTAGTTCAACCTCTGAAGAGGAAAAGGAGGTTGATAAAGAAGAACTAGATCTTGAAGCTGAGTTGGAAGTAACTTCAAAGGAGATAATCAAAAAGGGCAGAACCATAAGACTATTGGAGGCTCATACAAAACAAATTGAAGCAAAGTCTGAGGAAGCTGAAAGTCAAAAGGATGAAATAAGGGCTGAGCATATTGACTTGAAGAGAAGATTTGAATAACATATCAAAATATATGAAAACCTTACAGTAGAGCTTGGCTCAAGTGCTTCAAAAATTGAAGAAATGGAGAAAGAGCTGCTAAGAGTTCAGCAACAACTCAAAAGTAGCAAAGAGAACTTGTAGAAGCTTGAAATGATAGGAGAAACAAGTTCTGCAAAAGGAGAGAAGAATGTAGAGAAAGTGCAGCAATCTGAGGCTGCATTGGCTAAAGAAAATAAGAATGTGTCACAGAAGTTGAAAGAGAAGATTGTGACTCAAAAGAAGATAGTTGAGAATAAAGAAGATCTGAAGAAGCAACCTAGGGTGGCAAACAAGAAGGAAGAAAAGAAAGTTAGCCAGTAAAGGACTATGGTTGAACAGAAGAAGGTGATTGAAATGAAAGTCACACAAGTGAATAAGCCAGCTACTTTGCCTACACATCAAGCGATGAACAAAAGAAGACAAGTTGTGATCAGACCCAAGTAGAGGTAATTTTAAGTTCATTGCCTTTATCGTGGAGTTTAGGGTCATAAGGCGAGTAACTATTGGTGAAGAAGGCCAGTATATGTCTCCAACTTGAGAAGATACGAACTGCATACAGGGAGAGACAATACAAAACTTAGAGAACACCTGTCATGAGTTCTTGCACATACTATAAAAGGCAAGGACATACTAATGAGGATTGTTGGAGGAAGCCCAAACCAGTAGCTTCAAAGAACAAGTTTGCTATATTAGCAAACTTGGAATAGTGTGAAAGATGCGGGCAAGATGGCCATAATGCCACGAGATGCATGACACTTTTCCTTGAGTAAAAGAAGGCACTCAATGGCACAGTGAAAATAAGTGGTGCAGTCAAAGTTAAGAAAAAGGAGAAGGCTATCTTCCAGCCATTTCAAAAGAAGGAATATAAAGCTAAAAGGGAGGTGGATGATATAGCTGAAATTGCACTCAAAGCTAACTACGAGGATAATCAGTGGATCCTTGACAATGGATGCACTTCACACATGACAGGAGACAAGAGTAACTTGTCAAAGTTAAACAAGTCAAGAGAAGATAAAGTTAAGTTTGGCAATGATGATTCACTCAACATCAATGGTTAGGGGTTAATAAACATTAGAAGATGAAAGATGAAAGATGTTCTGCATGTTGAAGGACTTAGATATAATCTACCATCTGTCAGCAAACTATGCAATAAGGACCATAAGGTAATATTCACAAAAATAAGTTGTTAGGTAAAGAATAAAGAAGGCAATACTATTATAGTCAGGAAGAGAACAGCTGGAAATTTGTATATGATTGATAAAGAAAGAGATCTTCTTGCAACTAAGACTGTGCAAGAAAGAAAGCCAAAGAAAATGTGAACAGTGATCATCAAGAAAATCAGATCATAAGTGACCAATCAGTAGGAGCTACAACAAGAAGAAGAATTGTGGGAGCTACTGCATTACTTTCACAAGTTGAACCTAAATCTGTTGAAGAGGCTATATAAGAATGAGTTTGTTTGTGTGAATGACTCCTCAAGCCTGAAAATCAGGTGAATCCTCCATCTTTACTTTGCAAAATTTTCAGATTTGTAATTGGTTGGCAAAGGGGGAGCTGTTAAGAGGGGGGCAATGCATATTTAGGGGAAAGTTGAAACTACTGAATAGTGGCTTTTGTTACGAGTGTTGCCAACAATTACAAAGGGGGAGATTGTTGTTCCCACAGCCTTGTATAAGTTGTAATTGTTGTCAATTAGGTTTAAGTGTGCAAGAAAATAAAGCCACATGGAAGGGCAAGAACATAAAAGCCACATGGACAGACAAGAATGTAAAAGCCACATAGAAGGACAAGAAAGTAAATTTGCCCTATTAGGTTTTTATGGAGGAGTAAATAAAGGAACTTAAGAGAGCACAGTAGAAGTAGCTATCGGTTGAGAGAGAGAGAGAGAGAGAGAGAAAGAGAAGACGACTAAAAAGGGGCCAAAAACGAAGAACAGTGATCAACAAAAAAAAAACAGAAGAGAGAGAAAACGGATTTGTCAAACGAATGAAAGAAAAAGAGAAAAATATATATACGAAAAAATCGGAGCCATTGTCAGGTGAAGGAGAAAAGAGGACCAAAAAAGGGAAGAAAATCAAACACCATCGATACGCCCAAAATACACCCAAAGAAGAGAGAGAAGTCGTCGTCGAAAGAACAGGGGTGGTCGGCCAAAACACAAAAGAGAGAAAACACAGCCATTGGAAAAAAGAGAAAACACGGCTGTCGACGGGAAAAGAGGAGAGGTCAGCAAATTGAGCAAATCAGAGTAGACCGGCAGAAGGAGAAAGAAACCCGACGGCCAAAACAAACGGTCGAAAAAAATAGAGAAACAGTTGAAAGGGGCTGGACGATTGAACAATAGATCAGAAGAGCGAAACGACAAAATCTTATTTAACCAACCAAGACCATCGTCGGCAGAACAAGGGAAAAGAGGGAGAACTAGAGACGGCCAACCAAGTGAGCACGACAAAACACACCACCGGCGGAAGGAGAGAAAAACCCATTACGGCCATAATAGGGGTGGACGTCTGTTGAACAGTGACCGATAGTAAAAGGAGAAAATCTGATACAGCCAAAGGAAATGTGAAATGGACACGTGAGGGCAGGCCATGAAACAGTAAAGCTGTGAGACAAGGAGATGGGGGAGATAGTGAGACGGTGAAAGCAAGAGTTGTGTGAAACAACATAAAGAAGGAATTCGGCGAAGCATTAAAGAACTCAACATATTTTTAGATTTCTTCAAAAGAAGTTAGAGAGCGTTGTGGTGAATTTCTAAGCAGTAGTGGAGTAGCCTTTCAATTCAACAGAGGTAAGACAAGTTAGAAGAAAGGTAGACACAGTAAGTGACACTCTTTATATTATACTTGCCTAGTAATTGCAATAGTGAAAGGAGCAGAAGATTAAGACATCCATTGTAACTAGAATTCTCAAGTATAGTGGATAGTTTTGATAAGGGAGAGTCCCTACCACCGTAGATATACGTCACGTTGATGAAACCACATAAATCTTGTGTGTCCTTAATTTGCTTTACATTCTGTGATTTGAATTGAGTTATGAACGCAGATAAAGTATTAGCCAACCCATAACCTAATGAAGACCTAAACAAGAACATCCAAATTGTCTATTAGGCAAGGTGTCTAAAAGGTAACTATAGGACTATTGTGATTAGTAGGTAGTAATAGATCCACCTTAATCAAGTCTAAGAAAGAGTTCTCTTTTAAGAAGAGGTTGAAGTTATTCACTTTCCTGCAAATTGCGAATTGTGGTAATACTGATTCACCCCCCTCTCAATATCACAAACTAGTAGATCTTAAGGAGAAGTCGGGAACTTCACTTAGACATGTAGCTTGAACTTATATCATAGGCTCTAAGTTTTTTTTTTCATGTTCTAAGCTTTATCTATCATCTTGCATATAAAGATAAGTGATTATTCTTGGTTTATCATTGAAAAATTTTAGAATAGCGTTGGAATCTTCTAGAGCATCCTTTTTGTCATGTAACTCCATGATTAAGCTTCTTTCATCCTTTTTGTCCTTGCCCTAGTCATTGGACTATCAATTCTGTTGTTCCCATAGTCTTGTTTGGGTTGTAATTGTTGTCAACTAGGATTAACTATGCAAGAAAGTAAAGCCACATAGAGGGGCAAGAAAGTAAAGTCACATGGAAGGGAAAGAAAGTAAAAGTAAAGTCACACAGAGGGGCAAGAAAGTAAAGCCACCGCATAAGCCCTATTAGAGTTTCATAGAAGAGAGTATATAAAGACCTTGGAAGACAAAACTAGGATAAGGCCAACATAATTGTATACATGGCAAGAAGAAAGGGAAACTATCCAAAGAGGAGAAACTGTCCAAGCAAGGAGACAACCGGCCAAACAAGGTAAGCGCCCATACAACCCTACACGGTAAAGCATAACCAATGACAAAGGGGTGGACAACAAGGCAAGGAGGAGAACGGCCAAGGCAAGGTAAACGACAATAAGGAGAAGACACAGCTGGACAACATCCAAAGGTGAACGGAAAACCTAGTGTAACAAGCCAAAAGAGTATAAATGGTAGAAAACAGGTGCTGATCGGCCAAAGAGATAAAGCAAAGCAAAAGAAGTCAACCAAAACCTAGAGCAACCGTCCAAAGCCAAAGAGGAAAACCGTCCAAAGAGAGAGAAAACAAGTCGTTGAATGAAGAGAGAGAAAATACTTGGAAGAGAGAGAAAATTTGTCGACAAGAAGAGAGAGAAAATGAAGTAGCAGTCGGACGAAGGAGAGAAAAAGGGAGAAGAGGAGAGGTCAGTGTCGTTAGATTGGATACTTTTCTTCTCAGTGCAAAGTGAAACTTGATGATGAAAATGAGGATGGTGATGATGAGCAGAATTCAAGATGGAGAAGATCATCACTCAAATCAAAGAAGTTCAGTAAGAAGACTACTAACCCATAGAAGAAGAAGAGAGGCCCATTCAAGAGTTAAGTGAGTCAAATAAAAGAAGCTGGTGAGGAGGAAGATGAAGAATCATCAGATGTCCATGCCTTTATGGCATCAACTCAAGGTGTTAATTCAACCTCTAAAGAGGAATAGGAGGTTGATGAAGAAGAACCAAATCTTGAAGCTGAATTGGAAGCAACTTCAAAGGAGATAATTAGAAGAGCCAGAATTATAAAAAGGTTGGAGGCTCACATAAAACAAGTTGAAGTAAAGTTTGAGGAAGCTGAAAGTCAAAAGGATGAAATAAGAGGTGAACATATTGACTTGAAGAGAAGATTTGAAGAACATATCAAAATATATGAAGACCTTACAATAGAGCTTGGCTCAAGGATTTTAATAATTGAAGAAATAGAGATGGAGTTGCTGAGACTTCAGTAACAACTCTAAAAGAGTGAGGAGAACTTGCAGAAGTTTGAAGTTGTAAGAGAAACAGGCTCTGCAAGAGAAAAAAGGAATGAGACTTTGCCACATAAGTTGAAAGAGAAGGCTGTGACTTAGGTAAAGATAACTGAAGAAGAGAAGATAGTTATCAAACCAAAGCCAGGGCCAAAAATGATGTATGTGGTTAACGAGCAGTAGCTCATAGCTACTACGTCTCAGAAAGAAAAGAAAGTTAGCCAGTAGAGGGCTACAACTAAATAGAAGAAGGAGAAGAAGGTGACTAAAATGAAAGTCACACAAGCAAAAAATCCATGTACTTTGCCTACACAGCAAGTGATGAATAGAAGAAGACAACTGTGATTAGACCTAAGAAGAGGTAGTTTCAAGGTCATTGCCTTTATTATGGATTTTGGGGTCATAAGGCGAGTAACTGCTGGTGGAGAAAGCCAGTATATGTCTCCAACTTGAGAAGATACGACACTACATACAAGGAGAGACAATACAAAACTCAGAGGACAACACTTGTGGTGAGTTCTTGCACATATTGTAAAAGGCAACGACACACTGACGAGGAGTGTTGACTTGGAATAATGTGAAAGGTATGGACAGGATGGGCATAATGCCAAGAGATGCATGACACTTCTCCCTAAGCAAGAGAAGGTACTCAAGGGCACAGTGAAAATAAGCAGTGTAGTCAAAGTTGAGAAAAAAGAGAAAGCTATCTTCTAGCTAGTTCAAAAGAAGGAATATAAAGCTAAAAGGGAGGTGGCTAATATAGTTGAAATTGCACTCAAAGCTGACTATGAGGATAAACAGTGGATCCTTGACAGTGGATGCACTTCATACATGACAGGAGACAAGAGTAAATTGTCAAAGCTAAACAAGTCAAGAGAAGGTAGAGTCAAGTTTGGCAATGATGATTCACTCAACATCAATGGTCAGGGGTCAGTAAACATTGGAAGAGGAAAGCTAAAAGATGTTCTGCACGTTCAAGGACTCAGATATAATCTAGCATTTGTTAGTAAAATATGCAATAAAGACCATAAGGTAATATTCACAAAAATAGGTTGTCAGGAAAAGAGTAAAGAAGGCAATACTATTACAGCCAGGAAGAGAACAGCTGGAAATTTGTATGTGATTGATGAAGAAAGAGATCCTCTTGCAACTAAGACTGTGCAAGAAAAAAAGCCAAAGAAAACATGGACCAGTGCTCAGCAAGAAAATTAGATCATAGGTGACCCATCAACAGGAGTTACAACAAGAAGAAGAATTGTGGGAGGTACTACTTTACTCTTACAAGTTGAACCTAAATCTATTAAAGAAGCCACACAAGATCTAACTCAATCTTTGTCCACAGAGCTGTTTGAAAAGCACAGATTGAGTCTATCTATGCAAATGCCTCCTCAAGCTTGAAGTTCAGGTGAATCCTCTACCTCAAGTTTTTCAGATTTGTAATTGGTTGGCAAAGGGGGAGAGAAGAAACAGTGCAGGGGGAGCTATTAAGAAAGGAGGGAGTGCATATTTAGGGGGAGTTGAAACTGTTGCATAGTAGCTTTTGTTATTAGTGTTGCTAACAATTACAAAGGGGGAGATTGTTGTTCCCACAACCTTGTATGGGTTGTAATTGTTGTCAACTAGGATTAAGTGTGCAAGAAAGTAAAGCCACATGGAAGGGCAAGAAAGTAACAATAAAGCCACATAGAGGGGCAAGAAAGTAAATCTGTCATGTAAGGGCAAGAATGTAAATTTGCCGCGTAAGCCTTATTAGAATTTCATGGAAAAGAGTATATAAAGACCTTGGAAGACAAAATTAGGGTAAGGCCAACATAATTGTATACATGGCAAGAAGAGAGGGAAACTGTCCAAAGAGGAAAAACTGTCCAAGCAAGGAGACAACCGACCAAACAAGGTGAGCGTCCATACGACCCTACACGGCAAAGTACAACCAATGGCAAAGGGGTAACGGCAACGCAAGGAGGAGAACGGCCAAGGCAAGGTGAATGACAATAAGGAGAAGACATGGCTGGACAGCAACCAAAGGTGAATGAAAAACCTAGTATGACTGGCCAAAAGAGTATACACTGTAGAAAACAAGTGCTGGTCGGCCAAAGAGACAAAACAAAGCAAGAGGAGTCGGCCAAAACCTAGAGTGAATGTCCAAAGCCAAAGAGGAAAACCTACCAAAGAGAGGAAAACTGTCCAAAGAGAGGAAAACCTAGTGTGTGATAGACCAAAGAGAGAAGAACAAGGGAGGAACTGCTGGACAGCAAGTGCTGGATGGCAAGACCACCAGCAGCTGAAAGAGAGAGGACGTCTAACCAAACTACACGGCCAAGCAAAGAGGTGAACAACCAAATAGGTGTGGACAACAAGGAGGAGAATGGCCAACCAAAGCAAGGTGGACGACTAGGAGACAGCGCGGTAAGGAGACAACACATGGCAAAAGGAGATAACACCAAGGGATACCTTGGACAGCAAAGGAAACCGTGTGACTCACATAAGAAAGAAGACAGCACACCGTCTGTAAGGGAAGAGAGGAGAAACCTTGAAAGAGGAGACAATTAGGAGAGCAAACCAAGCTGTTCGAAGGTATGAAATGGACAAGTGCAAACCAGAAATGGTGGTAAGGCGTGTGACCAGCAAAGGGTGCAAACCAAAAATGTGCATGAAACGTGTAACACCAAACCAGAAATGTAAGGTAGGCCATGAGATATGGAATGACAAACCAAAAACGTCAGGTGAGCCATGAGACAAGGAGATGGGTGAGACCATGAGACGGTGAAAGCAGGAGCTGTGTGAAACAACATAGAGAAGGAATTCAGCGAAGCATTAAAGAACTCAACGTATTTTTAGATTTCTTCAAAAGATGTTAGAGAGCATTGCAGTGAACTTCTAAGTGGCAGTGGAGTAGCCTTTCAATTCAACAGAGGCAAGATAAGCTAGAATAAGGGTAGACACAGTAAATGACACTCTTTGTATGGTACTTGCTTAGTAATTACAATATTGAAAGGAGTAGAGAATTAAGATATTCATTGTAACTGGAATTCTCAAGTATAATGGATAGTCTCGGTAAGGAAGAGTCCCTACCACCGTGGATATATGTCATGTTGATAAAACCACGTAAATCTCGTGTGTCTTTAATTTGCTTTACGTTCGCTGTTTTGATTTGAGTTGTGAACGCAGCTAAAGTATCAACCAACTCATAACCTAACGAATACCTAAACAAGAACATCCGAATTGTCTATTAGGCAAGGTGTCTGATAGGTAACTTTGGAAACTATAGTGATTAGTAGGTAGCAATATATCCACCTCAGTCGAATCTGAGAAAGAGTTCGCTTTTAAGAAGAGGTTGAAGTTGTTCACTTACCTACTAATTCCAAATTGTGGTGATACTGATTCACCCCTCTCTCAATATCACAAACTAGTAGATCTTAAGGAGAAGCCGGGAACTTCAAATTCCTTGTGAAGGATCTAAGGAATACTTGCTTTTATTGCACTTGAATAGCACCTTTTTCTCCATCATTCCTCCCTTCCTCGAAAGATTCATTCTTAAATCACCTACATCAAACAAAGATAATTCAACAATATTAAAAGTAACATTAACATTACCATAGTTGCTTTGTAAATCTAGCTTGTAAGCGTTGTCATTAATCCTCTCCAAGACTTGAAAAGGTCTATCTCTTCAAGGTTGCAATTCAGACTTTCTTTGTAGGGAAAATCGTTCCTTCCTTATATACACCCATGCCCAATCACCAAGTTTAAAGACAACTTCACAAGCCACTTATTAACTTTCTTAGCATATTGTTCATTTTCCTTTCAATGTTAACTCAAACCTTGGCATGTAAATCCTTCACAAATTTTGTCTTTTTCTTACCATCAATATTAGCACTCTTTTTAATAGGCAAAGATAAAATCTCCAAAGGAGTTAAGGATTAAAACCGTAAGCGACTTCAAAAGGTAACAAGGAAGTAATAAGATGAACAGATCTGTTATAAGCAAACTCAACATGTGGCAAGCACCATTCCCATTGTCTCAAGTTCTTTTAAATGATAGCACGTAACAAAGTAGTGAGTATCCTATTAACTACTTTAGTTTGTCCATTTATTTAAGGATATGCAACAATAAAAAATAAAGATTAGTTCCTAATTTATTCCATAAAGTCAAAAATGACTTAAGAACTTAACATTCCTATTGCTGACAATAGATTTTGGCAATCCATGCAAATGCACCACTTCCTTAAAGAATAACTCAGCAATATGTGTTGGATCATTAATTTTAGAACTTGCAACAAAATGGTTGTTTTGCTAAACCTATCAACAACAAATATGTTATCCTTACCACTTTGAGACCTTGGTAATCCTAAGACAAAGTCCATAAAAATATCAGTTCAAAATTAGTTAGGCACAGGTAAAGGTGTATATAAGCCATACAGTTTAACTCTAGCCTTTGCTTACCTACAAGAAATGCATTTACCATAAATAAAATGCTCATTATGCTCCATATTAGGCTAATAAAAATGCTGATGCAATATATCTAAAGACTTATGTACATCAAAGTGTCTTATTAAACCACCCTTATGAGTTTCCCTAACAAGCAACTCATGAATAGAACAAATAAGCATACATAATTTGTCGCTCTTAAATAGAAACCCTTCATGCCTATAAAAGTCACCAAACACACACACATACATTCCATTCTTGGCCAAAATCAAAATCATTCACATACAAGCCCTTAAGCAATTCAAAACCAAGTAACTTAGTTTGCAAAGAAGTAAGTAATGTATACCTCTTAGATATTGCATTAAAAATAATGTTTTCTTTTTTATGTTTATACTAGATCATATAACGAAATATTTCTATGAACTCCATCTACTTAGTATGTCTTTTATCAAGCTTACCTTAGGATTTTAAGAACTTTAAGCTCTCCTGATTAGAATGAATGATGAATTCACTTGACCACAAATAATATTGCCATGTTTGAAGAATTCATATCAATGCGTTGTTGAGCCCATCTTTCATGGCTAGTGTTGGATCTATTGTCAACACCATCTCACATGGTTATGTGTGTTGACATAAGGTTATAAATGTTACTGAGATGTAGTGTGGTCATTGGGAGAAACCGGTGATAATAAGTCAACCTAGGTGTTGAGAAGTCAATATTGATCATGACCCTAAATTTTAGTGGTTAAGATTGACCGTTGACCGTTTACTATTGACCCTAAATTTTAAGAATCAAATCTGACCATTGATGGTAAGGCAACATATGGGAATTAACAATGACCGTTAATGATCATGTAGCCATAATCTCAAGGTTCTATAAATACCCTAATGTCTTGCAAGAAGAGGGTGTGATGCAAACAATTGAGAGAGTCGGCCAAAGAGAGGAGTAGTAAACCTAAGGAAAAAGAGAGGTGAACAGCAAAAAAGAAGGTAGCCACCAAGCAAGGTGCAACTGATCAAGAAGGAGAGAAAAAGAGCAAGGGGGAAGTTGGCCAAGGAGAGAAAGAAAGAGGGCAAGGTAGTCAGTCAAGGAGAGTACAGCAACCACTAAGGAGAGACAACAAGGTAGTCAGCTAAGAAGAGTGTAGCAACCATTAAGGAGCAATAGCAAGGTAGAGCCAGCCAAGGAGGAAAGAAAAAGAGCAAGGTAGCCAACCACCCACACTAGCAAACCCTTACCAAGATAGCCACTGTATCAGCAAGCCCTCATAAAAGTGATAGCAACATTCAGCCACCACACCAACACGTCCAGTAGGCTTTCCAGCAGACCAGCAACATGTCCCTATACGTCCAAGAGACTTCCTAGCAGTAGTTGTATGTCCAAGAGGCTTCCTTGCACCAGCAGTAGCACGTCCAAGAGACTTCCCAATAGCAGTTGGAAATCCAGGAGGGTATAATGGCACTAGGAGCACGTTCCTACAGGTCCAGGAGGGTATACCAATAGCAAGAACATGTCCTTGCATATCCAGGAGAGTATACTAACACCAGCGGCAAAAGCATGCCCAGAAATCAAGCAAAAAATTAGAATGTGCAGTAGCAAGTTTGGGCATCAGTAGCCACCTGCAAAAAGTGTAGCAGTAGGTCAAGCAACATCATAAAGGGAGAGCAGTAGCAACACAAGAAAACAGCTGCAACACACGGAGAGAATAGTAGCAGCATAAGAAAACTGTTGTAGCGCACGACGAGAGCATTAGCGGTATGAGAAAAACTGTTGTAGCACGCTAGGAGAACAATAGCAACACGAGAAAGTAGTAACAGCGCGCAAGGACAGCAGTCGTAGTGTGTGCAAACAATAGTTGTGGCTTGTTTAGACAGTAAGCACAATTTGTGCAAACAATAGGTGTAGCTAACACAGACAATGATCATAGCGCTTACAGACAATAGGCATAGAACGCATGGACAACTGGCACAAAGAGTGTGGATAACAAGCGCAGAGAGCACAAATAGCGAAAGCACACAGATAGCAGGCATAGCACATAGAGACAACGGGCACAGCGCACATTGATAGAAGGCACAGAGAGTGCAGACAGTGGTGCACAATGAGAGCAAACAATGGGTGCACAGCGCTTACAGACAGCAGGTGCATTAGCAATGTGTATGAACAGCATTAGCAGTGTGTGTAGACAGTAATGACAACACGTACGGACAGCAATAGTAGCACATGCTAACAACAATAGCAGCATATGCTAACAGTGATAGCAGAACAAGCAGGCAACAATAGCATGTGTAAGTAGCAATAGCAAAAGGTTCAGCAACTTGCAGTAGTAGAGGATGAAACATACTCAGTAGCAAGTCAAATAGCTTGCAGTAGCAGAGGCAACAGGTTTGATAACAAGTAACAGTAGAGGAGAAAACTTGCCTGGCAATAGAGGAGAGATCCTGCCAAGGCAACAAGTGAGGCAGCATCGGCAATCAATGAGAACATTAGTAGCGAAGGAAGGAGAAGATCCATATTTTGCTCTAACAGTCTATACACATTGAATGATCATTCTCTAGGAAAGGTTTTTCCATAAACTCTTGATAATTTGTTGAACAATAAGGTGGGATACCCTTAGAGTGATTAAGAGATCATTATAAGTGGTTAAGGAGTGATCCTTCCACAACCAAACTGTATCCCTTGATAACAAGAGTGGATTGTGAGATTTAGGAGGGATCTTATCACATCATAGACATAGCTCACACATTGTAGGTGAACCATATAAAAATTTTCATGTGTGCATAAGTACTTGTGCATTGATTTATATTCGTACTCTTGTGCTCACATAAAGGAGAAAGATAAATATTGGATCATTGGCTCTAACAAGTCACATAGGTCAAATTCAGATTAATTTGTAAAAAGCACATATCTCACACTAATTCACCCTCCTTCTTAGTGTGAGACCTAAAATGGTCATCATCAAATGGTATCAGAGTTGGTTCCTCTATTGATCTAATTTTTCTACTTTGAAGTGAGGTTATACATTACTGTGTGAGTTTTTATCTCTACTGCTACTTGAGATCATGGATAACCTGAATAGTGTTAATAGCAAGGGCATCCCTACGTTTAATGGATAGAATTATTAGTTATGGAAGAATATGATACTCCCATATCTAATGTCACTTGGTCTTAATGTGTTTAAGTATGTTATTAGTGGCTTCATCCTTGTTGCTAAAGGTGATCTTATGATGCCAGCTGATAAGAAGAATTTAGAGTGTGATGGAAAGGTGAGAAATGTCTTATATGCTTCCTTGTTAGATAAAGAATTCATCAAGGTAATGGGGTGCAACACAGCCAAGCAAATCTAGGATAAGCTAAAGAATATCTATGAAGGAGACAAATTTATGAAGGAAGCCAAGATACAAAATTAGAGGAACAAATTTAAAAATATAAAGATGCAAAATGATGAGACTATGGATGCATTCTTCATAAGAGTCAATGAAATCATGTGCTCCATTAAAGGCTATAAAGAGGAGATCCATGATGCCACTATAGTAAGGAAAATACTCAGGACTTTACTAGAAGCTTATAATGTCAAAGTCTCTTCATTAAAAGATAAAGATCTAGATAGGTTGCCCTTAGATGACTTGTATAGCATATTGGTGGCTTATGAAATGAGAATAGCGCCAATGAAGAAAGAAAAGAAGACTAAGGTGGAGAAGGAGTTGACATTCAAGGCAATGAAGAAGTTAAAAATTAAAGACTAAGAATAAGAGTCCAAGAGCAACTCTGAAAAAGAAGATGATGATACTAAGCTAGATGCAGTTATGACATACATCACTAGGAACTTAAGGAAAGGAAAAAAGAAGTATAAGGAAAAGCTACACTTAAAGTGCTTTAGCTGTGGAGACATAAGGCACTTTGCCATGTACTACCCAAAAATAATGGAAGCATGCAGTGATGATGATGATGAAACATAGAAATTCAAGTTCTAAAGGGAAAAAACAATTCTTCAAATCCAAAAGAAGAAATTATTTAAGCAAGTTAGATAAAGAGGATTTTGAAGAAGAAGTTGATGATGATTCTAATAATGATGACAAAGAATCTTCAAGTAATGAGGAATCAACAGAAGAGGAAGAGGATGAGTTGTTGCAGCAACTTGAGAATGCGTTGAGAGCTTGTTTGCAAAAAAATAAAAAGCTAGAAAAAGAGGTAAAGCATCTCAAGAAACTGTATGAAAATTCTATTATTGATGAATTTAATCTCTATGCAAAAATAAAAAGGAGTTTAAAGTAAAAGAGGGCGAGTACTTGAATAGGATTAAGGGGCTGATCATACTTGAGGCTAAGTAAGGCAAGACATACAAAAATCTTGGCACTAAAGTGATTGCACAAGAGCAAGAGGTGCTGATTTTGTAAGCTAAGCTTTATAAGGCCAAGTCTAAGCTAAAGAAGCATAAAGAAAGTTGTATGCATGCCATAAAAGTGAAAAGAGAGTTATCATCAACGAGTACCATCAAGAAGGATGCTACTAGAAAGTTTGATGAGTTTCTAAGTAATCAAAGACCTCATTCTGTGGGAAAGAAAGGACTTGGTTACATTAAAAAGCCAAGTGAGAAGGTAAACAAAAAGAAGAAGATTATGTTTGTGCATGGAAGCAAGCACAATGACATGATGGTGAAAAGAGACCAACCCCAACTAAAATGGGTTAGGAAAGATGTGGTGGAGACTCCTATCCACAAGAGACAAACTATCAAAGACAAAGAGAAAGTTGCCAAACCAGCTGCTAAAGAAAGAAGACATAAACTTGGTAAGAGAAGTAAATCCAAGTTCAAAAGATTTTGCTGAAGCTCTGGTAAGTATGGGTACAAGGCAAATACTTATTAGAACATTTGGCCTATAATGAAGAGGAATGTAAAGCAAGAGTCTAGGAGGAGACTCTATCAAGAAAGGAGACAGTCTTAAGTTGAAAGAAGTCATATTCCACTGAGAAACAGTTTTACCAATTTTGGTCTTTTGGTGTGTTCTAGTGTCACCCGTTTCACCCTTTTTTGGTCACACGCCTCACCTAGTCTCACGTTTCCAGGTTTCACCTGGTCTCACTGAAATTCCTGACTTCTCCCTAGGATCTACTAGTTTATGATACTAAGATGGGAGGTGAATCAGTATCACCACAATTTGTAATTCACAGGTAAATGAATAACTTCAACTTCATCTTAAAAGTGAACTCTTTCTCAGACTTGACTAAGGTAGATCTATTGTTACCTACTAATCATAATAGTCCCCAAAGTCACCTTTCAGACACCTAATCTAATAAACAATTCGGATGTTTTTGTTAGGTTATAGGCTGATACTTTATTTTACGTTCACAACTCACAAAACGTAAAGTAAATTAAGGACACATGAGATTTACATGGTTCGGTCAATATGACGTACATCCACGATGGTAGGAACTCTCTCTTACTGAGACTATCCACTATACTTGAGAATTCTAATTACAATGGATATCTTAATCCCTCCTTTCAATATTGCAATTACTAAGCAATATAATACAAAAAGTGTCACTTACTGTGTCTATCCTTCTTCTAGCTTGTCTTGCCTCTATTGAATTGAAAGGCTACTTCATTGCCACTTAGAAGTTCACCACAATGCTCTCTAACCTCTCCTGAAGAAATTTAAAAATACGTCGAGTTCTTTCAATACTTCGTTGAATTCCTTCTCTATGTTGTTTCACACAACTCCTGCTTTCACCGTCTCACTGTCTCTCCCGTCTCCTTGTCTCACGACTTTATTATTTCATGGCCTGCCCTCACCTATCCGTTTCACACCTCCTATCAGATTTTCTCCCTTTACTGTTGGTCACTATTCATTGGTCGTCCACCCCTATTTTGGTCATAATGGGTTTTTCTCTCCTTCCCTATTTGGCCATCAGGTTTCTCTCTCCTTTTACCAGTGGTGTGTTTTGCCATGCTCACTTGGTTAGCCGTCTCTAGGTTCTCCCTTTTTTCCCCTGTTCTGTCGACGGTGGTCTTGGTTGGCCAAATAGGCTTTTGCCGTTTCGCTCTTCCGATCTGTCATTTAATCGTCCAGCCCCCTTCAGTTGTTTCTTTATTTTTTTCGACTATCTATTTTGGTCGTTGGGTTTCTCTCTCTTACACCAGTGGTGTGCTTTGATTTGCTCAATTTTCATTTTCTCTCCTTCCCCAACAACGATTACTCCTCTTCTCCCTTTTTCTCTCCTTCGTCCGATGAATTCATTTTCTCTCTCTTCTGTTTTTTTTTTGGCCGACCACTGTTCTTCGTTTTGCTCCCCCTTTTTGGTTATCTTCTCTTTATCTCTCTCTCAACCAACGACTTCACTATGTAGCTACTTTGCTCACTTATGTTCCTTTATATACTCCTCCATAAAAACCTAATAGGGCAAATTTATTGTCTTATCCTTCCATGTGACTTTTACATTCTTAACCCTCCACGTGGCTTTTACCTTCTTGTCCTTCCACGTAACTTTACTTTCTTGCACACTTAAACCTAGTTAACAATAATTACAACCTAAGGTTGTGGGAACAACACTCAAGTCAAGTCTCACCTGGTCTCATGTTTCCAGGTCTCACCTGGTCTTACATTCTGGTCTGGTCTGGTCTCACATGGTCTCATGTCTTCTTTGGTCTCACGTGTTTCAGGTCTCACCTGGTCTCACGCTCTAGTCTGATCTAGTCTCACCTGGTCTCACGTTTCCAGGTCTTACCTAGTCTCACGATCTAGTCTAGTCTAGTCTCACGATCTAGTCTAGTCTAGTCTCACTTGAGTTCTCTCAAATGCTTCACCAAATTTTTTCTTTAAGTTGTCTCACACTCCTAGTCCTAGTCTCATCGTCTCACGATTTCACTCAGTCTCTTAATTTCACTGTCTCACTATCTCACCATTTCAACCTTTTCTAGTCTCACCGATTCTAGGTCTCACGATGTATTCTAATGTCATATATTTCACCATACATATAGACATATCTATATATATACATATAATGTATATAAATAATATTTTATATTTTTACCTATTCCAATAAATAATAAAATCTAAAATTAATAGTTATTACTATTGAACACCAGTGATGAAATAAAAAATTAGCATATAGAAAACCATAAAATTATATGTTTTTTACGTACTCCCGCTTCTGTGCTACTCTCGCTTCTGTCCTGCGTTAAAAACAAAACTAAGATTATGGTAGATAAACCAAATAAACAAAAAGAATATAATTGGTTTGAAATGGGTGTTTAAGACCAAACTAAACTTTAATGGTACTGTAAACAGATTGAAAGCAAGGTCAGTAACAAAAGATTAGTAAAGCGTATATAAGTTACAAAAAGGGCTCTTTATATATTTGTCCAAAAACTGCATCGATAAGCCCTTCAGCCCAAAAAATCCACACATAATTCGGTTAGGGAATAAAAGCGCTTATCAGCCTAATCCCAAAACAATACCTCCCCTTTCTATATGAAGAGGCAATCGGCTGCGAAATATTTAGTGCTTTTGACTTACATTTGTACACGAATAAAGGTGTTTTAAATAAATTAATAAAAAAAAAAAAGAGGAAGAAAAAAGGGTAATAAAATCCCTACGAAACCGCTACGATCCTCAAATCCCCGATCCCCTAATTTGGAGCAGACAATGAATATAGGTAAATCAAAAGGGAAGAGCTGTACACTACTAGGCTATACACAGAATGGGGGTATACTTGCTTGATAAATACTTTTATCAATAATTGTTGCGTTATGAAAATTGGTCCTGCTTTCCATTTGAATCTGATGTGGCGGGCGCAGGTGCTCTCACATGAGCAGGCTGTTGTGGTGGGGGGGCTGTTAAAGCATAGGTAAGCCTAGATGACGAATTCTCAATCAGACCAGCAATTCCTGCGGCAGCAGATTGGGCACTCGAAGGAAGAAAGAGATCATGTTTTTGGTCTTTGTAAGCACCCCAAACCTGCAGAGTAAAGCTTCATCTCAGCAAAATTCACGATGGTTTTACCCCACAATTTAAAGCTGGCTCTGTGATACAAAAGAATTGCACCGCACTACTGGGACTGCATTGACACACATAGTGCGCCAAATTTACTAACTATAGAACTGAAAAAAAGGCAGTCAAAATTATGGCCAAAAACTTCGGGATCACTAATTCCTTGACCGGATATGACCACTTAAAAATAAAAAAAAAAGTGAATGTAGGTAAAAAGGTACTTGGAAATAACAGAAAAGAAATGCATGTGCCATCACTTACATCAGAGGCATTTAATATCTCCCGCACTTTACTGCAGTGTGCTCCTTCCGTTGCAAATGCATGCAAAACCTGGATCACAAAAATCGAATAAGAAGCATTAAACAAACTTGAAAGCATGGGAAGAAGATCCTAATTTTCATATGTTTTGTTCATTGCCATAATATTTGCCAACTTGCCACAACTATGAAATAGGGGCCAGCATTTCTAGTACATGATGAATTATATGGCAGACCTAAATTTGCTTCTACTTCATGGGATTTTGAGAGCACCATGATATGTACCCATGCTATTTCTATCCAGAAGAAAATCTATTAAGAAATATTATAAAGTAAATATCTATGTACTACTATTTCTTTAAAAATCCTCACTGAGTCTTTGAGGAGGGAAAGGTCAATCTCATGAAGTCTTATAATGGAGACTGGTTCATTCATCACTAACTTGCCCAACACTGGGATCTTATTCCTTGCAACAACACTTTTGAGGCATAAATGAGCATAGAGATCCAAAATCCAATGCATGTCAATTACATTCAATACACAAGAAATCTATTATGTATAAATTAGTATTGGCAAAATTGAGAGAAAGTTGATGAAACACTTATGCAATAACATCTGTCTAATTTTAGGAATATTTTCTAATTTTCTTGGTAGACTTGCAGTATTGAAAATAACTTAACAATTAGTTTGTAATCATTTTTAGTATTTTAATAAAATTAAGATTTCAAAATAGCATATGATTTATTCAACTTACTTAGTTACAATCTAACATGTATTGTAATTTACTTAATTCATGTTAAAAATTATTTACATATTTCTAAAATCTATACAGTGCAAAACTCATAATTTAAAAAAAAAAAAAAAGAAAAAACTAATTTCTGAAAAAAGGCAAAATAATCTTAAATTTCTCCTGTTGTTTTATTTTAAAAAGAGGAAAAGAGGAAAAAGCATTTCCAAAATTTCTTGTTTTCAAAGAAAAACTACTCAAAATTTAAGTCCCCTTTTATATTTATTATTTATATAAAACACAAACAAAAATACACTTCTCAATAAATATAATAAACCCATGCAACAAATGGGTTTAATACTGATTCAAGCGAGAAAAGAGGAAAGGACAACTTCTTACACCAAAATTAAGAACATCACCCTGCATATTTAATAACAAATCATGACTCCAAAGATTCTAACCTCAATTGCAAGCACCCTGCCAATAGATGCTTCAGATTCATTCCATTTCATCTGAGAGCAAAGTCCATTCCTTCCCCCTGCTCTCCAGTCAAGAAGGCCAAGGAGTACTTCAACAAGGCCAACCCTACATTATCAAGGCAATTTGCTCAAAAAAAACATTAAAAAAAATCTCGGAAGCATTATACTGTGGGCAATGTATTTTAGATCTAAAATCTTAAATTGAGTCTCCACTGCAATTAGTCCATGCTATCATTGGAAAGGCAAAATCCAGAGTGATATTTATGCCAGCACGAAAGCAAAATCAATTTCAAATTTTCCACAAGAATAATTATTTAAAATCTTTTCATACCTGATCAGATTCCAAGAAACTCGAAAAATGTTCTGATCTTCTGCCAATAGTTATACAACTAATACAGAAGAAAATTGCAATTTATCATCTTTTTATCCCCCTTTTTCCATTCATTGTTTTTTTGTTTTGAACATCTTTGGTATTATTGCTTTTAAAAATCCTTCAATTAGATTCAAAAGCACCTAAAACTTTGAAGCAATCTTTGCACACAGTAAATCATAAACAATTTACAGGACTATAAGACCACTTTTAATCTGATTGCCATGCATGTCTACAACATTTCACATCCATCTATTGCTATTTCATAATTCTGGGGTAAATTGAAAATTTCCAGCTTGTGGTTTGAGCTTATATCACGTAAGATTTGTGGCTTGTCTTGCATACTGACACTTTATTGTTCTGCCTTCTCCATTGATAAGGACATTCCAAGGACCCTTAATGAGTTTACTTTTGTAATGATGTAAAACCTGGTTGGAAGTTTCTCAATGACATAGCAAAGCTACATCTATCGTAGACTCCACCAGCCACATATGACAGAATAAAAAAAATGACATGGCTAGGTAGGAGTCTGGTGGATGTAAGTTTAAATGTTACTAAAACTCCCAGCCAAATAAAACTACAACTAATTTACAACTGACCTAAGTCCTTGAGCAACCAGTGCATCCCGTGCACGGTTTCCAGCACCCACAACACGCTTCAAAGTCTCAAGGGCTAGTATGCTTCCACCTTGCCATCCTATAGCTTTCATTAGAAGAGGAACCACCTAATAACAAAAGGTTGTCAGGATATAATCAGGGAATTGAACATAAATAACAGGAATCTCTCTCTCTCTCTCTCTCTCTCTCACACACACACACACACACAAATGCACATGAACATAAGAATTAACACCTATGTTAGTGCACCTGAGGAGTTCCTACGCTAGTTGCAGCCATAGCTTCAGCACATGTTGTACTCGCAGCAAGTTGATGTAGAACACGCAAACAACTGAGGCGCACACGTTCTTGTGGGGTTTGGGCAGGTGGTGATGATCCATCATCACATTCAAATGTTTGGTCAGAACAGTTCCCATTTTTCATCTCTTCTGTTGCCATTGTTTCTCTTCTTCCCTCATATGCAACTGCAGCCACAAGTTTTGGCACATAACCAAGATACCCTACATGATCTGCAAGTGCAGGGTGAACACGAAGTAATGAAACCAAAGCAGCAGAAAGAAGCAAAGGAAGCTCAGGGTCAATGGCTTGTGTATCATAATGAGTGGCAGCAATGGATGATAGATATTGATCCAGTAGCCCTTCCAAGAATCTCTTAGGATTTCTAAGAGGAAATTTTGGATCTTTTAGGAACAGCCTGACATAGATTCCACCAACCTGTGTTACAATTAAATGTGAGTTGTATGCAGAATTCCCCAGAATGAATGAAGATATTATGCCTGGAAAAAAAAAAAAGTTTCATATTATACCTGTGGCTCATCTCTCATTTCCTGCTGCCCCGATGCCTGCTCAGGGACATCCCAATCAACAACATGACCTTTCATTTGTTCTCGGTATAAATCTGATGCCATAGTTGCAACTTGTGCAGACAGGGATGCCGCCATTGCTGATGTCCACACAAGCTCTGGTGTTTCTGTTGTCTGTTCAAGAGCAGATACAACTGCCTCACCAGGGCCATCCCTAATTACTGATACCAAGCCATCTGGAAGAAACCTTGCTATTGTTATTGCAACTCTAGGCCCATGCATTGGCTGTCCAACAAGCTTCCCCAATAGAGAGGCTGCTGATGCTCTCTGCTGTAAGGGGATATCCTCTGTACAAATCATTTATATCATCAATCAATGCCAACTATAAAAGGAGGAAATATGTAGAGAAAAGGGACGATCATTACTCTGCACAGGTAATAGAAGCTCAAGAATGTAAACCACACCACCATGCTTAGCAGCTGCCCAAGCAAGCTCTGGCGTACTTGCCAAAGCATAAAGAACATGGAGGACTCCTTCACGACAACCAGGAGCAGAGTGGAGCATTTGTAATAAAAGTAGAAGACTAGATCCATCTGCAACCATGGCCTCCAGGCAGGGTGCATATGCAGTCAAGAGAGACAATACATTCAGGAAAAGCTGAGGAATGTTGCTTTCTGAAGCATTAGCCACAGAGAAACATCTAAAAAGAGGTAATAGCTTCTCCTTAGATGAAAATATGGATGCTAAACTTGGGTTACTTGTCAGCAAGTTCTGTCCAATAAAGTTCACAATCATCAGATAAATACACAAAAAGGGACAAAAGTGACGTAAAAATGAAAAATATACCTTGAGTGAAGTCAAACCAAGTTGAAGGTTCTTAATCAGTTCTAGTTTTTTCTTATCTTCTGATTTTCCAGCAGAGCCTAGCGAAGAATCATCAGACACATGTTGTCCATTTACTGAAAGATCCACAGTATCACTTTGCATCTCAGATGGCTTCGGAGATGAGCTACCGGGAATAAATTTACTTTCAGCATCAGACTCTGTACCTAACTGATTGTGTGCTAAAGATGATATGAATTCAATTAGAGCAACGCAGAAAGCTTCTGGTTCACTGATTTCGGAGTCCGGCTGGTCATTATAGACCCTCAGGTAAACATTTCCTACAAAGAGTTCTTTGGAGAGTGCCTCATAAGAAAATGCATGTGAATCTTTCAGGTCATATGAACCATCAGGACCTACAGTAGCCCTCTGCCGATCTACAAATTTCAGCAGCTCTGCTCTAGTTGAAGAGTTCCAGATAATCTACAATGACACTCCATCAGTTAGTAATACTCTTCAAGAAAATTCAATCCAGAAAATCAGGATTACAAATCAAAGTGGGTAAATGACTACAAAAAATCTTTTGTGCAGGAAAATAAAACTAAATATACAAAATATATATATTAAACACATTAACATCTCTTATTCTTTTGAGGTCACATACTTCGCACCAACCAGACAAGCTCACTGCACTCAATTGACTCTTAATGCTCATCCCTGGCATACTGCTCCCAACAAAAATAATAATAATAATAAACAAATCCCACTGAAGGAACAGATTGAAACTCTTTACTCATAACTCACAGAAGTATAAATACATAAAAAGAAGAGCAAAATAACACACATGCACACACAAAATGAGAGAGAGTGAGAGAGAGAGAGAGAGAAGCAGCAGCAACATGACCAAACAAAAATACAATACCATCTAGATCAAAGACTGGTGAAAAAATTGACCAGATAACTAAACCTATTAAATGCATAAATACATTCCTAGAACCATTAATGACAGTCACTCAAAAATCATAGAAATTAATTGACATTGGCCCACAAAAACAGGTTGCTGATAGCCCATCCTGCAAGAATATAACCTCTCCAATAACTGACAGCATTTACCTCTGGAGACTCCAAGTTAGTGTTTAACTTGGATAGTAGGTCCTTTGACACTTGATCTTTCAACATTTGTGCAAGTTTAGGAGTTAGCAAAGCTATGAGGGCATCAGCTGCAGCTGCATTGTAAGGTGTTGAACTCCTATCAGAGCACAAACCACTAAGCCTCGACAAGGCTTGTAATGCTCGCACAGCATGCATATTTTTAGCAATCTGGACACTTGAACCAACATTAGGGGACTCCATTTTGTTGGATTCCTCAGCAGTTGAATCATACTGAAGCAACAAAGGCAAAAGGTACCTACAAACCAAATATATATTATACATTAAAACAACATCAATCAGAGAGTAGTAACATGGGATTGAAACACAGAAATATAGCTCAACAAATTACTCCATTACTCCAAAGAATTTATTATCTTATTGATTTTGTCACCATTTGCATATTCTGTAAAATCACATGCCCTACCATATCATATTTCTCTCTCTGTGTCTACTTGCATGGACAAAACACCCCCAGGCAAGCGCGCGCCTGAGTTACATGGGGCACATATCCTAAGCTCTCTCTCTCTCTCTCTCTCTCTGTGTCAGTGTACACCTGTGTGTTATGTGCACAAATAATCATTTGCATTTTTTTTTCCAATAGAGATACTTTTATTCATCAATATGTCTATCCCATAAAAAATATGAATTGCTATATTATTTTTGATATATACGTTGACCACAGATATTAAGCTTAATTTTTCTATGTTGACTTAGGTTTCAACTGGATTAAAGATTAACTTTGCTTTAAGTTAAAACCCTCATTATTTTTGTTTTCCATTTAGTGCTTGGTTACTCATTTTCGTATTCATTTGAGATCGTTATTTTTGTTATCCATTTAGTGCTTTGATTACTCATTTTTGTATTCATTTGAGATCATACCCTTTTCAGTTTTTCTATGTATATTTGATATAAAGAACAAGTGTACCCATTAATTTCATGTATTATTGTTATGGCATAAGTGTATTAGTTTACAAAAATTCACTATGAAGTTCAATGTGCACTCAGTTATCAGTTGAGAGAAGCAAAGGATATCTGATCCACATTAAGTGTATTGTAAGTCTAGGTCAAGAAAAGGCAATGCTCCCTAGTTCTATGCCTTGCCACAGTGCAAAAATGGAAAAAAAAAAAAAAAAGTCTAACTATAGGGGGAAAAGTCATGAAAGAATCAAAACTAAAAGGACCGCATTATAAAGCATCTGAAGTTTAATCCAGCACAAACGAAACATTTCCTAATTAGTAACCTTCCCTGGGTGCTCCATGTCTTTTATTAAAATGAGATCATCAAATCTCATCATCAAATGCAACTTAAAACACCCCAAATGTGAAAAGAATAGTCTAAAATAAAAAGACTAACCAAAACAGTGGTGTGTGAAAGAAGGCTAGCTTACCATAACACACCAGCCTTTAACAAAGTATCCTGCAATGCTGGGGACACAGAAACATGGGCGACAGCCTGGAGGGCAGCATCAACAGCTTCCGGTACAAGCTCAAGTTCAGTGCAATGAACAATGTCTTCCACTAGTCCAGAAAATTCAAGGATCTCATCCCTAGCATCCACAAACTGACTTAAAACAGAAAAGGTCTGCATCACATTGGTAACAATAATGGCAGATGGTTCAATAGCAGAGGTAGTTGGCTGAACAATGCACATGCAACGAGAAAGAAGAGTTGCAAGAAGTTGTATCCCACCATCCCTTACAAGCTCTTCACCATTTAATGAAGAGGACACACACCTAAATAAGGAGAAACAGAAGAAATGGAAACTTGTCAAAGCACGTCATGATTCACACTAATTCAAACTAGAAAAAGGAAAAAAGTAATAATAATAAAATATATTAGGTGGGGCATTTACGTCAGCCAAATAAGCTCTGATGCTGCAACAAGTAAAGGTGCCCTCTCTGATGAAAGAAAATTGTTATCTTCCTTATCTACAGTAATTGCATTAAGCAACATTGGATAGCCAGCATATTTAAAAGGCTCCAGCAGACCTCCATGCCGCCGGTATAAGATACACTGCCCTCTCAACAGAAGCAATAGCCTCCAAGGCTGAGGACCTTGCAAACCTTGCATGGTGGCCTATTAACAATTCAGGTTAACATTAACAAATTAAAAAACTCAGGTGCACTGAAAAATTGATCCAAACAAAATCAAATAAGGAAAACATTCAATTATTCATTGTTATTGGTTTCTTTTCCAACTTTCCCCAACTCCACCAATGTCCCTAAAGAAAAATGAAAAAGCTAAAAGTTGGGACCAAGCAGTCACTTCCACCTCATCAAGTGACCATTCAGTATACATTTCACAGGTACAACCTGGCACTAAAAACAGGAGCTTCCTGGCCACTAAAGGACTCCCTAGGGCAGCTGACATAACAAACAAATGATGACACATTCAATTAAAGATTTAGAACACAGAACAAAGACATAACAGAAGATCAATAGTGCAAGGCATGTATGCAAGAGATGTGGATGGAGCAGTTTACCAAGGGGAAAGGAAAAGATGGAAATCTTGGATGTCAGCCACAACCCTTGATTAACAAAATTGAAGTATGGACGATATTCATGGGGTTCATATATTAAAGTGTCTCACAAAGTCATCAAAATTATTTTATTCCAAGTATTCTGGAAATTTGGGTATGAAGCTTTTGGAGTTGAAAGTTTCTTGTAAGCTTTTGGAGTTGAAAGTTTCTTGTAAGCTTTTGGAGTTGAAAGTTTCTAGTCATTAGCCTGAGCTAGAGAAGATATAGGATGACATTCCATTGGCACCAGTGCTATCAAAGGCATGCCTTAGACAGCATAAAAACATTATCCACTTCCAAATGATGTGTCTACTTTTCTAGTTTCTTGGAAAAAGAAAAAGAAAAAGCATCAAGCAGCTAAAATTTTGATTCTTTTTATTAATTTTCAGTTGTCAAAATTCCTCTCCAAGATAGCTTTCTAACGCAGATGCTTAAAGAATAACAAAAATCTTAAAAATTATTTTAGGGCACTAAACAAATGATACTTATGATAATCTCCTATTATAGTCAAAGTTGCCCTTTTATCTTTAGAGATATTCTCCTATTTGACTTTTTAGTTTTCTCTTTTCTTGTCCTTTTGCTAGTCTATAAATAGGACTTAATGTTATCTCATTAGACAGTCTCATTATAAGTATTGACCATTGATATTGACTATTTAGTTTCCCAACAAGTATCAATTCTTTTTTGCTTTTGGTTGTATTCCTGCATGTTTTCTATTTTTCAGGTGGAATCCCTTGTCTATTCTCTCAATTTTCTTTGTTTTTTGGGTTTGGAACCTGTCCTACATCACTTTCCAAGCAAGTAATGTATGGCTTAAGAAAATTTCCTCCTCCAAATAGATTTTCCAGCATGGTATTGAGTTGCTGGATTAAACAAAATAATTTAGCATACCTGAAGTCGCTCATAAGCTTTCTGCACAGCAAGAAACTTCTCCCTTCCCTCAGGATTTTTGTCAGGATGGTATTTCATTGCAAGTTTCCTATATTGTCGCTTAAGCTTTTCTTCATCAATGTTCTCAATCTGTTTGGATACACTAGTTTTCTCCTCAGAAGTCCCAAAAGTTGAACAATTCTGTTTTGGGTCTTCATTTGATATATCTTCTATGGATATCTCTAAAATTCTGCAAGCTTCTTCTTCAGAAAGATCCATGGGTCTACGTGTCAACTCTTCTCGCCACATCACTAATAATGACTGCAGAAACTCAACATGTTCAACAATTGGCCAGTTTGGAAACCGGATCTCATCACACAGGTTTCGGAGGTAATAGCGATGGCACCACATTTCATCTCTTAGTTCTGGGTAGGTCACTGGAGGCATCGGAGCATACTCATATAAAGAATGACAGTGCTGGGACAATTTCTGTGGAAAATCACCAAGATGCTGCAACACCTAAATGGAAGGAGGCACAGGATAAATGCTACATAAAATTTCCATAACCCAGGGGACCACATTAAAAACATCAGCAAAACAAAGCAAAGCAATGCAACAGGTAACCCACTGTGCCTCATTTGAAGTATAAAATACCTGACGGATAAGATTTTCTGCTCTCATTTTGTGCGTCCAAATAATCTCTGGGGTATCAGAATCAGAAACCATCGCTGTTGCAAATGCAGCTGGACCACTACGCTCCAGTACATACAGCAAGGATTCTGGGAGAAGCCCACCCAAGACACTGCGCTTCGCAAGAGGCAACGAAGAGGAAACTGCAGCTTCTTCACCACCATGAAATGCTTGACAGACATGAGTTGCAGAAAATAGTTGTGCAATGGTAAGGAGATTAGATCCTGGATACGCCAGCGCAAAGTAGAATGCACCTGTGCTGTAAAGACGTATCATGGCCTTGGGATTTCTAGTAACAACAGCTTTCAACAATGCTGCAGCTGTCTCAACAATACTTGGCTCCCCAGATAGCAAGGCCTTTTTTGCCAGAAAATGAAATTAGTTATAAATAACACAATTTTCAATTATGAAAAAGGGTATGTAATGCACAGTTAGAGATTCACAAATATACTATGTACTTATTATAGCTTTAAAAAAATAAATGATAAAAATGTAAACCCAAAACAAAACAACTTAAGTTGGATAATAGAAACATATAAAACATTTAAGATACGTTTAGCCACCTGTAAGTGTAGATAATCAAATTTAAGGGAACAGAAATTTATTAAGAATTATCTTGAAATCAAACTCCATTAGATTGAATGATGTTCCATCAAAGTCTATTTAGCAAGAAATGTACTTTTCTGATTGTTTCCTAGAGTGTTTTTTTAAGTATACTTCAAGAATAAGAGACACTCTTTAAGTTATATTTGCTTGGAAAACTAGATAAACTTTTTTGCATATTCATGGATAATTAGAGTAAAACGAACAAGTACAGAGGGTTCAACACTAGAAGTGTAATCCAATTGATAAAAAATATCTTATTGTTTTGCATAGGTTTTATTCCATTGTACACAACATTCTTTATGTACACCTAGTACACATATATGAAGCATTTTGATTAACTCAAATTTCTGAGCAGCACTTTTCTTCACATTCAAAAACAAATGGCATGGACCACCTAAACGATATCAAACCCCTATAAGATGCAATTATTCCTTATACAAACCCATACATACCCACCATTGTAATATGTAAATTGACTGGCCGTCAAAACAAAGCATATTCAAATATATTAAACCATTTTTGTCAGTCACAACAAAGGGTTTTCTAAATATGATGGAGCCATACCATAAACAGCTGTTACAGATAGTGTGGTGATTTAATCTGTGGAATGGCAAGGATACTGGCATATTTTGTTTTATTTATAGTTGTAATCCAGAAGTCTCTTTATAACAACTCTATACCTTGTGAACATGTATGAATAAAGCCTTGAGAAGGCATAAAGAAAACAACAATACTTTGTATTAGATAATATGAACCATAAAGACATCAAACTTGAAAGACAATAATACTGGTATTCAAAACAAATTACAGATATAGATAAAAAGCAAAATATGCCTCTAAAAACTAGAATAAAAAGAGTAGTGCTAGGGATACTAGGTTACTTTTTTTTTTTTTTTTCCATTTTGGCCAAATGAAGTGGCAATTGTAAGACCAAACACATATCATGTTAGATGGCAGAGGCAACATGTAAGACAAGACATGATTAGACCACAACACTTTTAGTATAGAAGTCTTAGTACCCCCAGCCTTGCTCAAATAAAAAAGCCAAGTTTCTTTTAAAATCAACCAGACAGAAACCTGCAAAAAGGGCCTAATAACCATCTATACACACTGAAGATACAAGAATGTGCTCCAATGCAGACACAAGCAATTTTAAGGGTATTAGGCACAGCACAAAATAAAAGAAATCAAACTAGAATAGAGGGGGTTGGGGCAGAGGAGAGGAGCATCAATCTCAAAACTACCTGTGCAATATGTGGAAGGCAGCGTGGACTTGATAATATCCGCTTCACCCTTGGGGTTGGGGTAACTATCTCTCCAGCATCATCTATATCTGAATGTGCAGATACCATGCTATGTAGTATGCACAATGCTACATCCCCTACCTAGATGCATCCACAGTGAAGGGAAATTAAGAAAACTACTGAGACAAGGGGGAGATACTGCAAAAAGAGATTTATGGTACATAGAGAAAAGAAAATCACACAAACACATGTACACTTACTTCACAGGCACAAGTAAAGCAGAACAAACATGTACACATGCATTCAAAAAATTGGGACACCTGCTCATATGCATGCTTGCCACCTCATTCAAGTTTTCAGAAATTTTCTATGGATAAATTGCTTATTGCAGACACTTATCAGAAAAAAAAAGAAACAAAAAAATCTATTGCAAACAGCCCATTTCAAGATTCCTTCAACTGACTGTAGTCATAAGAACAGATCAGATAAGGAGTATCCAGGACACCCACCACCCCCCAACCTTCTTTTTTTTATTTTTAATGTACATCATCCCAAAGCTAAATGCCTTTCATGTATTTATATGCTTTTATAGTCATAGATTTTATGGGGTAATAATGGCCCCAATAAAGTAAATTCTTTTTATCTCAATTATGCATATAGACACAAGCTGTTCACATATGTTACAACTGCCCCTATCCCCTGGTTCATGCTTAATTAGGAAAATGATCTCTCCTTGCATGGCTAATTCTCTAATTATAAGCCTTGAATTGAAGATTGACACAATCGCTTTTTCCTTTTTTTTTTTCTAATTGGAAAAGAACTCAAATTGTATTAGTTGTAAACTAGAAAAGCAGTTTTGAAATGTCACAAGTATTTACAAATATCTTAAAAGTGCAATTAATTTTGATGATTTCTTTTCCTACTCCATAGTTCTTTCTACTTGGAAGATAGAGAAACATTTCTCACTACATTTATATGGTTATAAAAAAGCACTACATAGAAATTCACAAAAAATTAATTATTCTTAAACAAAAGAAACAGAAAAAAAAAGACATATATACATGTATATGTGTGTGTGTAGGATACAAGATTATAAGAGAACTCTAAAAGTCAAGACTCATAAGTCTCACTAAACTGCAAACCATAGTTACCTATTTTATATTTTATACCATATAACCATTAATTGTCAACAATATGTGAAAAAAAAAAACAAATTACTTTCAAATTTGGTTTCATAAGTACAAATCATGAGTTCTACCACCCACTCTGACCAAGAGTTAGTGATGCGCCCCAGCACCATGTAAAAACACATTCCTCTTTGAAGATTGCCACATGCATATACAGTAAGTGTTTCCCATTTTTAAAGGAGACCTAATATTAACTCAAATGTGAATGTATGCACATTTGACTTTGTGTAAAAATGCAACTAAGCCTCATCACATGCAGAGACACAAAGGCACACAAACCAAGCCTCATCATGCATACAAACAAGAGACACATTACCACCACAAAACAAATAGTCAAGGCTGTTGTTGTGGCAAAAGTAAATGGTACCAACCTGAGATGGTGTCAGGACAGGAACACGAACAGCTAGTGCCCACCTAAGTTCACGGATGTCACGCAATCTTTTCCACTCTGCCATCCCAGGGGCCCAGCATTTTGTTGTCCAATCAATAGCATGTTTGGACCAGAACCTTCTAACAGCATCCTTTTCTACTGGTCCAACTTGGGCACCATCCTTATCAATGAGCATCCATTCTTTTAGAGGCTCCATGAAAGCAGTAGCAGCTAACAAATTGGATTGCAAAGGGATAGCAGTCCTTTCCAAAGTTTCATGGACCACTGTCAGCATATCAACAGCCAATACGCAGCCTCCAACATGGACACAATCTTCAACGTTGGATAAAACCTTCATTAGCACCTGCACAAAAAAGAAACCATAGACACTCAATTGCTTCTTATAATAACAAGACAGCAAGAAATCCAGATCAGTTTTGGATGCATTATTGATGCATTCACACTTCTTACTAGCCCATTCATGGGTTTGAACTTTAAATATTGTCTGCATAAAAGCTGCAGATTGATGTGGCTGGCTAATGTTATGCAACAGTGACAACCATCACCAAGGGGATTTTCAATTAGTAATCTGCCTCTAAATGCATACAGTTTTAAACACAATCTTAAAATGATTTAGATGAACTGAAGGTCTACCACTCAGATTAGTTTTTGGTGAAAGTGAAATAGAAGCTTTTGAATTTATGTAAAGTTCACAAAAGTTGACATAAAATCTTTCATCCAGCAAACTAATGAGATAAATAGTTGGCAGAAAATACACAAAGGCAACAGTTTACAACCTAAAAAATGAAAAGATAAAAAGTATGAGGAAACAACAGGAAAAGAGGTAATTCATGCTGGAAATGACTAAATGTAAGTGTGGCACCTGATTCTTCAAGTTTAACATGTTATTACCTAAAACTATTAATAATAAGACAAAATAGTAAATGTCTTCTATCTGAACTCGATTCAAATCTCAAAATAAATAAACAAATAAAAATGCAACAGTAATCTATATGTACCTTTAAGAGAAGGAGAAGACGGTGCCTTAAAGCTCTATCATCTGTCCTATCTAGAAGAACTGTAACATGTGCAGTACCATCAAAATGACCAATTGTGTTGTAATGCTGCTCATACACAATGGCCATTGCTCTTGCACACAGCTCCCTGACTGAAGAACCCCCTCCTCCTCCAAAACCATCCAATCGTCCCATATCACACCAATCATCAGATGCGCCCAATTCATCAGGAACGGTCCCATCTACAGTAAGCCCAGTGTCTGCATCACATAAGAACCGATGATAGAGTGCCCTAAAAAAGGCAACTGGATCCCGCAGTGGAAAATCCTGTGCCCTGCCACTATCAAGCAGCAAACGCAAATAATATTGACCTACACAGACTTCTTTAGACAAGCTAGGGTAGCTCACAGAGAACTCAGAATAGTTCCATGATATCTGTGGCACACTATCTTGTTCTGTCATCATATCTACCATAGCACCTACTGGACCAATAACTTCAGTGCGTGCCTTCTCAACATCTAGTTTATTAACCTCAGCCTGCAAAGCTTCCCTCAATTCTTGCCTTGTGCGCTCATTCCAGATTAAATCAGCACGATTATGGTCAAGACTGAAAGCCCGCCAAAACTCATGCCAGTTACAAAGTAGCCGACCAGAACCCACAGGTGTATTCTCAATAACAACCTGTGCAGGAGCAGGAAGGCCTGTGCTCTGCAGATCAGCTACATGGGCGTCTAAGTTAACTGAATTTGGAGAACTTTTCTCTGGCCCCTCATGTACAGTGGTTGAAAGCACATCAACTGAAGCAACAACAGAAGAATGATCATTTTGCAGAGAACCTGATGATAGAACATCACCGTTGAAATTTTCAAAAACTTGGGCACCAGGTGATTGTCCAGAATTTGAATCTAGAGCAGATACTTGATAGTTGTCTGATCCTTTGAAAGCACCAACACTTGTCTCCTTCACAGGATCACCCATGTCATAATTGTTAGTCAAAGGTAACGAATGCTCTTGAGGCATTATTTCCCTCCCTACACGTCCTTTCCTTTGCTGAAGTAAAAGCCTCTGTCTTCTACTGATCAATGATCCTTCTTGATCCACATCTTCAAGTTGATGGCCGTCACAACGTGTATGCAAGTAGGCAACAAGCCCTGGGGGCAGAACCCTGGACAGCAGGTCCAAAGCTGGTTGATATGAATCTGCCCAGAGAGCAACAAGTTGTTGACTAATCTCACGTCGCTCACCAGGAGGAAGGAAAAATGCATGCAATAAATGCCTCAGCAAAGCACCATCACGCAGTGCAGCATCACGCATGGACTCTGCTGCAATTGCATCTTCTTCTGCAATAGTGCGCATAATTACCGCAACTGATTCCCTTACACTTTCAGCCGGGTGACCAAACAATGCAAATAAGCGACGCCGCAAACCAGCAACTTGTCGTAACAATTCAACAAAAACAACATATTGGGTAGTCTCACCATGTGGTTCACATATCATAGCCTCAAGAACTTCAACAATGGCCATTGACAATAAAGGTGATACAGACACAGGTCTCAGTCTATTAACAAGAATAACAGCATAACCATTGTGAGAAAACAAAACAGACTTTGTGTGAATTATTGTGGCATGCTGTTCTCCTTTTGAATCTGTTGGTAGACTTGTATTTCCTGGACCACCACCTATGAGGGTGGCAACAAGCCCTGCAGCTTCAGCGGCTACACACTCAGATCCATTTCTCAGTAAACCCATTATTCTACCAACAGCAGCAGGAAAAGACAACACATGAGAAGCTGCACTTCTTGATGCCAATAATCTACGTAAACAAGCAATGAACCCCATGACTGTTGCAGCTGCTTTTGGAGAAGGTGGAGGCAAAGGAGGAGACTCTGGAGGAAGATTTGGAGTAGATGGAAGCATTGTAATCAGGGCCATCAAGGTTACCTCAGGCACCTCAATGTTAGGAGGAACTCCACTATATGGAACACATGCATTGAACTCCCTTATTCTACGCCACAGTTTGGCTTTTGAACCAGGGACAGAACCACCTTCAGCAACAGCATCTTTAGCAGCTGAAGCTAAATGCTTCAAATGCATGGATGCATTTTCCATGTCAGCAATTGGGCGTTGTGGGCCTAGTAGTAAATGGACTCTGCCGCATGGCGGATTAATACGGTGACCAGGCATTGTTATCCTTGGTAATACAGGCACTGGACATTGACCCTGCATTCATAGATGACTAAGGTAGTGAGAAGACATTAAACCTGCACATGAATGCACAGCATGAATGAACTTATTGATTCACCAAACCATGACCATCACCATTATAAATAAGATGCATCAAAGCACTGTATCTCAATCTATTTTAATGGACAGAGAACTAATTTCATCCAAACAGGGACCAGCTATACCTACTTCTGTTTGCAACAAATCCCAAACTGCCGCAAGCAAGCTATCCCGTGAAGTGCTTGAGTATATCTACATTCAAGGCAAACATAAGATACTTCATACAAAAGGATACCAGAATTCAAAAAGAAGGGCAAAAAAACCTCACATGGATGGGGCACCCATCATTGAACTCAATAGCAAACATTTGTGGCTCCTCTGCAAATCGAACAAGTGAGCTAACTGCAGATAAAGGACGTACAATAATGGCCTGCACGCATCTAATGGATATGATTCAGCAAAACAAAATCCACATAAAAGTCAAAATGCATGAGCTTTATCAAGCCTTTGTTGTGTAATTTTCATCAACTTACTTCATAGTTTTGTGGCCTCCTTTCAACAAGAGAAACCTTTGTTAGAATCAGCTGACATGGGATAGCATCACCATGCTCTCCAAGTCCACCTTTTGGGCCGACTTCCAAACTCAATCCAGGAACATTTAAAGTTCCATGAGCAGCAGAACGCAACTTCATCACAGACCAACCACCATAGGGGGTTTCTGCTGCTCCAACAGCCTCCTTTGCTAAATAGGAAAAAGAAAAAACAGTAGACAAGTTACTTAACCAGAAAGAACAGTCACATGACAAAGAAAACTATACAAAATGAGCTACCTCTTCTCTTTATATAATCCGCCACGGTCAAGAACTGTGAACTGTCCACAGATAGTGACATACCCACCGTGGACTTGGCAGTTTTTGTCTGCAATAACATGCTCCCTGATGTTATAAAAGAATTGGTGCAAGTAATATGTGTCACAGCTGAAAATGGTGCAATATCTGTCTCTGCGTGTGTGTGTGTTGGGGGGGGGGGGGGGCCCCCCACGCCAGAACAGCAAGAACAACTCCTATGATAAATGCAATAATAAAAAAAATATTTAAAGGTATCATCCATACCAAACTTGAGATAATTGCAGCATTTGTTGTCCCAGAAGAAGCCTGAAAAGCTTTAGATTTTCTTCCATATAAAGGGCATAGAACAAAACCCCCATGATCACTGCTTTGCCTTCCGTAGGACCCAGAAAGAAAAATGATAGCCGGGGAATCCATATCTCTGAAATCCAAGCACCAGCGAAGATCTCCTGATTTTAAGTCAATGAGTTCAACTCCAGCACAAGTGACTTTCAATTTCTGCGAGAATATTAACTTTATTAAGTGGTTTAATTGCAAGCACATATAAAGCTGCATGTAATCCTAAATTTACAAACTGTGAAACGATTACAAGCAATATTATGTAAATGTGACCGCATAAATACAAGCACACAGAAACAAAAGCTAAAGCTGCAAACAAAACAAGAGAGAGATGATGATCATGATGATGGGTAACGGACGATGGATGATGATGATGAAGAAAGAATGATGACTTACATATGGGACCCACTCGCCATTTCGTCTCCGCAGATGCAGCACAGGGAACTCCGCAACAGCGCCGAGCCTATTCCAGTGAACTCTATGCAACACAGTCAATATACTGGCTCTATAATTGGAAGAGAACTTCATGGACTTGAATTTGCCTTTGCCTTCGGTCCTCACGCTCAAATTAAACTCAAAGGAATTGTCGTTGCGCCCGATGATGGGCGAGGCGCCCTCAAAATCGCTGGCTACCTCGTAAGAATTTGTGACAGAGAGGGTGCTAGGGTCCAGAGTGACGATCGAAGCACTGGACAGACAGAGAAGGCGCTTGTACCGGCCGCGCCACGAGTGTTTCACGACAAGGTAGCGGGCAAGGTATTCCGGCTCCTCCCGCAGAGGGGCGGCGGCAGCGGACGGAGGGGCAGAACTCGAACTAGAGGAAGGTTCCATGGGAGGCGGCCGGCGGTGATCCTCTGGGTGGCGGCTAACGGATTGTTGCTGTTCTAGATAGTAAAGGGTGTGAGAGAGGGGGACATTGTTAGGGCGGAGAAAGAACCAAAGTCCCACGCCGGCTTCGGGGTGAGACCGCGACTGCTTCGCCCCCAGTTTCGGCCGTATTGACGGGGTTCAACCACTAGGATTTGATCGCTCACACAGCGGCCCGCGATCGACCCAATTGAACTCGCATAAAATAATTCAATACAAACGTAGTCCTCTATTTCTCCCTCCCTCTGTGTCTCTGTCTACTGTCTATGTATAAAAACCTAATCGGGAATTGTTTGATGGCTTTTCATTTTGTAATTTCTTCCCTTTTTTTTTTTTCTTTTTGGTTGAGATATAATGGATGGATGGATGGTAGAGGGAGACCCAATCGTAGAGAGAGAGACAGAGAGAGAGACAGAGAGACAGAGAGAGAGAGGACAGGACAGCCTGGGGGTGTCTTGAATTGAATCCTTAACGTAGATCGCTGTTGGTGTTGTTGGTGGTGCTGCTGTTGGTGCTGCTTATGTCTTTTTAGTTATTATCAATTGATTGACTCCTTTGTTGTGCTGTTTGTTGGTCAGACGCAAGAGATCCAGGACACTCTCTGCCCCTTTTCTTTACCTTTTGCATCTTATTCACATTAAACACTCATTCTTCATTTTCTACCCAATTTTATTTTTTATATTCAATAGAGTTGTCATTTTTTAATGTCTTTTATAGAAATTATTATTTAGGTACTTTGATTTTTAATTAGAAAAGAATACAAACATTTATGAAAAAATTGAATGCTTTTTAGCATACCAAAAAATAGAAAATTACCCCATTCTTTTGCCTTGACGACAATCATGGTTGCTTATATTGACCTAAAGGGAAGGGTTTAAATCGGTTGATAAAAATAACAATCATAATAAGAAACAAGAAAAATTAAAAATTAAAAATTTGATCATAAAAAATTTTGCCAAATGCCACTTCAATAATCACATTCTCACTTAAAAGAAAGAGAGAAAAAGAATTATAAGACTTTATTTAGTTGAAAAAGAAAACAAAAACCTAAAACATGATTTGGGCACAACCTTATTTACTTAAATTACTTTTAAAAAAATTTGTTAAAATATTAACTTAACATCTGATTATTTATGCTGTCAAATTTTTACTATTAATTTTTGTTGTATAATGATATTATTTTGTTTTATATTATTTATCTTATAATATTTGTTATTTACTTTAATTTTTGTTATTAATAATTAAATTTTATTCTTTAAAGAAATTTTCTTTTGAAAATTATTTATCACTATTTATTTGAAAACAAAATAACACAAAACAAGTAAAATATTTGATTAAATTTTTAAACAAAAGTATATGCAATATAGTCAAAAGTAGCATTTCTATTGCAAACCTTAAGAATTGTTAGTGTTGAGATCATGATTAAATGCAATTATAATTTTTTGTTTAATGTTGAATTTGTGAGATTGCACATTTACTAAGAACATAAATCTAACCCATTAATTATTACAAAATAAATGAAATTCAAGACCCTTAGCCAAGTCAATCTATATCGAGTTAATATAATTGTTTGAATTGCAATTTAGGGACAATACAATAGTAATATATAAAATAGCAATAAAGAAATTATTAGTTAACACTTTGGCATAAATTATTTTAAAAAAAAAAGACATTGAATGAAAGGAGATGGTTTAATGTTTTAGCAATTCTATCAATTATTAGGCTCATCAAACATTATATGATCTTTTTGCTCTATCATGTATCAAAAGGGAGAGTAAAAAACCTTTATCAAAAAATTTGGAGGCAAATTGTCAAAACCTATAATTAAATATTACACCAAAATATTGCCTGAATGTTTTATGAAACCCACAAAAAAATGATTTGTTCATGTTGATAAACCTTATAATATATTAGTTTTTTCAAATAAAGAATAATAATAACCAGCTCAAGATTACAAATTTAGGAAAAGTTAAAAGCAATAGAGAAGATAAAGGACTATGCTTTTAGAAAAATAAGTTTCAAGCAACTTTTCTTTGCATGTCCACAAAATTTATGAGGTTGGGTCTAATCAAACCACCATTAAATATATGATCTTCTTTTTTATCTTAAAATTGTTATCAATGATACCTGTGTTAAATTAATTAACATGAGTGGCCCATGTCATTTAAAGTATGACTCAAAATAAAAGGCCTAATATGATGGTCGGTTAGGCATAACGGTAATTTAGGTCATCGGGTTTAAAATCCCTCCACTCTCCCTATTAAGAATAAATGTTACAGGAAGAGGAGTATCTTCCTATTAAGAATAATCGTTACAGGAAAAGGAGTATCTTCCCATTTAAGATAATTATTACAGAAAGGGAGGATCTTCCTATTTAAGGTAACGGTTACAAGAAATGAATATGTGTATATATATATATATGCTATTACGGACCTTTTCTGTATCTCAACCATCAGAGAGAGAAAACGTAAAGAAAAGGAAGGGAAAGAGTAGGAGAAAAGAGAGAAGCGTTCAGGAACGAAACAGAAGAGGATTCACATCTCTACTGCGGGACATCAACATAATGGACATCGGTATGTTGATTTCAATTACAGTTTTATTGCTAGTATTCGCATAAAGAAAGATCCTGCAATATAGAAATAAGAATTTCATAAAGAGAAATTCTAGAAAAGTCCAACAATTGGTATCAGAACGGGTCTGCGAATATTGCAATTTGGTTTTCTTTATCTCTTTGTGCCGTATAGTATTTTATTTTATTTGGTTGTATTTTTTGTTTTTTCTTTTGCGTGTAATCGATAATCACAACGCGGGACAAAATAAATATTTTGGTTTGTTGTGCTCAACGCGAAACGGACAACGCGTTTTCATGCTTAACGGTGAAACGGCCGGCGTTGAAAGGGAAAACGCCGACCATGAAAGGTCAGCACCGGTGAAACGGCCGGTGTCGAAAGGAAGAGGGAAAGTCGGCACGGGACGGTACGTCACCAGACCCGAATGGGTCGAGTATGGCGGATCGGCCTTGTGCTTCCAGGTAAAGCCGTCGACCCGAATGGATCTGGGCACGGCAGAACGGGAAAGCTCTCTTCCGGGTGACGCCGGGATCCAGGTCTGTCGGGTAGGTGCGGCGGAACGGTCTCTCTTCCGAGTGACGCTGCAGATCCAGATCGTTTCGAGGATCCGACCCGAACAAGTTGGTTCGTCCCCATATTCGTCCATCAGAGGCAGCGTCGGGGAGAACCAATGCACGGGGGTTGGTTGCCAACGGAGATCCTTTTAAGCGACTGGATCGAGCATAGATCTGGACGGTGATGTCAGCTTTGCCAGTATGGGCACCAATCGCTGGACTCTGTGCCGTCGAGTCGAGTGTGGGTTTGGTTCGGCGGAACAGAGCTTCGTCGACCCGTCAGAGACAGCTTGGAGGCATGCTGCGGGCAACACCCGCAACACTATGGTGCTGCCAGCGGGGGTCGCTTGATCGGAGGTGATGGGTCGATCTGCTGTGGAGTGTGCTGCGAGCAACGGTGGACAATGGTACCGCCGCCACTGTGGGTGGATTAGCCAGAGGCGGCAGAACGGTGGTGCCACCACTGTACGACCGGAGCGTATTGGGTTGCCTGGTACGCGGGTCCCACCTACAGTATGGTGGTACTCAGGTCCGAATGAATACCACGTGAAAAAGGGACTGGTTATTGGAAAAACTCCCACATAAAAGATAATTTAATCTTCGTAATTGAAGATTATGAAATTCACGTCAATATGAGTCAAATATTAAAAACTTGTTAGTCACCAAAGTGACCTGGCTTTGAATGGATTTGAACAGCTGACTGTGAATTTTAATTGTTCATTCTGAATGCTAATAAAATGTTTTGAAATGAACAATTGTGGTTATTAATTATAAAACTAGGAGATCATCCAAAGATGGATCATTGCTTATAATTAATGACACTAAAAGGGATTAATTAATATACTAAGTAAACATGATTGTATATCCAAAGATGACATTCATGTTAATTTTAGTATGATTAATTGATCTATTAAAGTTTATTTAAATTAGCATCATTATTGATTAGAGTTATGTATTTGAAGATCACCTAAAGGTGAACTTAAATACATGATTAAAGTTTGTAATGTATCTGAATCCATTAGAGTTTACTCAAAGCATTAACGTATAAATTTGGATTATGTTTGTAGCTTCCACCAATGTATTCGCCTTAGGCAATTCGATGGTCAAATTCAATGGGCTGAACTATGCTGAATGGTCTGAGCATATTCAGTTTCATTTGGGTGTATTGGGCTTGGACTTAGCAGTCATTTCGGATGAAAAGCCTGCAACCATTACAGGGAGTAGTACAGAATCTGATAAGTCTTTTTATGAGGCTTGGGTACAGTCCAATAGGCTGAGTTTGAATTTGATGCGGATGACGATAGCTGAAAACGTCAAGCCATCGATGCCTAAGATGGAAAATGCAAGGGAATTTCTGATGAGAATTAAGAAATACTCTCAATCAGATATAACTGATAAATCCATCGTAGGAACCCTAATGAGTGAGTTGACGACCAAGAAATTTGATTGGTCACAGCCCATTCATGATCATATGACCAATATGGCTAATCAGCAGCAAGGTTGAAAACAATGGGCATGGATGTGAGTGAATCATTTCTGGTTCAATTCATCATAAACTCACTGCCTCCTGAATTTGGCCAGTTCCAAGTGAATTATAACACTATTAAAGAGAAATG
>JAHLGO010021107.1:7283490-7307827 GCA_020615895.1 Ceriops decandra
AGGGAGATTAAAGAAGATGAAGGATCACTCCATTCATCTCATCGTTCGTAAGGATGCTAGTGGTAGCAGGTCTAAACCACATAAAAAAGGTAAGAAGAAGGACAAAGCCTCTATGAAAGTCACTGGAGGTCAGATCCAGAAGGATCAGAAATGCTTCTTCTGCAAAAAGATGAGTCACTTCAAAAATGATTACCCAAAAAGAAAGGCTTGGTTTGAAAAGAAAGGTACATACTGTATATCAGTATGTTTTGAATCAAACATAATTGAAGTGCCCAATAATACGTGGTGGTTAGATTCTGGAGCTACTATTCCTGTGTGGTATGTTTTACAGGGATTCCTTTCAATACAGCCCATAACAGGAACTGAGACGTTTCTTGTTATGGGAAACAAAATGAAGGCACGAATAGAAGGGATTGGGACGTACAGATTGATCTTGGACACCAAGTGTCATCTGGATCTAGAAAAGTGTCTCTATGTTCCTGAATGTGCTAGAAATTTAGTTTCTGTTGCAAAGTTGGATAAAGAAGTATTTAACCTCAAGATTGGAAATGGTGCATTTTCATTGTATAGACATTTGTACTATTATGGATCTGGTACTTTGATTGATTTGTATCGTTTTAATCTTGATGCTATGTATGCTGATTCCATATTTCTTGTTGAGCATGGTATAGGTAACAAACGTAATATGCATGATGAAAGTTCTGCTTTCTTATGGCATCAAAGACTGGATCATATATCCAAAGAAAGGATATTGAGGTTGATGAAAGGTGATATTTTGCCTCAATTGGATTTTACTGATTGGGATGTATATGTTGATTGTATAAAAGGGAAACAAACAAAACATACATCAAAGAACCCAGCCATGAGAAGCAATGAGCCTTTAGAATTGATACACACTGATGTTTGTGGCCCGTTTGATATCCCAACATGGGGTGGTGAGAAATATTTCATCACCTTTATAGATGACTACTCACGGTATTGTTACTTGTATCTACTGCATGAAAAATCTCAGTCAGTAAACATCCTAGAGGTGTTTATTAATGAAGTTGAAAGGCAGTTAGATAGAAAAGTAAAAGTGATTAAGTCAGATAGGGGTGGTGAATATTATGGAAAATTCAATGAAAGTGGACAATGTCCTGGTCCATTTGCAAAACTTCTTAAGAGTCGAGGTATATGTGCACAGTATACAATGCCTGGTACACCACAACAGAATGGTGTAGCGGAAAGGCGGAATTGCACACTTATAGATATGGTTAGGAGCATGTTGAATTACAATACTGTACCCTTATCCTTGTGGATGCATGCATTAAGAACTGCTGCATATCTGCTTAATAGAATTCCTAGTAAGGCTATCCATAAAACTCCTTACGAGTTATGGACAGGAAGGAAATCCAGTTTGAGACACCTTCATGTTTGGGGTTGTCTAGCAGAAGTAAGGATATACAATCCACATGAAGGAAAGCTTAATACGAGAACCATTAGTGGTTACTTCATTGGCTATCCTGAAAAGTCCAAAGGGTATAGGTTTTACTGCCCTAACCATAGTACTAGAATAGTTGAGTCTGGTAATGCTCGGTTCATTGAAAATAGTCAGTTCAGTGGGAGTGGGGAATCACGAAAGGTGGATATTAAAGAATCACAGAATGAAAGGTCCACAGTGAGTACTCCTACTCATGTAGCTATTCCCACACCCAGTGTTTCTACTCAAATTGTTATTCCTTATGTTGCATCACAGTCACGTGACATGCAAGGACAACAAATTGATACTCGAAACACGCAAAGTGAACACATAAGAGATGAACTAAGTGACAATGTTTAATTTACAAATAAACAAGTGATACCACAAGAAATGGCATTATGGAGGTCTACAAGACAGAAGAGGCCAGCAGTTTCAAATGATTATGTGATTTACTCACTTGAGCATGAATCGGAATTGAGCATTGATAAAGATCCAGTCTCATTTAAACAAGCCATGGAATGTAATGATTCTGAAAGGTGGTTCAATGCCATGAAAGAAGAGATGAAATCGATGGATGTAAACCAACTCTGGGAGCTAGTAGAGTTACCTGAAGGATCGAAACGAGTTGGCTGTAAGTGGGTCTTCAAGACCAAGCGAAACTCGAACGGTAACATCGAAAGGTATAAGGCCAGACTTGTAGCCAAAGGTTTTACTCAAAGGGATGGTGTTGACTATAAGGAGAGTTTCTCTCCAGTTTCTAAGAAAGACTCCTTAATAATTATTATGGCTTTGTTGGCTCATAATGATCTAGAGCTCCACCAAATGGATGTAAAGACCGCCTTTCTGAATGGTGACTTGGAAGAGGAAGTGTATATGGACCAACCTGAAGGATTCATCACCACGGGGTAAGAAAATTTGGTGTTTAAATTAAAGAAATCGATATATGGACTGAAACAAGCCTCCCGACAATGGTATATTAAGTTCAATAATACCATTACGTCATACAGTTTTGTAGAAAACACCGTTGATCGGTGTATCTATATGAAGGTTAATGGAAGCAAGTTCATTATATTAGTCCTATATGTCGATGACATTCTTTTGGCTGCTAATGACATAGGTTTGTTACATAATGTGAAGAAATTTCTCTCTGAAACTTTTGAAATGAAAGATATGAATGAGGCATCCTATGTGATAGGAATAGAAATATTTCGTGATAGATCACAAGGATTGTTAGGATTGTCTCAGAAAGGCTATATCAATAAAGTATTAGAGAGATTTAGAATGGAAAATTGCTCAACAGGAATAGTTCCAATTCAGAAAGGGGACAAGTTCAGTGAATTACAATGTCCAAAAAATGATTTGGAACGGAAGGCGATGGAATCAGTTCCCTATACATCACTGGTTGGAAGCCCGATGTATGCGCAAACATGTACTCGGCCAGACATTAGTTTCGCAGTTAGAATGTTAGGCCGATATCAAAGTAATCCTGGAATAAATCATTGGAAAGCCGGAAAAAAAGTACTTAGGTACTTACAATGCACCAAAGATTACATGCTTACTTATAAAAGATCAAGTCATCTTGAAGTAGTAGGCTACTCGGATTCAGATTATGCTGGATGTGTAAACTCGAGGAAATCTACATTTGGTTACATGTTTCTCCTGGCTGGATCCTGGATGGAGGAGCAGTTTCCTGGAAAAGCGGGAAGCAGTCTGTCATTGCTACTTTCACTATAGAGGCTGAATTTGTAGCATGCTTTGAGGCTACTGTTCATGCATTATGGTTGCGGAATTTTATCTTAAAGCTTGGTTTGGTCGACAGTATAGAAAAGCCGTTAAAAAAAATTTTTATGACAATTCCGCAGCAGTCTTCTTCTCTAAGAATGATAGGTTTTCTAAAAGTGCGAAACATATGGATTTGAAATACCTATCTGTTAAAGAAGAAGTGCAAAACCAAAGAGTGTCCATTGAGCATATTGGCACTGAGTTGATGATAACGGACCCGTTAACTAAAGGTTTGCCACTGAAAATATTTACTGGACATGTTGATCAGATGGGCATTATGGATTATGGACAGGTCCTCATACGCTTGAAAGCCAATATTTAGAATGCTCATATCATTGTGACACTCGTGAATTCAATTAAAGTTATGGTTTTGCTTGTGCTCTGTTATCTCTGTTTAGATGTATACAATTATGGTTTGTGAGATAATTAATAGCATATATGAGAATGACAGTTTAAAGTTTCAATGTTCCTCAGTAAAGTTATTATGAATTATGATGATTATGTGATACATGGAAGGAATCATGTCGCTATAAGATGTGTGACCGCCATGATCCAATCATTTTAATTCAATTAAGTGTTGTGATTTGATGATCTTTAAGAATTGTGCGCACTTAATTGTTATTGTTTCATCATGTCATGACATGGACCAAGTGGGAGATTGTTAAATTAATTAACATGAGTGGCCCATGTCATTTAAAGTATGACTCAAAATAAAAGGCCCAATATGATGGTCGGTTAGGCATAACGGTAATTTAGGTCATCGGGTTTAAAATCTCTCCACTCTCCCTATTAAGAATAAATGTTACAGGAAGAGGAGTATCTTTCTATTAAGAATAATCGTTACAGGAAAAGGAGTATCTTCCCATTTAAGATAATTATTACAGAAATGGAGTATCTTCCTATTTAAGGTAACGGTTACAGGAAAGGAATATGTGTATATATATATATATGCTATTACGGACCTTTTCTGTATCTCAACCATCAGAGAGAGAAAACATAAAGAAAAGGAAGGGAAAGAGTAGGAAAAAAGAGAGAAGCGTTCAGGAACGAAACAGAAGAGGATTCACATCTCCACTGCGGGACATCAGCATAATGGACAACGGTATGTTGATTTCAATTACAGTTTTATTGCTAGTATTCGCATAAAGAAAGATCCTGCAATATAGAAATAAAAATTTCATAAAGAGAAATTCTAAAAAAGTCCAACAACCTAATAGTATATTTAAGAATGAAAAGTATGTTTGAAGAGAATTTTTCTTTTGGAATCCAAATAAAAGATAAACTAAGATATTTAAGCAATTTCAAATATTTTATTTACTTGGGTAACTCCTTTCAACCATAAGTATATTGTTGTCTTCACTTGAATTAGAAAAGTTTTCAATGACAATATACTTATCCTAGGGTGGTATTCTTTCATGGTTAATCTTCCAAAAGCATTGCCTCCTTTATAATGGTGTTCTTTGCAGTTAATAATTCTTTCTTTTTTTTTAGTAATCCTTTTAAATGTTCTTAAGAGTTTAGTATTTTAAACAATTATTAGAATTCTTATCTCAAGAAGAGAGCTAATAATTCTACGGATTGAAAAAAGAAATAAAAAAATGAGGTAATTACATTAATAATATATTTTAAAATGTTATGATTAGTATAGGAAAGACCTAATCCAATAAATTTTAGCAATATGTAAGAGGAGTTACTTAAAACTTAATTCTTTTAAGATTCAAAACTTTTTTTTTATCTCTCCTGATTTTAAATCTTCTAAAATTCATAATTTTAAGTTAATTAATACCATCTCTTTTTAAAATAACCAATATATTATAAGGTTTAAAATCGCCATGAACAAATTTCATTTTATGGATTTATCTAAGACCATTGCCATCATTTTGATATACTATTAAACTATAGGCTTTTGTAATTTTTCTCCACTCATCTTTATAAGTTTTTCTAGATCTCTGATGACATGTATAATAAGTAAGAAATTATTTATTAATTTCTTTTTATATTTAGTTACTTTTAATAAGTTTTATATTTATTTAAGCTTATTAGAACATTTTTTTTCAACTTAAGTATATTTTGTGGGAGTTTTAAGAATTTATGCTATCAATAGGCAAATGTTCAAAATTTTACTATTTTGACTTATCACTTATTTTAGATTTTTTATTAATTAAAAGTCTAGATTAAATCTAAACCTAAGTTCATTTAGGTCTTGAAACATGACTTTAAAGATAAGATAGAAAATAAAAGTCCAAATCTTAATTAAAGCAAGGTTCTCATCTAAGTACTGAGTATTTATATAAGTATAGAGTATTTATATAAGTATAACTTGAGTCTTATACATCCAAATTATGTGATCTACAATCCTAAATTGAATTTCACCTTCAGGTTGACAATTCTTATAAAGAACCTAAGAACAAATCAACTATTTAGTGATAAAAAAACTAAAAATCATTACAAAATTTGTCAAAAGCTAGATTAAGTAATTCTTGGTGTTTATCTTATAAATTAAGCTTTTGGCATTTTTTTTAAAGCAAAATGGAATGTGTTAGAAAGTTGAAGAAAAAGGTTACAACTTTGACAAAAAAGAAAGATCTTAATTCAAACTACATTCACTCAAAAATTAGTTTTGAATATATCATATTTTTATTATAAAAATCAAGTTCATTATAACCTCGAGACTTTAAACTATTTTTTAGGAGTGCTCTAAAGTTTTGTCATGTGTTTTGCATATTTTTTTTATAGGAAATAAATAAGGATCATTTTAACTATTGATAAAAAATAAAATAAAAAAAAAGGTAAACATAAGGTAGGTGGTTTGTAAATATATGTAGTTAAGGGTTTTCAACAATTTTAGGGATTTCAAAATATTGGTATTTTGATGAAATAGATTATTTAATGATGTTTTTCTCTTTTTTTTAATTGCTTGATTTATTTTGATTAAATAGTAAATGATTATTTGTTCAAATAATTTGGTTAAACCTTTTGAATTAATTAAATAATGGTTAATTACTATCATATAGGATTGTGACTTATATTTATTTTATTTCTAATTATCAAATAACTCTTAATAATAAGAGATTATCAATAATTTTTCTTCTTATTGTTATGAATAACTCAATGCACATTAAATAATCCAAGTTTATATGATTGTTACGTGAATTAACTTATTCTTTTAAATTTTAAGGTTACTAGTATTTAACCTTAAAGAGATTAATCATTAGAGTTTAAATGAAGAGTTCTACTTAACAAATATCTGAGAGAAGATTTAGGTAATAAAATTTGTTATCATCTAAAGTTAATAGTTATAACAAAACTAAGACAATGTTATGGATAATAAAAAAATTAAATATTATTTTTACGAATGAACTTAAAACTATAATTTTGTTGATTAATATTTTTATAAATTATTTTATTTATTTTAATTAGCAAATAAAGTCATAATTTAATTATTTTTATTCATATTAGTGTCTTTGGGTTTTTTTATCTAATAATTGAATTGATATCACTCCTTATATGATCAATCCTTATTCACACATTCTATTGTTGCATGTAGTTATTATCATGGATATAAAAATTAAATACTTTATTCTTAATCATTATACTTAAGCAAAAATTGATAGAACTTTTGATGGTTATATGATCAATAAAATTATCTAAACATAAAACCATAACCTCACATTTAAGGTGTTCTTTTAATACTTTTTCCTCTTTTATAAAAAAAACAAAATTTTAATTTTTGTATACTTGATAGCTATAAAGAGGTTCTCTTTCACTTTTGGAAGATGGATAATGTTGTAATCCTTTCTCAATAATATTTTATCTTTGAAACTTTTAAGAGTATTAATAAATCACTAACTTAATTATAATTAATAAGGATAGTTATTGGTTAAAAGGGCTTATGACCTATAAGACAAAAAATAAGGTATAAAATATTAAGTTATAGCCCAATATAAGCACTCTAATACCTAAGTTAAATGAGGTTTTCTTAAGGATATAGAAAACGAACCCTTATATTAAAATTTTGCTTTAGATGGGTGTAATCATAGTTATTTATAAGTCCATTAGCCTACTCTTATTAGTTGATATGGGTCAAGTAGCATGTAATGATTTCTTTTGCGTATAATGTTAATTCATTCTTTTGATAAGCCTATTAAGGTGGTGAGTGTCACCCTATAAGGGATATAAAGCAAATAACACATAAGTTTAGTATAAGTGATTTTTATAAAGAAATGTGTCTTTTATACTTAAAAAAGGTTTTTTCAATGGGGTTAATATTAAGATAAGCTATTACAAAATGATAAATAAGAAATCAAGTTATGCACTATTTAACAATAAGTTGGAGGGAGCTTGGCAAATAAAATAATTAAACCTATATTATGCCTAAAAGAGGCCTATAATGATTATCCTTATCACTTATCTTTCCTTTTCCTTATTCCCTCTCCCTCATTCCAATTAAAAAGCTATAACTTATTTGTCTCTTTGATAATTTCAAAATAAACCTACTCATCTCACTAGTTATCTTTTCAAACAATATATTTGTTAAGGCTTTTAATACTTAGATTAAACAATTATCTTTTTACTTTCTTATAAGTTGCTTATTTAAGGTATGATAGTTTTCATCCTATTTATACTTGGTTATTTATTCTATACTTTTATCATTCTTCTTTTTCTTTTTTTAATTAAGTCTTATGTTTTATTTTATTTTGGTTTATTATTCTTTATTTTTGTTCAAGATGGCTCAAGAAAGGAAGGACATGCCTCTTATGAAGAACATTCCTACAAAGATCATTGTACTAAATAAAAAAAAAAATATATATATATATAAAAAGAATAACTTTTCAAGAGATAATGTTCCTCTTTACAAATTTTTTCAGTTATAAAGCTCAAAAAAGGATAACCTTCTATAAGTTTTTTTAAAATACCTATTAAGATTACTTAAATTAGATAAAGAACTAGGTTATACCTTTCTTATCCCTAAGGTTTTTTAAGATTTTTTATAATTTTACTTGATTACTTTAGGGTAACTTTATTCCATTAATTAATTGAATTTAATTTAGGTAAAGGAAACCATGTTTAAGATTAAAAATGGCCTCATTTTTAACTTTTTCCAACTACATGATTTCAAGAAAGTTGTAAGGAGTCATAGTATATATTTTACCTCTTCCTAGTTATGCAAGAGGTTTAACTAAGAAGGTATATAAATAAGATATATTACCATTGAAGATTCATTTATTTTTGAAATAATAATCTTATTTTTCACCCTTATGTCTAGAATCATAAAATATAGGTAAGAGAATATCCACCCATATTAATGAATTCCAAACCATTATAAAACTTATTTAAAAGCAAAATCTATGATTGAGTATTATAAAGATTATTCCTAAGTTAATTCCTTTTAAGCCCTTTTCTAACATCATATAAGTTATTTCTTAAACCAACTAATTCTCTTATTAGGGTGGCAAATCAAAAAAGAAGTTTGCTGATTGTAATGGGGAAGAAAGGAAGAAAAGGAAAAAAGTCACAAATGAAGATGTTAACTTCGGTATTACCCCTTAAGATCAAATCCTAGTTCACTTACTTTGTTACAACACATGATGTTATTATTAAATTGAAGAAGGATCATTAAATACTTTGTGAATAGGTCATTTATTAGCATTATCATGCCAAAAAGTTAAAGAAATAGGTGTCAAAACTTTGAGCAAAAGTTATTAATTTAAAAAGTGAGTTGTAAGTAATAAAAGAAATTATATTTACCTAAGTAGATAAAGAGCATAAGTACATAAAGAGATTAACAATTACTACCCTTCAATCAGTTATGGAAGTAGCTTTTGATTCTTAGATGGACAACATTCTTAATAAGCAATCAAACTTTGAGCTCAACCTATTTTATGCTAAACTCTTTAAATTTTTGCTACAATAATTAAGAGATGACTTAAAAGCTAGAAGGATATATTGAGCTTAAGAAATAAATATTTTATTTGATATAAATATTTTTAATAGTTAATATTAGCCATTTTAAGACTGTAATTAAAGTTTAGAAATATTTGTCATACTAGTTTATTATTTCGATTTTGTAATATCTTCACTCTTAGATTCTTTTAATGAAATTATACTTGTTATTTCTTTTCTTCTATTTTCTTTTATTAGATTTTCTCTTTCTTTTTTTGTTTTGGAAACTTTTTATACTAAAGTTCCTATGGTTAGATTTTTACCTTTATCGTGTTTGTTGAAAGTGTCTACCACTTATTATTTCCTCTTAACAGTCATCATTCATATATAAGGGCTTTAATTCCTTTAATTTTTATTATGTTTTTTCTTAAGCAAGTGTTCTTTAATAATAATTTTTTGTTCAATAATTATTTAATTTTTGGTGCTTTACAAGTATGGATTTGACTTTGTATTACAAGAATCATTAGTTGGAAACTTTTTACTATAATTAACTTATCACATAGTGTTGTGACATATAGCTTGAAAAATTGAAACCTCTAATTTAAATTCCTCATAACATTTCTTTTTGTATCTATTCTCATTAGACATTTGCCTTATTCAAAAATAGTAAGATTATTAAGGAAATGAGAGCACCTAAAACTGAAAAGAAATTCAAATATAGTCAAATCCAAAATTTGATAAGCTTGATATCGCATCTCAATCCAAAATTTTAAGACATAAGGTTTATAAGTTATTTTCATTTATATATTACTTATTACTCCCTTTTTCTTTCAATGAAATTTCTAACACAAACTCATACACTTACTTGAAATCCTAACATGGATAGGTAGACTATCCATTTATTTTATTGCTTATTTGAAGATACAAGTATAGTGGCACTTTGGCTTTAATAAGAGAATATATTTTTATCTTATTGAATATGTTGGCTTGTAGTACAAAAATTTGAAAATTGAGATTACTTTTTGAGTACATTAAACTTTATAAGAGTTTTTATTCTTATAGAGATAACACTTAGCTAATTAGTTCTCAATTCTTGGATCATTTAAACTAACTTACTGGTTTGGATTCTTAATGCTAAATTACTATTATCTAAACTATATTGCTTAATCTTTATCAAATAATGGCTTGCTCATATAAAAAAGATAGAGGATTTATACCATTAAAAGTGCAAGGAGTTATGTTAATATGATTAATTTAAAGGATAAAGTAATTGCTTGAAAAGAATGGAGAGAAAGGTATAAGAAATGACTATTCTTGTTTTCAACCAATCTTTAAAGGGTTATAATGTCTACTTTCATCATTGGTTATTAATACTTAAATGAGACGGGTGAAAGAAAACTATGGCTTTTGATCTTATCTTTGTTTTTAAACCAAAAGTATATAATGGAGTAATAGATTATAAATGTTCAATTATACAATCAAAGAATCTATTAGTAATTATGGTTGGATCTAAATAAGCACAACTCAAAATGCTAATAAGCATTATTTTCAAGTATATCTACTTGGCATTAATTATATCTAATATTTTTAGATATTTATCTTATTTAATGTAAATTTGTCTTTTAACAAAGGATTCAACTCTCATCTTACCATAACTAACACTATTATTTTAAAGTTAGTTTGCTTAATCTTAAATAAGAAAGTTAGTAACCAAAAACATTTTAATGATATTACCAAAAAAGAGAATCTTATTAAATATATTTGTGATAAACAAGCTTTGCTGTAAAATCCCATCTGTGGGTATTTTAGAGTCACTATTAAGTTGTATAATGGTAAAATCATTAAGGGCGATACCCTTATTGTTCTTCTATAATAGTCACTTATAGTTATGGTTCCTCTTGATAAGAAGTAAAAAACCATTAATGCTAATGTCATTAGCAATGATCGTCCATCATATAGGTACTTATTTAACAAGTAAATTCACATGAAAAAGGGGATTCTTATAAGGACAAATTGTTCAAGGATCTAAGTGTGTCAATTTCCACACAAGTTAGAGTTCATAAGAAGGAAAAAGTTCTTTTATCATTATGATACCTCCTTTAAGGTTGTGGTGAAAGTTTTGCATATGGTATCATTTAAAAGTTTCATGTAAGGACATGAAAGTATAAAACTACTTATGGTAGTTTGCTAGATTAAAGGTTTCATCAGAAGAGTCCAAATTAGGTATCTTGAACTTTACTTAAAGGGGTGTACTTGAGGTTTTTTATAAGAAATGGGAGCCAAAGGCTCTCTTATAAGGGAAAGGTGCCTTATTTTATAGGCTCTAAAGCATTAGCTCTTAGACTTGTTTAATGACTTTATCTTCATGAAAAAAAGATATTTTCACTCTTTTCTTACAAAAGAAGTTTTATATGGTAAAAGGCTTTTGTCATCTTTATATCTAGAAAATGCTATAAAATGCCTTTAAAACTTTTATATTAAGGAAAAAGACACTCTTTATCTCATAATTTGTTTGGGAGAGTTGGTTGCTAATGTTTTGGTTAATGGTAAAGGAATAATGTTATAATCAATAATAAGCTATTGGTTTTGGGTATTAACATAGGTAAAAAAAACACTCTATTCACCTATTTTTCTTAATTAAAGGTGGATTTAAGAGTTTAGTAAGGTAAGTTTCTACACTTTTTAACTAAGGATGTCATCAAGATAGTTATTGTCTTAATTTGTTTGTGCATTGTTTAGATTTGGTCTAATGAGATTAAAGGTTGATCCTTATTAATAAGGTTAAAGATAACAAATATAAAGATATTATTAAAGTGACAAGTAGCTTGCAAGTTACTAAAAAAAAAAAGATAAGTAAATAAATATTTTGTTAAAAAAAAAGAAAATATACGATAATGCTATGTTTCTTGTAGATTGTGCTAAATGGCTAAGATAGTTCTTTGTTAAGGGACTTTATGACCTACAAGGTAAAAAAAGATACCATAGGATGATGAATTGTGACCTAAAGTTAGCACTCAAATGTTTAAGTAAGACAAATGGTAATGATAGTTCTTGATTAATGGTAATGCTTAAGTCAAATAAGGTTTTCTTGAGAACGAAAAACACTTATATTATAACTTATCTTAGAGTTATCATTATTACTTATTAATCCTTTAACATGCTCGTATAAGTTAAGATGGAATGAGAAGCACACCATAAGTTTTTTAGCATATAGTGCTAATTTGTTTTCTTGATAAGTCCACTAAGGTAGTAAGCATTACCTCACAAGGGATTATAAAGTAAGTAGTACATAAGTTTAATAAAAGTGACTCCTTTAAGAACATGAATCCTTTGTACTTGAGGAAAGTTTCTTTAATGGAGATAAGAGTGAACATTCACTAAGCAATAATGAATAATAAGCTAGGTTATAGACAAGTTAGTAACCAAGTAGAAATAACTTGATTAGAACAATTGGACTTATATTGGGATTAAGATTGACCTATGATGATATTATCCTTATTAATAATTTCATGAAACACTAAATTTATATGTTATACTTTCCTTTGGATGTTGGTTTCAATATATATAAACTTAAGGTTGTAGTATTTCTATTCTATAATATGATTTAAATTAAGGATTACAGCATGTTTTTCACATAAAAATTTAAAAATTTTGTTCTATTTTCCTTTGTTTAATTTTCTCAACAAATCATTGTACATGAAATATCCATGCATATAAGAATGTGGGTTACTTTACTTTCTTTGCTTGCTCCTCTTCATCTCTTATTTGTTTTCTTTACCACTTTTTTATCCACCTAAAACTTAAATCACCATGAATACAAGGTATTTTCTCTTCGCTTTCATCCAATTCTTGATCTTTGAATTTAAATGGACCACCATTTTTTTATATTTTTGAAGGTTAACACATCAAATCATTAGGGTTTCAAAATCACTCTTCATCTCACAAGAAACTTCAATTTTTTAACATATAAAGAGATGACTCACTAACACTATATCTTATATATTTTAACTATATATGAAGCTTAAAATAATGGGTCAAGGGTCATCCGTGGGCACAATAATACATTAATAACTTCATTGTTTTGCATGAAAATTGACATTAATAAAAAAGTAAAAAAATGAGAAGATATGAAAGAAGGGTTCATTTAATTAAGATGTCAAAAGAGCCCAGTTCGCCTCGGTGACAAACATGAAAGAAAGTCAGGGGCAGGTGAAAATTAACTTATTGGTGGATATAGAAATTAGAGATGAGAGAGTCACAACTTGACTTTGCCAGCAAGCATAAAAGCCTTATAGGTAATGGATCTAACCAATTGAGGCCCACCCCAAGCATTCTCCAACTCCGTAACCACCTTCTGAGAAAGCAAATCCACACCCTGGTCCTTGGCTGCAATGATTGCTGACCATGACCTCAACATCTTCAAATATCCCTGAAAAGACAGCTTCTTTGGTATGTCCAACTCTAGTGGTTGTCCTTCAGAACCCAATCCTACACTCTCGAAGGGAAATGGAAGTTCCCTATATCCATCAAACAAGTATTGGATATTGGGGTTCCAGAAAGGAAGCGTTGTATCGTGGAACATCTTCATTATGGGATCAAATGTGGGGGAAACAACAACATCGTTGTAGCACCAGACAGCAAGCACACCACCAGGCTTTCTTAGCAAGCGCATAACAAGGGAATAGAATTTCGGAAGGTCGAACCAATGGACTGCTTGGGCTACCGTGATCAAATCAACTGACTTCTCACCTCCAATTAAGCTCACTAATTCATCATCAGATATAGAAGATGGCGTGTGGATGTATTGAATCCGAGGATGCACCATTGCATGACTTAATTGTTCTTCACTCAAGTCAGTTCCAATTACTTGCTTATAATACTCAACAACCTTGCAAAAACAAAATATATGAAATTCAAATGGCACAAAGTGAGGCCAGCGTGAACAAAAACCATCCAAAATTCATTACAAATTAGATAGAATTGCATTAAATATGAATCATCGTCTTCCACAAGCACTAAGTCCATAGCAGCAAGACTTCCCCCGTCCCCCACCCCCCCCCCCCCCCCCAATCCCAAGTTTATAATATCGTGCTATAAGGACAGAAACCTATTATGGTAAATCATCTGAATCTAAATCTTGGACTTCTGTTCTCTTGAAACCAAAATGCATTTGATATGCAACCATTCCAATTACCAGCATACTACAATTCAGATAATAATATTCCACAGAGACAATAGTTTGTTAGTTAATACCTTACAACCATATATATATATATATATATATATATATATAGAGAGAGAGAGAGAGAGAGAGAGAGAGAGATTCTTAACCTAGACAAATTCAATTCAGTTGTGCCCATTTTCCTACTATAAGTTGAATATGATCTAACAAACGATCGAGGAGAGAACCATCTCCTAAAACTGTCATAGTTGAATAGCAACTTCGAGAACAAATGCACGATGACAAAGTGATAATTATATTATATAACACCAGAAGGTGAAGAATTTAAACAGGGAACTGATGATGAGGTTCTTACTCAGTTAATAATTAAAAAACAAAATAGAAAAGAAAAGACATACTCGGACCCAAAAACAAACAACCAGCGTAATAAAAAATAATAATAATAATTTTTTTAAAAAAATCAAAAGGTGGCTTTGTGGGATCAAAAATCAAATCAAGTAAACAATCAATCGGCTAAGAAAGAAAAGCAGAGGAAAGGAGGATCTGGAGGAGGAGGAGGAGGAAACATGCATACTAACGCCAAGAGCTGCTTGGCCATTGCCAGTACCAACATCCCAAGCCAAAGAGTTATGAGGGGTGAGAGCAGCCAGCATTGAATACCATTCGGTTGGATAGTTTGGCCTTGCATCCACGTACAGATCAGCCTGCTTATCAAACAGTCCTGCCATTTTCTTCCTCCACTCCTGCCCTGCTCTCGCTCTTGCCTTTTCCGCTAGCCCCGCCCCAACCAAACTTCCTCTTTTGGGTTTCTTCGAAGGAGTGGGAACTTATTATTATAAGACAGATCCGTCTTAGTATTGCGTACTTGCGGCTGCCTGCAATCAAATTCTTTATACATTTTAATTCTACGCTGTATACAAAATTCAATTTAATTGATTTAATAATTAAATTACAATTTTATTTTTTTATATAATTTTTTAAAATAAATAATTTGAATTACTTACTTTTTATGGGCCGCCAGTGGGTCTCAATAATATTCAACACAGTTCTTTTCAGTCGGATTTAATAACAGTTTTGTCTTCTGACATACAGATATGTCTGGACTGAATTATCCCGAATGCTAAATAATAATTAAATCCTAATTGTTTTATTTTTGCCACATAATAACTTCTCCTTAATTCATAAACTAAGAAAAAAGAAAGATAAAATCATTTTTTTCTTAAAAAATTTGAGATTTTAGTTCCTTTCTATTTTTCACTTTTTTATTTTCTTTAAAAAAAACAATTAATTCCATATTCTCCTTTCTACTTCCTCTATTATTTTGGTTTTCTCCTTATGAAGAAATTAAATAAAAACTTTTTTATGTTTCAAATATACTTTTTAATTTAATTCTGATATACCTTTGTTCAAGTGTAAGTGCCATTTCACAATTAACCATACAATTGCAATAACTTTAAACACTATTATGGTTATGTGTATGTTGATAACATTACCTAAGGTTTTTTTTTTTTTGTTAAAAAAAAAAAAAAAGAAAGCCTTCATTATTCTTTGGTTCTTTCAATTCAAATCAAATTCTGAGTCAAGTCTGCATTTGCCATTTTTCTGATTTCATTTCCATTTATTCTTACAACTAGAACTTTTACGAACAGTAAAATATGGGTTTGTAGAATGTCCGTGCCTGCAGGAAGAGCAGGTTAGTGAGCTTCAGAAGGACTCACTGAGAACTCATGATGGCCATGATTTGAAACTGTTGGTTTAAAAACTGGAAGGCCAGCATGAGGAGGAAGAGGTCCTTTCGTGTAATCTCTTATGTAGGATTAGTATATTAGGTCATGCAGAATTCAAGAAGCATGCTTCAGACTTTATTGTATGGAAACATATGGCAAAGTTCATAGATCATATGCTTTTTTTCACATCTGGCAACTGTGGTTTGCATCTCTGCCCAGGGACTAATGACTTGTATAATATGGCAAGTTTAGAGATCATATGCTGTTTGTCTATCTGGTAACTTTGGCTTGCATCTCTTATGGGGACTAATGACTTCTAATCCGATTAGAATATGGTAGGAATAATAGTACTTTGTTCCATGTAAATCAATTAGCAGTAGTCAACCTCGATGCCCACTATTTTCTGTTGATAGGATTTTGCTCTCCGTCTCATCCACCATGTCAGAGGCCCATGGCCAGTTGAATACTAAAATGTGTCACAATAACATTTTTCACTAAAATCATACAAGCTTGGCCCCTCCAGGCAGCAAGCTGATGCTTAGGTTCCTCAATTTGATGTAGGTGTAAATATGTGCTTTACTGTGGACAGTTCCTCTTGCCGAAATATAACTGTGCTTTAAGCATCACGTTCCTATTATGCAAAATCTTACTTTCATGAAGAAATGACTTGTAACTTTGCTTTTTACTTGCCTAGGGCTTCTTGTTGTATTCTGGCTGTGGATCTATGATTGACAAGTTATCTGGTTTACTTTTGATCCTGATGTGCATGTTGAAAGGGAACAGTCAGATGTGTTGCAATCTACAAACAACAAAAATCACTCATCAGCCTTTTAAAGATAAATTGCCTGAAACTCCCGCCGGTGAAGGATGGGTGGAAGCAAAGGGTCCAAGATACTGTCCTTCAATCTAAGATCAGGTATGGTCCATCATCAATTGATGAAAACAGTTCCTCCAGTTGTTTACAGCTTGCTTTGGTTTTGACATAAGGTCTGGCATTCTGTTTTACCTTTATTTTCTTAAAAAAGAATGATGCAAAGTAATACTTTCTATTTCGCAGTCATTGGGTACGACTATGGTCAGTCTCAACACAAACACTCTCTCTATCTCTCTCTCTCTCTCCCCCCAGCTTTTGTTTTTCTTTTTGACATCTAATGTGATCCGTCAAAGTAGCAACTTATTTATTTTGAGGAAACAAGTTGATCTTGGCCAGACAGAAGTAGCAGTTAATGAATTTGTTTCAGGGGAACAGTGGAGTAATCTCTAGGCCGATGGAAACCCGAAATGGCAAATTTCCTGGGACAAAAAACGTGATTATCAGCGGCTGGAGGTAATTCTCTGTTACTGCTGGTAGCTGCCATCTCCCAGTGACGAACTTGTGTTGGATTTTGTTGCCTAAAAGAATTGGAAGGTTATCAGGGAAGTCCATTCTCCGACGGCGAAAGGTTATTCCAAGAAACGATTTCGGGAACGTTGAGTACGTGCCCCACATTCCTGAAAAACGAGCGTCGCCCCTCTTGGCATGTAATTTTACAATGTCTCTATTATTGCTTAAGCTTTTGGTGCTTCCGCCGCCGCCGCTGCTGCTAGGGCTACAAGGGCAATGATTATTCCCAAGCTAATTTAGAGTCCAATTTCAAAAACAATTTGAAAATGTTACTATGCCGAAAGAAATAAGATTGGACAACTCAATTTATATCTCTGGTACGATGATGGCAATCTCAAGTAATAATAGATGTGTCTTCCAGATATGCCCTTTTAAATTACGTAACGACGAGCAATTGGTGGTCTTTTATGGTGCAAAAATATTATACTTGTGTCTTTGGTTGTAATAAACATAATAATAAATCATATATACACCGCTTCTCTGTCTGTCTCTCTCTCTCTCCTCCCTCCCTCTCTCTCTCTCTCTCTCTCTCTCTCTCTCTGTGGTTGGTGTGATTTCTTAATTAGCGCAGACCATTTATTGCGTAAATAGCCCTTTGAATATGTCCACCCTGTGAAATCCGATTAGGCCCTCCTCTTGCATGCAACGAGAGAAAATTGCAGAATCAGACTTCAAATTTCATGCAGGGATTCTTCACTAAAACTTCAAAGACAATCTCTCCTACCCACATATCCAAGCCGGTGAAAGATAATGGACGATGACACAGACGACATCTTGACGACAGTTATTTGATTTTGTTTCTTTTTTTTTTTTTTCTTTCTCTTTGTATTTGCACAAATGCCTGTGGCGGACCCTATTTCCGGGCGTTTATTCGTATGGCTCACCACTTGTTTATTGTTCATGTCAATAGCCGTTGGAGGCGGCTGCCTTATAGCTTACATACTCCTCCCTCAAAGCCCGGCAAGTGCATGGCTTCCTATTGTTGGTGTAACCCTCGTTTGCCTGCCTTGGCTGTTTTGGTTGCTCACTTGCGCGTATCGGATCATGTCTCGAGCCTTCGGATTTAGGGTTGTTCTTGGTAGCGGTGGCGGCGGCGGCGGTGGCGGTGGCACGGGTGGCAACCATGGCGATGGTCAACTGGGTGCCCCGGGAGGAGGTGGTGGTATGTTAACCGTGGGGCAGCAAGCAGCCAAGAAGAATGATGCAAATGATATAGGCTTATCGGGAAGCCGTTCCAGCAACGATATATCTATTGTTTCTCGTGAGAGTGAAATGCCATTGACCTCCGCGTTGGCTTCGTGATTTGGGAATTAGATGCAATTCTTGACAGAATCACTTTCATTGCAATTGGGGCTGGAACTTCATAGATCAACGGTTGGTCCTCATCATCACAGGGTTTTTAGCAGGAAAAGCATTCTCTTGCTATCTCCAATTTGCATCAATCATCCTGTACTTCCACCTGGTAATTATAATGCTATACATATCGACCATTCAAATTGATCTTAGTTTCAGGACCTCATCTAGTTTCTTGCCTTTAAAGTTGTTATTGCCTCTCTCTGTTTTTTTTTTTTTTTTTTAATTTTATCAGATTTAACACGGAATTGTCATTCTAGATAGAAAATTACCGAGTATGCCTGCCATTTTTCTTTCTTCATTTCTTTCATCTTAATTGCTTTCCACGGTGGATAAGTCATGCTGTGGAATGCATATTTTTGACTGGGGCTGGAACTCCATCCATCAATGGCTGGTCGCACCACCTGACAGTCATTTCAAATATTAGCCATAAATAAATAGGCGAAATTGCGGTCAAAATAAATATGCAAAAAGGTTGAAATTCACAATTTGAAAATAACAAAAGTGTTTGTTGATTTTGACTGCGATTGAATTTTTATTTTTTTTCGGGATGAGTCAAGAATGCTAAACGATAAATTAGACGATTGTGGGTCTATTCACATTTACATATTTACAGAGCATAAGTTTAGACAAAAGAAAACTTGTCCAAAAGCACAATTTGGATAACATGATTTTTATGAGTTCTTCTTCTTTCACAAATCATATATGCGCTTTTATAGCAGTGTGAGTGTGTCTGCAAGATCTTTTCAGCTTCACCTGATCGATCATCCGCTGCTCTTTAAAAATTTTCATTTGATTCGTCGGGGCAATAACTCTGTCTAGATCAAAATTCCTACAACCTATTATTTAAAAGCTTAAGATAATGTAGTAAAATTTTAAAATTTCACCTTTTAAACTTTTTGTATACCTTAGAATGACGTCATTAAGATATTTCATACTTATTTAGACAAAGATGTTCCCGTAAACTCTTCAAAAATTCCATCGCTCACTTTTATTGCATTTATTACAATTTTTATAAATTCATTCTCTACAATACTCAATAATTAATTGTTATCGAAGAAGACTTTCATTTTACTCACATCATTTATAGCAATTGTTTTCATCAAAAACAAAAACTAAAAATTGGGATCGTAACATCCATATTAAAATTCATGATTTTTCTAAATTAATACTCCACTTTTTCTTTTTTTTTTCATTTTTTCTCTTTCCTGCTCCTCAACATCCTTGCACCCAGGACGCACAGGTAGGCATACCTTAGTACATTCCTTTTCTTTGGTAAAGGAGACTCTGATTTTGGTTCTTGGGTTGATTGAGATGGGACAACAAGAACAAGCAGAATAAAAAGAACAAGACGAGAAAGGAATGAAACGTATTGGAAGGACTCTGATTTTGGTTCTTGGGTCGATCGAGGACCTTTCATTTCACAGGCCACTTTGTGAAAGTGTACCGTTAACAGCTTTCATCTCTGAGTTGCATCTTAAAAATGAGATATTGCCGTGCATGTTACTATTCTTAGCAACGTATTGGACGGAAATGACCATTTGCCCAAGGAAATCCGGAGATCAAGATTTGGACACAGAGCTAGTCCGTACAAAAATAGTGGACCAACACAACTTTAAGAGTCAAGGAGTGGGGGGCAAGAACTGTTGCAACGCATCCTCTCCTCCAAGACCCACAAAGCGATTCCCCTGGATGGATATAAAAAGGTTAAAAAGGGGTTATGTACACAAATATAGGGATGGATAAAGAGAACAATCCGTTTGGATCCATATTTCGTTCCACGCGAAGCATTTCTATTTGAGGCTTGAATTGCAGCTCCATCTCCCTTGCAAGTAATCCTCTACAGAAATGCCTTCATTGGCGTTGCTGATAGAAAAGGAATCATCCTCTAGATCCAGCAGTGCAAGATTAAGATGAGATTGGATATTGGTAGGAAATGCTTCTTCATCCACGACCTGGGCTTCTTCAGAAATATTAATCTGTTCCCTAGCCCAATTTCTCACCTCCTCATTACCTTGAAGGAGCTTCAAAACCTGTATCAGATCAAAGCATCCGTATATAACTTATTTAAAATCTAAATGTAAAATAAAATTATGTGATAGGTTAACTCACAAGGCTTATCTGGGGCCGCAATCTGAGAGAAGACCTGATGCAAAGGGTTGCAGCTAAAACCATTCTCTCAATCTGATCATCATTGCACTCACTCCCTATATGTGGAATGAGTAATTCGGGAATGTTACCACCCTCCAGAAGTGGCTTGGCCTGTTGCCAAATTAATTTCAAAGTCAATACCTCCAGGGAACTAACAGTAAACTTAAGAAAATCATCAATTAGTTTCTTTGAGAACAATACCAACCCATTCTCAACATTACAAAGAAGTGAAAAATAAATAAATAAAAATGTGAATAAAACACACACCCAGCCTAAAAACTATAAGTTGCACCCTGATTTTCACTGATTGACAACTATATCCAGGCATCCATGTTGAAACAGCAACATTCTTTCCTTCCATCCCTTGGCTTGTCTTCACATTCTGCCTATCTCCACTAAAACTCTTTTAGTGTTAAAAGCCAGAACAGTTCTTTTTTATCATCCCACTATTGGTAACAAAAACAGAGAAAATTAAAAAAGAACTCACAATTTTAAAAAACTACATTCAATAAAGTATTTCTTCGGCCCCCCCCCCCCCCCCAAAATCCCCCACCATTACCCTTGTAATCTTTGAGAGGAAAGAACAGGTGTGGGGAGCTGCAAGCAGAAATCCTTACCCACATAACAAGGCTATCCTGGCCCTGTGGATTTTCTCTATCAATAGGCATTCTGCCAGAAAGAAGCTCAAGGAGGACAACACCAAATGCAAAGACATCCACTTTGTCACTCACTTTTCCATGCATAAAATACTCTGGAGCCAGGTAACTGTGACAGAAGCAAGATTCATCATTTATATATGATTTGCATGGTAACTAACAGACAGTTAATAGAAAATTAGACACAACTGACCCAAAGGTTCCGGAGACATCAGTGCAAATAAGGAATGGAGCAGATACATGACTAGCAAGTCCGAAATCTGACAGCTGGAGTACCAAAAACAAGTTATATTAAGCATCAGACCAGAACACAACAATAATAAACAAAGCTGCACATAAACTCAAAATGCCTTAAGAAAACATGCCTGTGGCTCAAAATCATCTGATAAAAGTATGTTGGAAGATTTCACATCCCTGTGGACAATGGGCTGATCACAGCCATTGTGCAGGTGGTCAAGTGCCTCTGCTACACCCAATGCCACCTTATATCTCTCTTGCCAACCAAATGTGCTGCCATCCTTCTTATTCCCTATGACAGAAAGAATCAATTAGAAGAAGCAAATCACTTAAATTTAGGTATTAGCTATTCAAATCACAAGTAGAGAAATCCATAATACCATGAAGGTTCTCTTCCAGGCTTCCTCTTGGTAAAAAATCATAAACCAAGATTAAGTAGTTGTGCTCAAAACAGAAACCGAATAGGGAAATTATGTTCTTGTGATGCAAAGTTGTAATGGTCTCAATTTCTGCAACAAACTCTTTTAACACATCCACAGATGGCTTTAATATTTTTACTGCTAATTCCTTGCCATCAGGAAGGCATCCTTTATAAACATGACTGCTACCACCTTTGCCCACCATATTCTCTGAAAATACAACCAAGATATCACGGTAAAATTTACTTGGGCTCCTCAACCCTATGAAATTTTGAAAAGGAAAAGAAGATGAGTAGTTTATTTCATTATGTGAATTAAATTAAAAACAAATAAAAACAAACCAGGCATGAAGTTAGATGTGGCCAACAAAATTTCCTCATAGCTGAACAATCTGCATATTGATGAGCATCGCTCATGTAAATCTTTTAGTTTCTCAGGAAGGCCATCTAAGCCATGATATGATGAGATGGGAGAGCACGAAATGTGAGGGAAAATTGGAACAATAACACGTGCATCCGTATCTGAAATGCTGTGTTTTTGATCTGGATACACCACAGATGAAGAATTCCGGGTTGGTGGTTTAATCAGCCGTCTAACCAAACGCATCTTATTTACAGGAGATTTCTTTGAGGGTTGCCCTTGGCGAGAAAACAGTGAGCCAATAAATGACCAACCACTTTTGGAATCCAGTAATCCTTCATCCAGGGGGGAAAGTGAACTAGATACAGCCTCATGGGTTTGAACTGGCGCTAAAGCCCACAAGTCATCATTGACACCAGCATTATTGGGCTCCTTCAATTGGTTTTTGGAATTACCTGGCATCACAAAGCATGAAATATTTACAGAATCTTTGTTCAGAGATTTGTTTGAGTGGCTTTCACTTCCTGGATTTGATTTTCCTGCCACCACAGCATTAGATGCATCAGTAAGCATCCCCATATCCATGGTCCAAAGGCCCATAAGCTAAGAAAATGAGATTCAATGTGAATCAAAACTTTGATCTAGAAGAAATAAATAAATCACAATGGACTTGTTGTAGGATCTAAACACAATGATAGAAATACAGCAAAAATTAATCAAACTAACCTTGTAAGGGATCAACAATTTTGGAGGTTGCTTCTCTTCGAAACATAATTTTGCCACTGTCAACAGCATAAATGGACAAAGACTTTGACAACTTTCGGGCACAATACTTTGCAACTGATGTTGATGAGTGAATGGTGTGAAAAGCCTGGGAAATTCCCACAACAATCTTGCTTGCACCGCTGGCTTTGGCTTCTCTTACAAGAACTTTGCGCACTGATGGACCACCTCTACACACTTTGATCTTCAAATCTACCTGAAAACAATATCTCCTATTCAGTCATTCCCCATTAATAAGCTGAAAAAAGAATATGAAAATATTAGTACCAACTCTGCTTTCCAGTTCAAAATAGTAATTATAACCTTTTAATAACTTTTTACAAACAACAATAATCACCTATAAACCATAAAATTTTCAGAGTCTCCTAGAAACATACAAGCCACGAGTAGTAAAATGCATAAGGAAGGAGTGATTAGAGACGAAAAGAGTGAACAAGGCACAACATAGTCCACAATATTCTTAGCAACCGAACAGAAAAATATCAAATTCCCAAGTAATTTCAAACCAAGCAGGCGTAAAGAAGATAACAGAGCAGACCTGTTTTAAGTTGCAGAAACCTTCGTAGACAGCCAACCAAGAATCAATTGTCTTTACTAAAGACATAAGCGACGACGTCCCTCCTTCAATTTCCGCACCCACCGCCGCCCCCACCCCGGACCGCCACACACGCGCAAACAAAAGGTTAACAAAACAAAATCAAAAGCAAACCAAACCAACAGCAAGAGACTATAGGAATGTTACCGGCGACGGAATCTTCTATTACGTGAAGGGCAATGACGTGGTCACCGGGCTCCGCCACTGTCATCATCGTCCAAGTCAGCGTTTCTCTGCTCTTGTCATCGAATTTCACCCCGACCAACACCATTTCGCCACTGCCGTCTCCGGCGTCGCCCACTGCCAGTTCTCTAATCAGTGTCATCTCTCTCTCTCTCTCTCTCTCTCTCTCTCTCTCTCTCTCTC
>JAHLGO010021107.1:7313140-7371596 GCA_020615895.1 Ceriops decandra
AAAAAAAAAGGAAAAATAGCGTTTGATTGTGAAATTAAGCCAACTTGCTCAATCACATTGAAGGAGGGAAAAGAAATTGAACTAAAAAACTGGAAAAAATGCTGTGTTTTTTAAATTTCAAAACTAAATGCATGCGCACTACAAAACAATGTTATAAATTTATTTTGTTCATAATAATTTTGATTAATAGTAATATTATTGTAAAATTTATTTTTTAGTTCACATTTATTATTAAAAAATTCAAAATAAATAATTTACATTTGATATATTTAAATAAATTTATTCCAATTTAAATATAAGGAAAATATCTTTAAGATCAAATATCATTTATAGATAAAAACAAATCAAATGAAAAAGAATTTTAAAGAAAAAATATCAAAAACTTTCAATTTTTACTAAATTAAATTGAAATTTGAAACCTAGTCTGATGTAAATTTACTCAAATTACTACAAATTTCTTAATTCTCTCCGTTTGAAATTATTTTAGATTTAAATTATTCATGTTTTAGTTTTTAAAGCTGTCCATCAATGAGAAATGCTGCTCATTGTAGCTGTTCCGGTGTATAAAGGTAATAGGTGGACCAACAATGCATCCCGTGTTATTTGATGCTCAACATTCCCTAAATCTTAAATGCAGGCAATGACATTCGCAACCCGCTCCTTTTACAGGCCTCAAGCTCTCAACAGTACCTGTTTGGTTGGCCTTGGGCAGCACCCGCATCGACTTTACCTTGTATCAACGGTTTGATTCCAAGTGCTCTCAAGATTCATTGCACCACATATTTGCCTCATTCCGTCCAGAGGGCTCCGGGTGGGGAGACACCAACATCACTCCACCACCTAATCAGTGATGCTTATGATTAAGTGTTACTGTGGAGCGCTGTCATGTTGAATATGGAAACATTTCCACTCCTGCTCTTGACAAATCATCTAAAACGACAGCTATTCAAGTTGAGATATAAACTGATTGGGTGTTGCAGAAGGCCTCATGCCACTCAACAGCAGGGATTCAGTCAATCAGGGCATCCAAAAAAACGCAAGGGAAACATCAGTGTCATGCCTGCTACTCATTTGACAAGCAAACAAGCAATTCTCTCGCCATGAGAATTCTTGCGACTTGACAGAAAACAATGTCGCTAATAAATTAGGCTACTTGTTGCTACCGAGCATTTCAAAGTAAGCGGCTCTTTTTGGCTACAAGCAAGAATTGGTAACAATTGAAGCATACCTACAACCGAGTCTCTCTGGTGGCTGAGCCCAACATGGAAACACGCTGAACAAGTGCCAATCCCCAATTAAAGGAGTGGAAGTGGAGAGTTCAGTGGCTACATCCACCTTTGCAAAATTGTAAACCTGACATGTGGAACCATTTTTTATTTTCATTCCTTCTTGGAACAAGACAAGAAAAAAGAAAGTTTTGATATAAAATTTTCAATCAGATGTCTACCACAAGAGTCGCACAAGGAAAGGCTACATGACATGTTTTCAATGTGACAGAGTGCCATCAATCTTCTTCCACCGACAATCAGGAACCACGTATTGGGCAGGCATTTGCAAAATGTGACGGATCACCGCAGACATAACATCTTCTGTCAGGTATAGGATCACCTGTGGCTGACACAAAAGTTGCATGCACAGCACCTCTTCCATTCTGCATGCCTCTGCCATGGCTGCCCCTCCTGCTGTTAGGTGCTGAGTTACGATCAACAGTGCCATTATTTAGGTTATCCTGCCATCTGCATTTCAGGCAACAGTATGAGAACCGTTGTTGAATGAAACTTTCAAAGAGGCATGTTTCTTTTTGATCATGAACACCTCAACAACATTTATCTCAGACCTGCAAGAGCCATTAAAGTTTTTTCCTAATCCAACACTTACATTTGGATCCATAAACAAGCAAATTTCTTATGATGTATAAGGTAACATTTAATAATCCCAGGGAATAGTTCCCGAATTTTCAACTTGTTTTTCCTGACAGCTTTTTGGAAATGACAGATTTTGGAGACAATAATCAAGATTTAGTTTAACATACACAAAGAAGTTGCACGGTTGTGATGGACATGAGTAAAACTTTCTTCCTCTGTTGTTCGCTGTATTAGCAGTTCGCAAAACACAAGCTGTTCCACACATACTACATGAAATCGATGTTTCTCCTGCAAAAGAGCAGTTCACAACACATCACATCCCCAAATAATGATGGAATTGTAAACTGACTAATCAATCACCATGTTTTGCACAAATTAGAAAGTGGGCAACACTTGACTTCAGAGAGGCTTAAAAATTTAGGTAAGCAAGGAGCACACCCCACCTAAGATAAGTGAGATGAAAATGAAGGATGGTGCTTGCTTTTATCTGCCTAATTAAGGTTAAGCTTTTCACCAAGTTACAGTTTTGTAACAAGATTGAACTTTCACCCAGTGGAATTTTAGGCATGCTTCTTGAGAACAACAAGGTTGCCAAGAGGGAGCTTTAAACTAGATTGAACTTTCACCCAATGGAATTTTAGATATGCTTCTTGAGAACAATGGGGTTGCTGGGAGGGAGTTTTGAAACTAGATTGAACTTTCACCCACTGGAATTTAGGTATGCTTCTTGAGAACAATGGTGTTGCCAGGAGGGAGGGAAAGAGGGAAGGACTAAAGGAAATACGAGGATAAAAATTCAATTGACAGCCATCAACCTGCAGTCCATGCAACATGTCAAATTTCAATTGATTTATAGTTGGCCCTTGTTGAGAAGCACTTACAGTTAAAATTCAGTTTGACGCATCCAACTGTTCAGCTTTATTCTTCTTTTTTCCCCTTTTTAATTTTTCTCTTTGTTTTCCTTTGAAGGATGTCTAATAAAATAAATTAAGATTTTAGCAAAGATTCATAATTGATATGATTCCTAGAAATTCTAGTCACATGCATGATGTTTCTTGCCTTGTCTATGGTTAGGCTGTAAACAGTATTGGTAAAATCAGGAGGCTCCTACTCTGTGGGGCCTAGGAAAGGGTTAAATATATGCTGCCTGGTCCTCATTTTCACAAAGAGACTGCAGCTGCTTCTGCGACTTGAATACATTTTAGTCGTTGAATTCAATGCCAAGTAAAGGTTTCCAACAGGATTTAAAATCATAAGGCAGAAGAGGAAGAGCAACAGTAGTACCACTGTGTTGATTCAATACATCAGTCTGCAAGGGTCTGGCAGCAGAAAGCTGTGAAGGACAATTATTAGAAGCATGCCCTGTTTGATGACAGTACGTGCAAGCACCCTGCATTGCACTACTTCGTTGGAGGTTGCATGGGGTTGTAGCAGGTACTCGACCTCTTCCTGCAGGAAATATAAATTATGTGACTCGACATTTCTGAATGGCAACAAGAGAACAATGGTACTCATGAAATTCAAATTCTGGTCCTTTTTCCGTCTCTTTTCCAGTCTAGACATAATTTCCCTAGGCTTCCCAGCATGAGAAGTTTCAATCTCCAGCATTCTACAAAGATAACAATTTCAAGAGAAAATAATTCCATGTTCTGGGTGCTGCATCTAGATAGATGTATAACCAATGTACTGCTTACACAACTCATACCACCAGAATGAGTTACTAGGAAAAATAGAAAACAAGGAATAGTTTTACTCTAATTTATATCTCAATGCACTGCTATGCCCAAAATGCTAACAACTCAGGTTATTGCATCAAAATAAATGTCCAATCAATATATTGCTATTATATTTACCACCAGCATTCTAGAGCCCAAGAAAGAATTACAAGAAAAAACATGACTCAGTTTGTGCTAAGCCTATTCTCAAATAAGTCCTCACATAACACGAAAAGGGGCAGACGCACAAATAATAATTGAATAGTTTATGGTGCAACTATTTTGTGTATTGGTCTACTGAAGGAGAACTAACTGGTGCCTTAATAATACGAAGTGTTCATTTCATATAAACCAGACAAGCACTCAAAATCCTCAAGTAGTTTCCTCAAGGTAACCAGTGCCAGAGAATTTTTATTGTACTCAATCTCATGGTTCAAAATCACAGCATCATCCTCTTCTAATTTAAAAGTTCAAGTGAAATGAAATAATACAAGTATTTGCACAAAAACATGTGTTGTCAATCATTTTGAAGATGAAACAACCCAGCTTTGGAAGCCACTTTTTAGGGGGTTCAAATGCATGCAAATATGTGCTAACACCTCATTGATGGGTCAAAACCTACACCATAAATTATGCTTCTACAACTCTGTTTTCTCAACTTGGAATCAACCTTTTATAAGAATGAACATACGAACCACATAGTTTGGAAATAAAAGTTAAAATAACTGGGGATCAATGTTAGTTGGAATCTTCATTTAAAAAGGTGAGTAAAAAGGGAAAAAGAAAAAATCCCTTCTCCAGTTTGATAAAGAGTTCATGCCTTTGCTATTACACTTTTGTTAGTGATTCATTTGCATAAACATTAATGCTTTTGGTTAAGCTTCAAGTTTTGTAAATCAATTTACTAATACCAGTTCGCTTAATGCATATAATATTTGTAAGGAAAGATAGTTTGAGCACTAGCATGAACTTTTCCATATCCAACTAAACAGCATTTTAACAAAAGGAGAAAATAAATCTCAACACTAAATTTCACTTTAGAGATCCCAATTCCCAAAATGAAAAATCCTGAAACAAAATTTCTAGTTTCCGCCCTAGCTATGGAACCAGACGTGCAGATGAAACAAGCATTCTGCATAGGCTTGAAGGATCATTCCAGGTCTAGTAGAACCCCACTATCGTGGGAGATTACTTTTGAATAGTTTACTACATTAATCAAAATTAATGATATCATACAACTATTGATAACTAGCAAAGTAAACATGGAATACTATGTTTTTTTAGAGTAATTTTGTAGAACCAAAACTATAAAGGACAATAATACTTATCAAGGAAAAAGAATTATAAAGGAGAACAATGATTTTTAGATTACTTGGGAAAATAATCTATTCAAGCAAAATCTAGAAATATGCATTCATAAAGACCTTGTGTCCGGGAACCAGTTCCACATATTTCTGTCAATTGTCTTAGGGTCTCATCACAGCCACCAATGCAACCTGAAAAAAATGTGAAGAAACTCATCATTGACAGAGAATGAAAGCTGCAAATAATATACAAAGGTGTGGCTGATAGCCTAAATTATGTGCACACTCACACATTCACCTGTGTACAGAAAAAAGTACCACAAACTTGAAGTTGAAGTGCATGGAATGAAATTAACAATAAAACAGATAGATAATATAAGCACCTATTTGGAGGTTAAGAATATCATTAAGAGAAAGATGATGAGGATGTCCTATAAAAGACTGAAAAGTCTTAATCATTGGCAAGAAAGACAAATGAATGTAGCAATAGAGATTTTATTCAATATAAATGTGGCCCAAAGGCCACAAAGAGCATTATTTGAGGTATTCACAAAATATATGACTGAAACAGGACAAATTGGACACAGGGCTAAGAAGCTGTGTGGTGGCACAATTTTAGAAGCTCAGATTGGACTCTGCAAGGTAGAAGTATATTTGGAAGGCTTCTTTGTGTGGATTTTTTTTGTTTTTCAATTGAGTTTGGACTATGGTACCAAAATTGACAAAGGACAGAGAATCAAACCAAAAAACAAGAGGAAAAATCCCAAGAACACACAGGATTCCTCCCAATAACACAAAGGGAATCCACTTGCAAAAGATAAAACAGTAAAAATCCACACTTAACCCAAATGATAATTATTTGATTCTCTGCCCTACATCACAAAGACTGCCAATGGCAGTTGGAATCATTGTTGCCATGGGAATTTAGAAAGGAAAGTGGAGAGAATTTTCATAGATGGTTTGTTGACTTTTGCTTATAAGCTCATACAATGAGAGCCTTTTTGTAGCCCACTACATCCATGTCATTTCACAGAAACTACAATATACCAAAAACTCTGATATCAAGGAGTTTTAGAACTTTTTATGGCCAGTCTACAGAAAAAATGAAACTATCAATTCAGCATGTGGACTTGGGTCATTGCAAAGTTATTTGAAAACAAGAGCTTCAGAAAGGCCATATGCACTTCTACAAACAGGTCAGATGGGCTACCTAGCAAGGAAAATGGCATAGACTCACACCATATCTTTTTGGTTTCAGTAACAACTCAGTCTCAGCTTCAATTACAGTTACTTCAAGAAAATATGAACAGGCAACTTTGATGAGAATAATTGCAAGTAACCTCAAAGCTATATTGTAATATTATATGGACTTTACTCACCAGAATCCCAAAGTAGGTAGGGCTAGCTAAGCTATCTATTTTCTCCATTTTACTTCATTTTAAAACATTTCCAGTGATCAAGAATCTTTTTTTAATTATCTCAACATCTTAGGACATTCCTTGCCTAGAGAAATTAATGCATTTAAAATTTGCACGACAATATCAATTAGAGGTCAAATTGAAATGTGACCTCCCTTTCAGATTTGAACAAAGACAGACTTCAAACACAATACATAATCTTCAATCTACACAAAGTTCTCTACATATGCCAAAGGATTCTGAAGTGTGAAGAGAATGTTACAATAACATTGATCTTACCCAAATGATTGACACTGAAGCCCGGAGGTATTTCAATCTGGCGGAATTTAAACTGAATCAAGTGTACAGGACCTAAAGGAAAAAAAAAGGGGGGGGGGTTATTCTGCAGTTAATTGACTGTAAAGGACCCAAGGGAAAGCAAATACACAACGGATAATAAGCAGACTTAGTGTCAATACATAAGGGACTATGCTAATGTATAAGTATCTTTGTACCACATGTAGGACTATAAAGACCAGCTAAAAGATGCGATCCTTAGAAAAAATTTGGTTTTTGTTTCTGCACTGGTAAAAATGACATTGGAAGAAATTCTATGGAAAAGAGGCCTAAATATATAGAATGATTCTGCAAAAAAGGAGCCAACATAATACAGGCCTCTTTCATTATCATATTGTCTAAATTAGTCTTGTCGGAGTTGATAAAATTTAGCTGGACAAATTTATAAAGAAAAGGATGGCTGAATCTGCCCTCTAGTCCCAAAAACCCACAGCCAGCTCATAATGGCATGTAAAATACCACAGAATTTATGCCACTGACCACCAACATGGCAGAGAAGTAACGCAAGTAAGAACCTGGAGTGCAAGAATTGCAAACATTGTTGGTTACAGCAGCTTCTAACACAGGTCCAGGGAGCCACACAACATTCCTACACTGAAATGTTAAAACAGTAGAAGTTTAACATAGCTGCAACCAAAATTGCCATTCATCGAACCTCTATTTCAGGAGCACAAGCAGCTGATCAATAAATTTTTCAAGTATCAACCAAATCAAGAGAAAAGTATGAAAAGTTCCCATCTGAGTCAACAAGTGATCTCGCCAGCTAAGCAGCTAAAAAACTGAAGTACGGCAAAAATGTTAAGAAAGCCTAGAAGCTGTATTAAGAAGTCAGACTTTGAAGATATTTACCTCCTACAAATTGTTCCACCTCAATTCTGTGTCTGAATATATGCTAATCTACAGTGAAATGGGATCTAAGGTCCAAAAATTGAATTTCTACCCAAATCCTTAAACAAAGTTCACCATAATGCAGTTTCAATGATACAGAGAAAATTGTTCAGTACAAGGGTTTTCACATATGACAGAATTTCAATTATCTTTCAAACCAGAAGGGGCAATCAAATTCAGTGAACCTAGTATATCTTAAAGAATAAAACACATATGCATAATGTTTAATGTTAAAATTGAACGGTTGCTTTTTCAGTAAATATTTTCAAATAGGTCTAGACTAAGTGAACTTTTTCCCCCTTCTAAGCCTTTTTTCAACACCAAATTATAGATTCAAATCTGTCCATTCAGAATCATATGAGAAATGTGGAATTCAGATGTTCCAACAAAGTTCCATTTTAAAGGCATAAAGACAAAGAATTTAACTTCTTTAGAGATCTTTGGACCAAAATAAGAACATCTGCATTACTGGTTATGTTGACAGCAACCATATCCATATAAAGAGAACATGATAATGAACAGTTACAACACCAAATCAAAATATTTCTGTAACTAAAAGGGCAGAAGCTTGCTACAAAAAAAAATGTGGATGTAAATAGCTGTAAGCATCTTTCCTGCACAATAGAGAAGACTGAACAGATAAATGACACATACTAGTGAAACCAGGATACAATATTAATTGTTAACAACTAGAATTTCTGACTTGAGTTTGATAACCTACCACAGCATATAATTATATTACAAAAACAATCTAGTATAAATTTATGGAACATCAATGTAAATGCATGAAGTGTATAATGCACATGAATACAGGTAGGACATCATTGAGAAAATAAAGTTACATTACAGGACATCAGTTCATGAAAATGATCTTTACTTACCAATTACACATGAGCAAAAGCAAAACCATCAGTCTTGCACACTTCTTCCATGACAATCAACAAATATAAATATCACAAAAAATTTGGTACAGAAATGCATTGTAAGTAACAAGTTTCAAGAGAAAGTAAGCCAACCTGTGGAAACCCCAAGCATCCAACCATGAAATTGCCATCCTATTCAGAGGAACCATGCAGTGATTAGAAATGACTAAATTAGTTCCTGACAACTTGCAGAGTACCATAAAAATAAGGGTGAAAAAAAAAACCAATTTGCTAAATGTGCAAGTCAATTGAAAGTAGGACTATGAGAATATTATTAACCAGTCTCAAGACCCAGAAAGAATTACAGGGCACCATGTTCCACAACCACAAATTGCTTTTCAACATTATTGGACCTTAAGCCAAAGAAGATGAAGCACTAGCTTTTTCCTATGTAGCTCCAGTGTATCAAACTTAAACACTTTACTCCATCAGTAATTCAGTATTTATTTTACGTCATGTTGAAAATTGAGGCCCGTCATTTTACCATCCATTGTAAGCAATCCACCTAGCTTTATTTTGTCCTTTTATCCCCCATTTATCTCCATACTCTCCATTTGTTGCTTCAGATTGCACTAAATTGTTGCAATTATCCATAAAGATCCATCTGGATGGTAACCTTGGACACAATATCAGATTTGATGGCAAAAACCTACATTAAAGTTATGGTAGTGACAATGCAGATAACTATCAAAACTTCCATTAACTAAGCATTGTTCACCTTTCCATTTGGCTTAAAACTTTATTTGGCCTCACTACAAATTGAAATAAGAACACAACAAATATGGAGATGGAGAAAAACAAGCTATCCTGCATAGGCAAATGTAATATGTTAATTGAAGTAATTTCTTTGAACAGTCATCTCATGTTTGGAAATTGGTAAAGCTAATGATGTCTACTGATTTATGCCAAAAGTTTCATTGACAATTCAGCTTCAAAACAATACAGAAGCTGACAGTTCTTTTTCAATCTCTTTTAATGATAGGACTTTGAATTATCTCTTTATGAGGAATCATTACCCGGTTTTTTCTCAGCACCATGTTTGATTCCTGACAAAGTCCACATAGCCTTACAGTTTCTCCAGCTGCATGAATATCCTCTCCACCAGATCTATCAGACCTGCATAACAGATTAACCATGCTTGAAACAATAATATGTACCATCTTTAGAAATAGAAAAGGGTAGAAAACAACCTCTCAAAGAATACTGCCATGGCTTCCAAGAGTTTTAATTTCTTTAACCTTGCCTACAAAACAATTCAAGTTTCATTGGAGAAATGATGTTAATAAATATGACACAAACACGTCATTAATCATATTCTAGAATTAACCTGAAGACCACAATCAAGGAGCTAAGAACAAAAGGGGAAAGATGATCACCATTCAAGGCAACTTCTTTTTTATTCAGCCACAAAAGTGAAATACATTCTAGGCCTAACTTCATCATCAATGTAAATTTAATAATCTGTGACCTATTTGCCAAATTCTAGTACATACCTCTTATACACGCAGGATTATTCTTTTTTAAATTTCATAAACATTTCTTTGTCACGGTTTCCAATTCTAACTTGTTTAAAGGATAAATCTTGCAGAACAATTAAGCAGGACCACAGATAGAGGGAAAATACAGGTCAATTCAGCGACTGTCCTGGCTAATCTCCTCAAAAAAAAAAAAAAAAAAAACAAGTGTACAAATTACAAAGATTAGACCAAATTACAGTGTTTTGACTACTAAAAGCAAGATAGATGAACCTGACTAACATAGTTAGCAGAACTTCATAAGATATAACCCACCAGATGTGATAATTGTGACTGAAGAATGACAACTTGTACTGGTAACATACAACACAGAAGCTCAACTTCAATACAGCCTTAACAAGCACTACATAAGTTATCAAACAGTCCCACCTTGGCAACTAAAACACTTTTTACTTGAATCAAACATATTTATGTAGCTGATCAAGTAGTACTAGATATCATGGATTAAATCACCCAAGAATTAACAGCCAGTGCATGTACATATTGAAAGAGCAAATCAGCTGATATTTAGAACTAGAACAGAACCCTTGCTTGTTATTGAACTTAGGCTTGATGGCCACTTCAAGCCCCTAAAGAAGGTTGTGGGGAGGGGAAGGAAGGTATAGGTTCAGATATCCACTGCTGCTTTAGAAATTCCCTTATTGAAGAAACAAAAGGCACTGTATTTGGAAATTTAAAAAAAAAAATTCAAAAAGAAAGATTACCAAGGTTACCACAACAATGACACAATAATTGCATTGAAATAACCTTTTCTAGAACATGACATCATGCTCAAGCATATTTCCATGATGCAAAGACAAGCCAGTACCAACTTACATCGAGGAAGCAAGCCTTCATTTGCCGCAGGCATGTTGTCACAACTTCAGCTTTACTTTTGGATCCAATGCTAACTTCCTTCATGTCATACTCCATGATTGATCTGAGATAAGGTTTCCAGAGTTCATACCTAAGAAAGATATCATAATTCATTAGCTTGGATCAGCAGGAAGATAAGGGCTAAAAAGTGAACAAATCAAAAGATAAATGAAATAAAATTTCTGCACATATCATACAGTTAGGCATCTCAACAAAATCAAAAGGCAGCATTAAGAGCTCACAAACTTCTTACATAACAAAACAAAGATACCAGCTGGAAAATTTTATCAATTTAATTTGCACTCAAGATCAAAAGTTGTAGCCTCATATTTTCACTTCACCCACCCCAGTATTCCATACGTCGAGGAACCATTCCACCCAAGAGCTTATGCTTTTTGGTTGAATGGTTTCTTGACATGGGTTCCTTTACGCTGTACAAGCAAACATACTTTCTTCAGTGGCACACATTTGTGCATGTAGTTTGTGCAGCTGTAAGTGTCCGTTAAATTTAATTCCAGCATGGTAGTAACATTAATGACCTGATTACTTCTACTGACATCTTCAGGCATTTTTCATTGATTCTGAAAAGTTCTCAGCTTTAAAATCTTCTTAGCTTCACAACTGTGTTGTAATCAATGAAACAGTTACATCTCCTTAAGGGAATCAAAAGACCATAGATACATAAACTGCTGATTAAGGTAACTTATTTACAAAACTTGGAAGATAGCGTACAATAACTGCAGAGAATGTTCTATACATGACAAGAAAGCTGCATCATATAGTGTTCACACCCTAATATATGCTGTGAAAGCAGTACTACAGAGGCTATAATAAAATAGTATCTAGTGAAGTAAATTACTTACCCCATATCATCATATCCCATAACCAGTGCCTCACCCTGCAATTACATTCAGCTCATGATTAACAAAAAAACAATTTGTAGAAAAATACTGAGAAATTGTTGTATTGCATTTTGCCATCTTTTTATAACAAAGCTAGGCATTCCTTGTGTCAGAATGGGGTACCATTTGATGGGCTATTAGATATGATGATTTTGCAAGAACATTTAAACTAGAGTTGATAAAATTCCTAATATTTTGCTATTATCTTGTAAGCCTATTAGGAATGTCCGAGTAAAGGTTAAGCTACTGACAATGGTAAAAAATTGTGTATAGGGTGTATACCAGGTCATTGAACAAATTTGATCAAACACAAGGCATACTTTGATTTAGTAGGGACAATTAGCATTAAAAACTGATCAAGGACCCATCAGTGGCATGAATATCTAATATGATTACCACTCATCAGATGCATAACAAATTTCACATAGAATTTTGTGATGATAAACCATCATAAAGGGACAGACGTGCTTCTCCTAGCTTGGTCAATGTCAAGGGACACAACGAACAAGTTAAAAAACATCTAAATCCTTATTTCGCATCAACATTGTTTAGGATAGCTAGAAAAAACTAAATCCTATGACAAATAGATGAGTTACTTGGGGAACTAAATGATTAATTGACCAATCATGGAAGATCAATGCTCAGAAATTCCTGATATTTCCATGTTTCTGTCTAGACATAACATAGCAGCCATCATACAGTTACCCTCATGAAAGATTTTGGAACTGCAGTTATTTATAGGCAGGCATTTAACACAAAGGTTGGAATACTATTGCTAGTTTCTCACAACATTTAAACAACTTCTGGAACCCATTCCAAATAAAGAAACTGTACAAAGATTTTTGTTGAAGGGAGAGCCTTGGTGCAGCAGAAGGGTTACTTCATTGTGACATGGTAGTCATAGGTTTGAGTCACTGAATAACCTCTGTGTGAAAACAAGGGTAAGGCTGGGATGCCAATTTTACAAAGATTTTTGTTCAAATCTTCTTTCTGGGGCCATTGTAGTTACAACAAATCTGTCCCGCAGCAATTAAACCAAAGCTAGAACCTAAGTCACTCTCTAATTTCTTTCCTTCCTACTTCCTCTTACTTCTTCATCTACTATTATCCTTCTCTTTCTCAATCTCCACCTCAATTTTCCCCAATTCCTTCTTTATTATGGTTTTCTCTCTCCTCAGGTTTACTGCCCATTTTTCTCCTATAGACAATATTAACCTTATGATTACCAAACACCAAATGTAAACTCTAGCCATTCACACCACCAACATCACCCTTGAAATCAATGGCAATCTAGGAAAATAAAATAAAGGAAGCAGCAGCCTCAGAAACCTACAACTGGTTAACCATCTCATTCATGCTGTAGAACATGACAACTTATAGAAAACGAAATTGTTGAGATGATGATTGAAACAATTTAAGCTATCTCTCTTCTTTATGAATTCCTTCAACCATCTGTTTTTCATCTATATCTAATTCTATTGTTTTCTTCTCTTTATTCTTAACACTCCTGCCTTAAACCAGACAAATCCTTCCCAGCTACCAAAGTGTAGCCAAGTAATCTCAAACTTCACATTTATGATTTTGATTAAGGACAAAAATGCAAATCTCAAGCATGGCCCACTTTGAAAAAATAATGACACCAATAAAAAATGACATGCATTTTGTAGTTGTTAGAAAAAAGAATATAAAAAAAACCATGATTATTACCAAAAGAAACTCCAATCATAGTTAAATGTTTCATCCCTTAAACAAATTACATGCATAAGAAGAGCTATCCTAAAGCTTCAAATCTTGAATGTTGTTGTGGCCTTTTTTCTCTATCTTGACCTGAACCTAACTATTAGCATTGATTTCTGCAAATAAAAACACATGAAATAGGAAATGAAGAAGATATTGAAAATGGAAATAAAACATCAAAATGGAGACATCCCATCACCAAAAGATAGAGCCAATAAAATTACAAGATTAGTTGGTGAGAAACGAGTGTTTGCATTCTTTGTAGCATAACATCGATCAAGCAGCTTCTTTATGTGATCATGCATAGTTGCATCTGTACCAATGCCCGCCTGAAAAATACATGAAAAACTTTAGATATCATAAACTGTGTCTCATATCAATGAATAAATAACTAATAAAGAACCAAATATAAGGGTTAATACCTTCTCTTGTTAATAAATTCACTCACCTTGTCCATACAACTTAGCAAATCTGCTTCACTTAGAAGAGGTGGTGGTCTAGTTACTCCTGAATCAAGAGTCAGAGTTGTTGGAATAAACTGCATCACAGTGCAAAATTGCAGAATTGTCTTTCCACACTGATAACTTTGAAATGAACTTCAGGAAAGCAATGAATAACAAAAAAATGTTCACCAAAACGCTGTTGCCATTATCAAATGTTTGGGGTTTTCTAAACTCAATACATTTCTTCTATAGCTTCTGCACAGCTATATCAACAAAAAAGAGATTACCAAATAATAAAGATGAGCACCCCATCAAAATCATATACGATGGAGGAAGTTTAGTAAAGCAAATACATAGGTATAGTTATCAAAACCTGCAGTAGCAATGAAAAATCATGACCAACTACAAAAAATATGTCCTATCTATCCTAATTGGAAATGTAGTCATCTTTCACATTGCTGTTTCTTCATATTCATATCTTTATTTTTGGTTGTCTGCTGGTCCAGAAAATCTTTCACCATGTTACATGGCTGCATTTCTTAACACCATAAGGTCCAAAGCAAGCAAACAAAATAATTACCTCAACATTCAGCAGATGTATAATTAAAGTCCATCAAAATTTCTATCCCTAACAGCTAAATCAATAAATTAGCCACTCTAGTTGGGATAGATCTAAGTCAACTATCATCCACTGCTTCCAATAGTTTTGGTCCATTAAGAGGCCCAGTGGGGCCAGGCTAGACAAGAAAAGATAGGCTTGCCCCTATTCTACAGATTCCCAATAATCCACCATCCTAGTGGATCTTAAGCACTCCAATCTGGAGGCTCAAGTTCTTAACCATTTGGGATCCCCTTGGGGACAGGAGCCAAATATCTTGATGCATCAAATTTTCATAATACTCTTAAGCCAGAATAATGTCAAACACACAAGTTCAAGTTCAATAGTTGCTTAGACCTTGGATCTACCAAAGATTTGCCAATCTACTACCCTTTAATCACATGGTCAGTAATCTGGCCAAAGAACCAGTCAAAAATGCTTTATTTCTCTAAGATAGCAGTTTAAGCATATATTCATTTCCCCAATTGACAACGATTAAATGCTAGCTGTCAAGAATAAAATGGATAAGACATGGAGATATAATTAAATTGATTTAGGAAGTTTGACAAAGAATTGCAATTCAAACATACACAAATCGTGAAACAACCAGAGCCCATCATCCAGGTAAGAAAAGAAAAAGTGCAAAACTAAAGACCCCATGTGATTTTGTAACAAATGGCAAACCTGTTGTCCGTAGACATATGCTGGAATCATTGAACTGCCCCATGATTCAAAACGGTAAACATCCAAGTAATTTTTCTGAAAAAGCAATTATGTCAATGATGTAACAACTGCAAAAGTTAGAATAAAAGTATTTTGCAAAAGCCATAACATGACTTCTACATAGAATAAATGACAGCCATCCTTGCTGCATATTGACCATTTTATTGCAGTCTATCTGAGATCCAAAAAAGAAAGACATTATCACAGCATTTTCTCCAAAAAATTCTGCCACCACAAATATGAACACAAGTAAAGCTGCTTAGGTAAAGTGCACAGAAAAACTAAGTGAATAACAGCAAAATCATCCACATATCCAAGAGTGAGGCCAAGAAAACATCAGTCAGTCAAGGCAGTAAGAAAATGCCCTAAATGTTGATAGGAAATAATCCAAGTATACTAAAATCTATCTTCAGTGTATAAGTCACCAATGCTGGCTCTGTTCTTATTTTAAAAAGTGAAAGAGCACCAAAACCTGATAGTCTTTCAATATCTGCAGAAAATACACATTCGATTTACAAGGCTGTTTTGAAGCTTGGAACAAATCAATTCCCCATATGTTAACCTTTGGATTTTCTCGAATATGCCCCAGCATTCAGGATATAACCAGGACACACTTGGAATCTAGGAGAAACTTACAGGGAACACCACTAGCATTTCATAAAGCTTTCCATAAATCTAACAAACAATGACAGGCTCTCAAGATAGCTAGAAACCTAGAAAATGGTATCCAAGAACTCCAGCAGCAAGGTAGAAGGTAATTAATGATATAAACTTTAGAATGACCACTAGCAAAATTTAAAGCAGGAATAGGACATTGATTAAAATTGCAAATAAAAATTCAAGGATGATACCAGATACTTACAGCTAGGATTACTCTTCCTGATGCAAAAAACTGTTCCCCAGCAACATCTATTTCAACAACAGTTTCAGCCCCTACAGCTGGTTGAGAAACACATGCCAGAAAATGCCGAACAACCAGCTCATACAATCTCTGTGACACAATGAGAGTAACTGAAATTCCAGGAACATCACAGAAACCTGATTAAGGATAACAGAGACCAATGTACTTACATGGTGGTCCTGGCTCCAACCACTTTCACCTGCAGAATATTTTGTTGGATGGATGGGTGGATGTGCCTTGTCATCATGTCCACCACTACTTGGATTTCTCCAAAGTCCAGTTCCTGGATCTAAGAGTCTTTGTACATACGATCCCCATACTGGATGATCTTCTTGTTCTCGCACAATTGCCTACATAATGACAAACCAGCTGCAACATTAAAGGCCCAAGAAAACAATTTATCCAAGCAATAGTAGAAACAAGCCAACAATAACTGTGATAGTTAAAATAGTCCTAGATGGCTGGAAGAGATTTAAAACTGATGGAACCAAAGAAAGAAAGCAAGAAAGATAGAGAGAATAGCATTAGAGATTAATATGATCTATTTATAGGCCTCATACAATAGTTTAAACTTTCAAGTTAAATAATTTCTTGATAGGATCATCAGACAAGAGAGCAGTCACAATAGAAGGAGAACTTCCTCTAGAGAAGTCATAGGAAATATAATGTTTTGAGCTACGTGGGCATACACTTGGTGAGTAGGAGATTGGGTGGGCATAATGTTTGTAAAAGTGACAAGTCAAGTAGGTGCAATGTCCATAGAAGCATTTATTAGCATTGGCTACACAAACCTTTTTTCACCATCTAGCTCTATGGTGTATAAGGTTAACTATAAAATCTAAATATTTTAAATTCTTCTTAACTAAAGATTCTCAATTCAATCTACCTCTCCCTCTCCTCATGCCATTTGATGAAGTTTGGTTACTTCTCTTAATAGGAGCATTTGCTAGTTTACATTATATATATCTAAACTAATGCAAATGTCACTCCCTCAATTTATCTCCAATAGACACTTTACTACAAATATCCTTGTTCCTAATTTGGTCCTTCTTAGAGTGTCCACACATCTATCTAAACATTCTTATTTTTGTCACACTTATATTTTGTGCATGTTGCTTTTTCATAGTCCAACATTCATTACTATAAAGCATCATTGGCCTAATCATTGTCTAGTAGAATTTGCCCTCCAATTTAATAAGAATTTTGTGATCATACAAAACACCAATAGCACAACCCCATTTATCCATCCAAACCTTGTCATATGAACTACATCTTCTTTATTGTCATCACTCTGAATAATAGAACTTAAATAAAAAAATTGTTCATAACGAGGGACATCACTGAACCTAATCTAATAGACCACTCTACTACACTCCTAGAATTGTTAAAATTACAACATATATTTTGTTTTTCTACAACTCAACTGAAAACCCTTAGATTCTACTATACCCCTCCAAAATTCCAATTTGTGGTTTAATCCCTCTTTAGTCTACTCATTCAAGATGATATCATTTGTAAATAACATATAGTTTGGAACATTGTCTTGAATATAATTAGTCAAAACATCCATAACTAGCACAAATAAAAAAGAACTTAAAGATGATTCCTAGTGTAGACCATGATTGAAAAGTTCAAGGACTTACCCCTTCCTATCCTCACATAAGTCATTACTCCTTCACATATGTTTTTTACTAAATAAATAAATAATGTGAAAATCTTCTTCTAATTCATTGCCCACCACATCACTTGCTTAAGAACTCAATGATATGGTTTCTCTAAATAAATAAAAATTATGTGTAGATCTTACTTTTTTCTCGATTATTTTTTGTTAACCTTCTAAGGAAAAAGATAGAGACAATCTTTTATAGTTGTTATTTTATAACCTTTCGTTAGAACTCATAGTGACTTATCATTCTTAAAAATTGGGATCCTCCACTTATCAAGAATCCTCCCTTATTCAAAATTCTATCAAAGAGTTGCACTATAACCCTTACCCAGAGCTTATAGCATGGCTTATCAATTTAATGCTCAATAGTTAAAATAGTCCTAGATCTTTTCCTTGTTTTTAAAAATTGGGATCCTCCAATTATCAAGAATCCTCCCCTTTTCAAAATTCTATCATAGAGTCTAGTTGACCAAACTACTTTCCCCCCTAAGGCTTTCCAAGCTTCAACTAGTATTCCATTTGGTTTACACACTCTTCCACCTGTCATTTTCTTTATGGTTGTTTTTACTTCCAAGAGGCAAATACTCCTAGTATAAATAATCTTCTCTATAAGACCACTAAGGTTCTTAAGATCATCTTAATTGTTCTTATTAAAGAATTTACAAAAATATATTCATCTCTCTTTAATTTTAACTTTTCACAAAGAGAGAGAGGGAAAAAGGTGTCTCTAGATAAGTGATAAATGAAAAAGTTCTCCCCAATGAAAGAAAGATCTAGAAAGAGAGAGAAAAAGGAGTCTAGAAAGAGAAAGAAACTCCCTAATGAGAGAAAAGTAGTTATTTTTTTATTTTCCTTCATTTTGCTTATGTAATCTAGTAATCTAATTATATATATGCTATTTTCAATGAATAAGATATGAGAATTCTTCCCAGATTGCTTCTATTATCATGGTATCAAGGCTGCCATTTCTGGTGATTAACATGCATCCAACAAAAGAGACTTTCAAACTGGCAGTAATGATGAAAGACCTATCAACACCAAAAATGGCTGAATTATCCACAACCAGTTCCTCTTTCACAAATATCAAACCAACTCCTATTACTTTTTCCACCTTTGATAGCCATTCTCTACAGATTACTCAGCATAAATTGAATGAAACCAATTTTTGAGAATGGTTTCAATTGGTTTTTCTAATAATCAAAGGCAAAGGAAAGACAAGCTATCTCACAAGAACAACTCCTATGCCCAAGCCAATGCCAACAAACTTTGGGACCTGGGATGCTGAAAATTCAATTGTTATAGCATGATTTATCAAACCTATGGAGGCCAAGATTGGCAGAACATGCCTTTTCTATAAGACTGTTAAGGAAATTTGGGAGGCAGTACAAGAACTCTACTCAGACATGGAAAATACAACATGGTGTTTCAAAATATGATCTACAATTCGAACAACATCGCAAGAAAGTGAGATAGTTATACAATACTGCAACATTCTCATTGAGTTATGGAAGGAAATGGACCTTTTCCATGAAATTAAATGGCACAATCCTAGTGACAATGTAAAATATGCCCAAACGGTGGAAAATGAATGTCTTTGATTTTCTTTAGGGACTCAATTCTAAGCTAAATGAAATATGAGGGAAGTTATTATTAAGAACAAAGCCTATCCATTCACTTAGAGAGGTTGTTGTTGAAGTTAAGTGAGAGGAAAGTTGTAAAAGGTAATGCTCAACCCCTCTTTAAACTCTAACATTAATCTTGCCTCTCAAAACTCAGTACTTACTGCACAAAAATGAGAAATTATTGCACCTCCATCTGAGGATTAGACATCTAAGGACAAACTATGGAGTGACCACTATAATAAACCCTATCACACAAGAGAGACATGCTGGAAAATACATGGGAAACTAGCAAATTGGAAGCATAGAGGCCAAAGAGGTGGAAATCAATCAGCCAATGTAATGAAATCTGAAACCAAAAAACCCAACCTCAACTTGTCAACAGAACATATTACACATCATCATTAAATTCTAAATTACAGCAAAATCTCACAAGCAACCCACACACCAGATTCCTCCACATAGGTAGCATAGGTTGCACAGAAAGCTAATATAAGGCACTCATTGGTATCTTAGAAAATTACAGAAAAATTATGGATTGTAGATATAGGTGCATCAAACCATATGATAAGATCAATAGATGCCTTGTCTACTTATGAGAGGTGTGATCATGAGATTTTTGTTACCATTGCAGATGGTAAAGTGTCTCCAAGAATATGGCGAGGAATAATCTATTATCAAATTTAACACTAGAATCTATTCTGTAAATCCCTAAATTGAAATTCTATTTGTTGTACGTAAGTGGACCAGAGAAATGAATTCTAAGGTGCCATTTTTCCCATTTCACTATGAATTTCAAGTTCTGTCTTCAAAGAAGATTGGCAATACTAAGGAGAAGGATGACCATTACTACATTTCAAAATCTTCTCATCCCTTTAAATGTAAGTCAATTATCATTTTTCCCTCTCAACTACTTCCAATGATGATATTATGACATTAATGTGTGGGACATCCTAGCTTTCATTATCTAAAAGTACTGTATCATCCTCATTGTATAAAAAAGACACAAGTTTATTCAATGCGAGCATTCTATTTTAGCCCAGCATCCTTGAAATAACCACTCCATAAACTCGTACAAACCTTCTAAACCATTCCACTTAATCCATAATGATATTTGGGGACCAACACAAACACCTAGTTTAACTAGTACTCGATAATTTATTGCTTTCATCAATAATCATACAAGAGTTGATTGATTTACCCTATGAAAGACAAATTAGAAGTCAGTGCAATTTTCAAACAGTTTCATAAACCAAATCCTCAATCTTTTTCAATCCTCCATCCATGTTTTCGCACTGACAATGACAGAGAATCTTTCTCTAATGAATTTAACCAATATCTTTCTGAAAATGACAATTTCATCAAAACTCTTATTCTTATACACCCTAACAAAAAGAAATGGCAGAAAAAAAATCACCACCTAAGTAGAAGTTACTCGTTTAATGATGTTTCCAAACTCAATGCCAAATTCTCATTAAGGGGAAGCAATCTTTAAAGCTTCCTACCCAATCAACCATCTCTCATCTCCCATCAAAGGTACTTGATTTTCAGACCCCTTCAAATGTCTTACATGACCTTTTTTCCTTCCACTAGAATCCTAAACTCATTGTCTCCAAAGATTTTTCATTGCACTACATTCATTCATAATAATAATCCTAACTATAGCAAACTTGAACCAAGAGTAAAAAAATGTGTGTTTGTGGTGTACTGTTCAACACAAAAAGGCCATAAGTGCTATTGTCCCTTATCTTGCAAAATTTTTGTCTCTTGTGATGTATCATTTCTTAAAAACAAACCATTCTATTCCAATCTCTCTTTTTAGGGTGAGATCCTAAGTGAAGAAAGGCATTAAGGCCCCACCATTTCTCTCCCAATCTCTCTTCCTATATCACTATCAAACTCTCATCCTTCATGGGAGCCAAACTTCAAAATCAAAGCCACCAAACTGGTTCAACTTGAGGTAACCAATCAAAGAGGAGAACATATTTTTGAAAAGCCAATTTTAGTTTGCCAACAAAGGCTTTAAATTTCTCAACAAAGCTAAACATCAGACCTAGAGCCAAGTCCAGCAAATGAAGCTGCAAGAAAGGACTTGAATATGCTCAATGATTTGAACATTCCCATAACACTTTGAAAAGATGTAAGATCATGCACCAAGTATCCCTATCTCTAATTACTTATATACTCAAAGTTGTCCCCACAGTTCATGGCCTTTTCTACAATTATTAGCAAGGTTGAAGTAAGACATACAAAGTGCTATACAAGACCTAAAAAGGAAAGTGGCTGTTTTGGAGGAGATAAGAACCCTGGTTGAAGAAAAGGTATAAAGCAAAGTTGGTAGCTCAAGTGCTATACAAGACTTTTGCTCCAGTTGACAAGTCAAATTCTATTACAGTTGTCATCTCTTACTGCCAATTTAGACTGGGAACCTTACCAACTTGATGTGAAAAATGTCTTTCTCAATTAAGAATTAGAATAAAAGGTTTACATAAAATGCCTCCTGGATTTGAGACAAGGGAAAAGAAGGGAAAAATGTGCAAATTGAAGAAATCACTCTACAAGCTCAAGCAATCTTAAAGAGAATGGTTCAAACTGTTTAGCACCACTATTAATCCACTTGGGTACAAATAAGGACAAGTTGAACACTCGGCAGATGGGAAAAAGGCAATACTGACTATATATGTAGATTATATTATAAGCACGGGTGATGACAATCAAGATATAGAGAATCACAAGAAAGAGTTTGAAGTTATAGATCTCAAAAAATTAAGATACTTGGTCAAAATGGAAGTAGCAAAAAGTAAAGAAGGTATTTTCATCTCCCAACAAAAATACACTCTAGAACTCTTGAAGGACACTGGTAATCTCAGATGCAGGCCAACTAGAATACCTTTGGAAAAAGGTTAAAAAGGAGTAGAGTATGGGAATGATCAACTTGTTGATAAAGGAAGGTATAAGAGGTTAGTTGGCAAACTTATCTATTTGTCTCTTGCCCTAATATAGCCCATGTAGTGAGTGTAATGAATCAATACATGCATTCTGCTACTCAAAAACACTTTGAGACTGTAACTCACATCCTAAGATACCTAAAGTGAACACTAGGCAAAGGACTCTTGTTCAAAAAAAATGACAAAAAACAAGCAGTTAGGTATGCTAATGCAAATTGGATAGACTTTTAATGATTGCAAGTCTACCTCTAATTACTATAACAAATCATGGAGCAACTTAGTAACTTGGAGAAGCAAAAAGCAATCAACAACACTGAAGCAAAATATAAGATCACTGCTCAAGGAATTTGTGAAATAATTTGGCTAGAGAAGCTTATGAAAAAATTGCAAATGCCCCTATTTATTCTAACAGCATTATACAGTAACAACATATCTACAATTAGCATCATCAACTATCCAATCCAACATGACCAGATAAAGCACATCCAGATAAATTGAAGTTTTATCAAACAGGAAATCAAAAAATTAAGGAATTAACTTGTCTTACATTCTTACCAAGTTACAAGAAGTAGAAGTTTTCACCAAAACCACGTCAAGGCTGAATTTTGAATTAAACATAAGCAATTTAAAAATAATAGATATCTATTCAACAATTTAAGGAAAAGTGTAGGGGATCAAAATCCTAGACTTGCAAAGATTAAAATATTTGTGTAAGGGTCAGAATATTTCACAATAGGATATAAATTAGAATTTGTCACATCAAAATAGAAATTAGGATCAAAATGTTTCACATTAAGATAAATATCATAATATTTCAAATTAAGAAAGTAACTATTTTTTTCATTTTCTTTTATTTTATTTTTGTAATCTAGTAATTTAATTATAAGAATATCTCTTGTATATATATTTATGTTATTTAAAATGAATAAGATATGAAAATTATTCCAAAATTGCTTCTATTCTTACTCATGGATAAGCAAAAATCAGTGATGGTCACATTAACTAAGGAAGAGTGCCCACAGGTTGCCAAATTTCACATTTGTAGAAGCAACTTTCTTCTTTTGCTAATTTGATCTAGATGAGTTAGCTTTTGTGTTGAATAATTTGCTGATATAGTATTAAAATCTTCATGACCATCCTCATTCTTTTAATTAATTGTATATTCCTACAAGTAAAATAGATCTATACTTTGTTTAAGCTTCCAGCCAAGAAAGTTGAGCTTGCACTAAGGAGTATGTCAGAGTTTAGTATATGATACATATTCTTTGAAAGTTGAGCATTACGTCCATTAAAGTAGCAAACTCTATAAGCATAAATTTAATCCCACTGAACACATTAGCAGAAGTTTGAACGCAGCACTTGTGGTCTAACAACAAATGACCTTGACCACTTAAACCACACAATCAATGGTGCACATATGTCGATTTTTTAGCTTATAGGTATTACAATATGATCATTTCCCATAAAAGAAATTAGTCATTGTGAGAATATAATAACACTCTTAATAAAGTCCTTACTATATAAAAAAATTATATGCAACATTTAATGATCTTTGCACACGCCAAGAGAAATGGCATTAAATCATGCCATAACATATTTGCCAAGTTTATGCATCTAGGGACTAGTTTATCATGCTAACAACTTAATTCATTTTCAATTAACTTAATATCAATAATAATGTAGAAATCACATGTCCTAGATGAACATATTTACAATCAATATGAAAACTATGCATCTATATACACATAGGTGCAAAAAATTTGAGTATTTATTTTTTTTCTTTTAGGTTTCTTCAGCCAGTTACAAAGATCTCTACAAGTCTACATAATCAAAAGAATTCTAGAATAAAGTGGAATGTTCTAGGGTCCTAGTAGCCTCTTCATCCTTCAAGATTTTACTAGGCTCCTCTAGAACCTTCCAAGGTGTTTCACAATGCTCTCTAGTTTATATGTTTTTGCCTAAAATTAATTATTTTGGGTTATAATGATACACCTAGAAACAACATAAAATAAGAAGTTACCAACATGTAAATCAGTCCGCGTAGAAAAACAATCAGTCTCTGTACGAGGATAACTAATGAAACCAGCTTGGTATAAATCTTCGGCCACCTATAAAAAACAGAGGAAAAAAGATAAAGCAGATCAGCTAAAGGTATAGGTTGAGGAACCAACCCATCAGATGTGAAATAATGCATGGCAGTATAAAGAACAGTATCCATACTTCCATGGATTAAGAAATAGTAAGAATAGATACCACTAGAGCAACTAAAGCATTTAAGTACACCATCTATAGTGAACACATAAACTACATCCTCCTAAGTTTGAGGATATCCAGTTTTACAGTAATTTACTGGCATGTTCAAACAGTTGCAAGGGCAGAAATTGCAAAAGAATCATATGAGTTGTGGAACAGAAGAACCAGTATAAAACAATTAAGAGAGCAAAGAAATCTGAGAATGAGAACTATCAGATACATTGCAACTGCTACCACCTTCATTGTATGCTCCGAACTCATGTGAAAGTATCTTGAAGCACGTTTTTCAAGCTCAATCGTACTCAAAGGGTGGGGCGGATACTTCAGCTTCTCTTGCCGCCTAACATTTGTCACCTGTTTGCCAATAAAAAAATGCAAAAGTTTCAATCCTAGGAAAAAGCATTACTTTGAAAATACTATCATATCAAGCTCTTGATTTCTGTGACTTACTGTTGCAGTGGGTTCCAGGACACACATTTCATAAAGTACAACAGCTGAAGAATAGTCAAAAAGATGTCCACGCCTAGTAAACTAAGGAATTAGTAAGGCTTCAATTAAGGTGTTAGCAAGGCTTTAACATATAACATCCAAAACTCAAAAGGCAAAATGAACTGAGCCTCCACAGCTTACATCCAATTGAAAGTAGCAGTGCCTTCATCTGACTTATGGGAACAATTGATAGCCCAATACTCTTCTGGCTCATGTGATTCTATTTCCCAGTAACGTTCCACAATAAAGCCAAGTGTAGGAAACTGTACAGCAAAGAGATAGAAGCCACTATATAGTTGCATACAGCCTCCCAAATTCAAACACATTCAATTCTACAGAATATGAAGTTGTAAACTATGACCATACCTGACATGGCCCATAACTCAAAACAAGATTTCTGTCATCTTGAGAAGAATCAATGACAAACTTATCTCTCAACAGCATCGTTTGAAACCTCGTAAAAGAAGCACCTATTCGAAGATCAATTTCCTGCCAAAAAAAAAAAGTTATGGGAGAAACAATGACTCAAGGGAACACATTTCTTAATTGAAAAGAGAAATTAGCATATGCTTGAAAAGTATGTATGAATTTTGCTCTTTCATGGACTACAAAATTATATGGTAAATTACATGAAAAAAAAGGAAAAAACTAACTTCATAGCAATTAACATAGAATTGGAATAAGCCTGCCCGTACAAGGCAAACTACTTACTTGTCTAGCATCCACTGCATCAGCAAACCACTGATTAGGAGCAACAAGGTGTTGGGCTGCCTCATGGATTTCCCTGTTGTTTTAGAAAACAGAACAATGTTTTCCTCAGGAACTGGAAAATAAAAGATAAAGAAACACATACATAAAATGGAAAAAAAGCAAGAAATGAGATTAGGATTGTCAAAACCTGTCAATTAATGCAGAGAAGCGAGCCCTCCATACTGTCATATTGCGATTTACAGCTCTACAAATTTCCACCACCTCAAAAGCAATATTTTCACCCTCTCTATCACAATCAAGCCATAGGATAAGCCACTGACACCTCCTTGCTTCCCCCTCCAATGTCCTTTTGATATCCATCTTATCCTACCGAAAAACCAATTAATGAGATATTTTTGTACCTTGTATACATCCCTAAAAGACAAACTTTGCACAAATACCGACTAACCCACTCTCACAGCCAGTCAAGGCAGCCAGTTTCCAGACTCTCCAACCCACTAATAGAATAAAAAATGCATTGGAAAACTTTGCTCTTAATGATAATAGTAGAAGTTACATAAATGAGAATGAAAAAGGTAAACAAGCACAAGCATGTCCAATCCACAACCAACACCAAGCCTAGGTGTGTTCAATAAACAATTTTTTGGCAAACTAATGCTTTTGAGATTATTCAAAGCCCATACCCCTATGATGTTTCAATTAAAGAAATAATGTGTTTATGATCATTATACCCTTATCTAAAAATTATCCTCAATAGTCATCTAAACAATTTCAACAATCGCAACAGGTGTCCTAAATTTTGTAATTTGCATCTTGAATGTTTGGAGGGAATTCAAAATCAATTCTCTGATAGTAGTGATGCTGTAATTTACAAAAGTATAGCAATTCAAGCAGTCATGGAAATTTGGGGGTAGAGACAATGATGAAGATCATCAGGCAATAATGTGACCAAACATACCAGTCAAGAAATCAAGACATTAGAAACAAATATTGAGCTAGTGGTAATATGCTACTAGCACCAACGCCAACAAGGATGAGTTTGAGATGACGGTTGAGTAACCATGGTAGTGATGGTCGGAAGGTTGCATCAGTTGTGAGCAGTGTTCTTTGGTTGTGGTGACAAAAATGACAATTATAATCACACGATGATTATGAAAATTTTGCCTAGAAAGCACCATGTTGATGGTGGTGGTAAGAAACCGCGGCATTGAAAACCACACAAATATCTATTGTCAGCATCAAATTAACTATGTGACCGCTTAAATAAACAAATAATAAAAGGGAATAAAGATTTTGTTATACTTCCTTGCGATTGGTTCAGGATGAATGAACACCCAGAGAAGAGAGCTTCTCACATTAGATTACACAGAACCCTTCCCCTTAAAAAGAGAGAGAATTTACGTAACAAAATTTCAGAGTTACGAGACGCAGTTGTGATAGTTCAAATTTAAGCCCCCTACCAACACAAAGTCACAGCCTTTAATCTAAATAAATAAATAAATAGTAAAATAAACCATAAATCTCAGAATATATACACAAGTGCATACATACGGAGAGGCAAAGAGAGAAGAGAGAGACCTCAGGGACGAATTTGCGAACGGGAGCCTGGTAGAGATCGGCAGGATCACAAGAATGCCACTTGCGGAAGCGGTCCTCGAATTCGAGCTCCATGAGATGTCCGGTGACTGAGGTGACAAGCATGTGACATGGCTGCCCATTAACGGTGTAATTGAACTCGAAGATCTTGTTGTAGCGGGACCTGCCTTCTCTCACTCGCAGCTGGTTACCAGACAATATGCTTGCAACCGATTTCGCCACCGAAGGCTTCTCAGCCACGTTCAAGACATTTTTCATCGCGGGCGAGATCGGTAGGCCGGAAATGGATTTTCGAAATTGTGGGAAACAAAATGTGCCAAGGAGCAAGGGTTTTCGTGATTCCTGGAGGGAAAATTAGAGGTACAAAAATGGGGCCTTTGTTGGCGTGGAGCGGGAAACGTGTCATAAAAGGGCATATTGGGTAATCTGAATTCGAATTGCTTTGTTTTTTTTTTTTTTTTCAAAGCGGAAATGGCAGATACATTTACAATATTTTATGGTATGATTACTTTTTCTAAAGATATAATCATTCAAAGCAACTAAACTAGGGACTAATTCAAATTTAATTTGAAGTTTTTTATTTATAATATGATCAATTGATTATTGTGAGAAAATTTTTATTTTTTATTAATTAAAATTACTTTTAAAAATTCATAAATATATTTTTTCAAATCAAATTTTCTGACACTCTCTTATCTCATTTTAAATATCAATATTATTTCTTATATTTTGCAAAATAATTAATTATTTATCTCTCCAATGGGTTAAAATCCCTTATTTAAATAAAGTTAGATATTGTGGAATCATATGAATATCTAACAATTTAACTCGACTTGTCTATTTTGTTTGATTACATTTTTTTTATTCAACATTCAAATTAAAGTTACAAACAAATAAAAATGATTTTTAGTTTATTAAAACCCCTGCTAAAGTTCTCATTATCATTAGTTGATAATTTAGACAATCTCCTTTAACTCATATATAATTAGTTAATACCTAATATTATTTATAAATGTTTTATATCTTCATCTAAATTAGATAAAATCTAATAATCAAATCAAATATAATATTTTATAAGAAAAATCAAAATATAATATTATAATCATTTTTACAAGTTATGAATGATATACAAATATCTTCAATTTAAAAATTTATGTTCTCCATATAAAAAGGAATGAGAAAGAAAACCAAATAATTATTTCTTTAAAATAAAAAATTTGTTTCAAAAATAAATAAATAAATAAATGTTTTCTAAAAAAAAAAGATTGTAAATTGTCATCTAAAATCTAAAAAATAATTAAAAATACACATTTTATTCAAAAAAAAACTAATTATTTGGCACTAAAATTCAAATATATAGGCAATAAATTTTTTGTTTTAAAAAATAGCTGCTTACTTTTAAGAAAGAAATTTTATTTTTATTTTTATTTCATGACAAATCAATATATATAATAATAGGTTACTCAAAGAATTTTTTTAAAAAAAAATATCACGTTAAGTTAATTGGCATTTCTGTGTTAATTAATGATTTTTGTTTAAATAAGACAAGTTATAATGAGTCTTATTTTTTTTCTCATTTTTTGTTGGGGGTTTAGATCTTCAATTAGGTTTAAAAAGGTTGGATTACATCTTAATTAGTCATGTGCAATTAAAAAGTTAAATTAAGACACAAAGCCTATGTGTTTTGACTAATTTTACATAATATTTGATACAAAAAAAATCTCAAGATGTTTAAACTTAAAAATATTAGGCTAACTAATAATTAAATATGTTTACACATTTTCATAATATCTTTATTTCTACTTGTCTTTTTCTTTTATTTTTTTGTAATCAATATAATTTTAAGTTTATAAAATATGCACATTTTGTTAAATTAGATTATGAATTATTAATTTAATTAATTTATATTGTTAACTTTTAAACTATTATCAAATAAAGTTTTTTGTTATGTTATATTATTATGTGTTATATCACACGTCACGTAATTATTGGTGTGTAAGAAATTAGTTAACATAATAATTGACCTATTAATATATAAGGGCATTTTCCACAAATTACCCATTTTTTCTTTTCTTCCCTTTTCTATAACCTAATCCTTTTCTTTCTTTATCTCTTCATAAATTTAATTATACATATATTATATATAATTAATTAATGAATCACATCTCATATATCTTTTATAAAAATTCAAATTTACTTACATTAACATTTATGTTATTAAAAATTACAATAAAAATAACATTAACAAGTTAATATAATATAGCATAACATAAATAATATATATTGTAGATGAATATAAAAATAAACATTTAGTTAAAAAGGTATAACTTATTTTTCATTAAAAATTAACTAATTTAAACCATTAAATGATCAACCAATTAATTACATGATTGTGATAATTTAATTCTAATTTTTATATTTTTGAACTACAACCATTGAATCTAAAAAATAAAAATAATGTCTCTTCCATTACTTATTTGTGATATATGTTGTTCCCATAACCTTGTATAAGTTGTAATTATTGTCAACTAGGTTTAAATGTGCAAGAAAATAAAGTCACATGGAAGGGTAAGAAGTTAAAAGTCACATAAAAGGGCAAGACAGTAAATTTGTCTTATTAAAATTTTATGGATAAGTATATAAAGAAACATAATAAAGCATAATAACGGAGTCGTCAATGGGAAGAGACAGAAAACTCGTCGAACAAAGGAGAGAAAAATGAAGAAGAGGAGAGGTTGGCAAATTAAGCAAATTGGAGAGGACTGACGAACGAAGAGAGAGAGAGAGAGAGAACACCAATGGCAAGAAAACGACATAACAAGGGTTTAACACCAAAATAGAGCAGCCGTTGAAAAAATCGTCGTCGAAAAAGAGGAAAGGTCAACAGAATCAAGAGAGAGAGACGGACGAAGAGTGAGACATCACCAAAAGAGCAAATAATAGATCTGCGACGACGTGAGACAAACGGTTCAACACAGTTGGACGGTAAGAGAGAAACCATGACACTGCAAAAGAGAAAAATGGGTCAACAGCAAAACAAAGAAACAAGTCGACGGTAAAACAGAGTGGACGATCGATGACAAAATAAATAGAGACGACCAAAGATGGGTGGACAGCAAAGACATATACGGCCAAGTCAGAGTGACAAAGAAGGAGAGGAAAAACCCGACAAAGCCAAAAACAGACCACCAAGAAAGAGAGAAAACATAGCTAAAAATACCGTCGGCAGTAAAGAGAGAGAAAAACTAAGAGATAGCAAAAAAGGAGAAGACCGAAAGGGAGCAGAACGAAAAACAGTCTGCAAAAATAAAGAAAAGAGGAGATGGCTGAAGGGGCTAGACGACTAGACAGCAGACTGGACAAAAGAGAAAAAATCGATATGGCCAGAACAGAGGGTAGATGACCGATGAATAGTGACTAGCAGAGAAGGGAGAAAATTTGATACGACCAAAAGAGGTGAGAAACAAACAGGTGAGGAGTGAGACAATGAGATTGTGGGGCAAGGAGATGGGTGAGACTGTGAGACGGTAAAAGCAAGAGTTATGTGAGACAACGCATAGAAGATATTCTACGAAGCATTAAAGAACTTAATGTATTTTCAGATTTCTTCAAGAAAGGTTAGAAAGCATTGCGGTGAACTTCTAAGCGACAGTGGAACAACCTTTTAATTTAATAGAGGCAAGACAAGCTAGAAGAAGGATAGACATAGTAAGCAACACTTTGTATATTATACTTGCTTAGTAATTGCAATAGTGAAAGGAGTAGAGAATTAAGACACTACTGTAACTAGAATTCTGAAATATAATGGATAGTCTCGGTAAGGGAGAGTCCCTACCACTGTGGATATACGTCACGTTGACGGAATCACGTAAATCTCATGTGTCCTTAATTTGCTTTACGTTCTGTATTTTGAATTGAGTTGTGAATGCAAGTATCAGTCAACCCATAACCTAACGAAAACCTAAACAAGAACATTTAAATTTTCTATTAGGCAAGGTGTCTAAAAGGTGACTTTAGAGACTATTATGATTAGTAGGTAGCAATAGATCCACTTTAATCGAGTCTCAGAAAGAGTTTGCTTTTAAGAAGAGGATGAAGTTGTTTACTTACTTGCTAATTGCAAATTGTAGTGATACTGATTCAACTCCCTTCTCAATATCACAAACTAGTAGATCATAAGGAGAAGTCAGGAACTTCAATTGGTATCAGAGCACTGGTTCGCCAGTTTGAAACTTAACAGCTTGATGTATTAATTTGAAAGGATCTAGAAGTTTGACTTGTTCAGCATACTGAGAAATGAAGCCAATACTAGCACTAGCACCACTTTCAGCAAGAAGCTTTTAATCTTCAACAGAACCAACTACCATATGTGGAGAGCAAGAATGCAAGTGGTATTTGTAACCATGGGCATGAACATGCTGAAATACGCACAAGAGCATTTTGTGGCTTCGGAAAAAGGTAAAGACCCAACCCCAAAGGAGTTAAGGTAGTTTGAGATAAAGGGGAAGGCCTCAAATGTCATCATTTTAGCATTGACAGATACTAAGTATGCTAAATTTATGGACTGCAAATCTGCCAAGGAGATATGAGACAAATTACAAAAAGTTTATGAAAGTGATGATAAAATAAAGAAAGCTAAGCTTTAAGTGTTTAAAGAGAGATATGAATCTCTCAGAATGCAGAAGAATGAGATAGTTCAAGAGTTCTTCACCAGGGTTACTGATGTTGTAAACAACTTGAGAAGTCATGGGAAGAACAATAAGAACTCATCGATTATAAAGAAAATTCTAAGAGTTCTGCCTGAGAGGTTTGCCTCAAAGGTAGCAACTATAGAGGAGAGTAAAGATCTTAATTCTATGTCTCTATATGATCTTTAGTGCAATTTTATTGCATATGAGATGAGGATAAAGTTAGTTGAAAGTTCTGCAACAATAAAGGTATCAAAGTTATGAAGCACTTAAAGATAAAAGAAAAGAAAGAATCATCTAGTGAGGATAATGATAATGATGATAAGGAAGAAAGTGAAGGTAAAGTATTAGCTTACTTCACAAGGAAATTCAAAAAGAGGTCTAAGAAGAGAAAAAGACAGTTGTCTTTGAGATGTTATCGTTATGGGCAAACTGGACACTTTGCTTCTCAGTGTAAAGTGAAACTTGATGATGAAGATAAGGATGGTGATGATGAGCAGAATTCAAGATGGAGAAGATCATCATTTAAATCAAAGAAGTCCAGCAAAAAGACTGTCAACCCACAAAAGAAGGAGAGAGACTTATTTAAGAGTTATGTGAGTCAAATAAAAGAAATTAATGAGGAGGAAGATGAAGAATCATCAAATAAGCAGGTCTTTATGACATCAGCTCAAGGTGGTAGTTCAACCTCCGAAAAAGAAAAGGAGGTTGATGAAGAAGAACCAAATCTTGAAGCTGAGTTGAAAACATTTTCAAAAAAGATAATCAGAAGGGGCAGAACCATAAAAAGGTTGAAAGCTCACATAAAACAAGTTAAAGCAAAGTTTGATGAAGCTGAAAGTCAAAAGGATGAAATAAGGGTTGAACATATTAACTTGAAGAGAAGATTTGAGGAATATATCAAAATATGTGAAGACCTTACAGTAGAGTTTGGTTTAAGGGCTACAAAAATTGAAGAAATGGAGAAAGAGTTGCTGAGACTTCAACAATAACATAAAGGTAGCAAAAAGAACTTGCAAAAACTTGAAATGATAAAAGAAACAAGTTCTACAAAAGGAGAGAAAAATGTAGAGAAAGTGCAGCAATCTGAGGCTGCATTGGCTAAAGAAAATAAGAATGTGCCACAGAAGTTGAAAGAGAAGGTTGCGACTCAGAAGAAGATAACTGAGAATAAAGAAGATTTAAAGAAGCAACCTTGGGTGGCAAACAAAAAGGAAGAAAAGAAAGTCAACCAGTAGAGGGCTATAGTTGAACAGAAGAAGGAGAAGAAGGTGGTTGAAATAAAAGTCACACAAGCAAAGAAGCCAGCTATGTTGCCTACATAACAAGTGATGAACAGAAGAAAACAAGCTGTGATCAGACCCAAAAAGAGGCAATTTCAAGGTCCTTGCCTTTATTGTGGAGTCTGGGGTCATAAGGCAAGTAATTGCTAGTGGAGAAGGTCAGTATATGTCTCTAACTTGAGAAAATATGATGCTACATATAGGGGGAGATAATACAAAATTCAAAGGAGAACACCTGTCATGAGTTTTTACACATACTGTAAAAAACAAAGACACACTGACAATGAGTGTTGGTGAAAGTTCAAACCAATGGTTTCAAAGAATAAGTTTGTTATATTGGCAGACTTGGAACAATATGAAAGGTGCAAGCAAGATGACCATAATGCCAAGAGATGCATGACACTTCTCCCTAAGTAAAAGAAGGCACTTAATGGCACATTGAAAACAAGTGGTGTAGTCAAAGTTGAGAAAAAGAAGAAAGTTATCTTCCAACCAGTTCAAAAAAAGAAATATAAAGCTAAAAGGGAGGTAGCTAATATAGTTAAAATTGCACTCAAAGCTGACTACAAGGATAAGCAGTGGATCCTTGACAGTGGATGCACTTCACATATAACGAGAGATAAGAGTAAATTGTCAAAGTTAAACAAGTCAAGAGAAGGCATAATCAAATTTGGCAATGATGATTCACTCAATATTGGTGGACAGGTGTCAGTAAACATTAGAAGAGGAAAGCTGAAAGATGTTTTACACATTGAAGGACTTAGATATAATCTAGCATCTATCAATAAACTATGCAATGAAGACCATAAGATAATATTCACAAAAATAGGTTGCCATGTACAGAGTAAAGAAGGCAATATTGTTGCAGCTGGGAAGAGAATAACTAAAAATTTGAATGTGATTGATGAAGAAAGGGATCCTCTTACAATTAAAACTGTGCAAGAAATAAAGTTAAAGAAGATGTGGACTAGGGCTTATCAAAAAAATCAGATCATAAGTGACCCATCAGTAGAAGTTACAATAAAAAGAAGAGTTGTAGGAGCCACTGCTTTACTCTAATAAGTTGGACCTAAATATATTGAAGAGACTACATAAGATCTAACTAAATCTCTGTCCATAAAACTATTTGAAAAGCACAGAATGAGTTTGTTTGTGCAAATGCCTCCTTAAGCCTAAAAATTAGGTGAATCCTCTATCTCTACTTTGCGAGTTTTTCAGATTTATAATTGATTGGCAAAGGGGGAGAGAAAGAACAGTGCAAAAGGAGCTGTTAAGAAAGAGGAAGTGCATATTTAGGGGGAGTTGAAACTACTGCATAGTGGCTTTTCTTATGAGTTTTACCAACAATTACAAAGGGGGAGATTGTTGTTCCCACAGCCTTGTATAGGTTATAATTATTGTCAACTAGGTTTAAGTGTGCAAAAAAGTAAAACCACGTGGAAGGGCCAGAAGTTAAAAGCCACATGGAGGGGCAAGAATGTAAAAGTCACATAGAAGGACAAGACAGTAAATTTGCCTTATTAGGGTTTTATGGAGGAGTATATAAAGGAACATAAGTGAGCATACTAAAGGAGTTGTCGACAGGAAAAGAGAGAAAATAATTCAGTCGTTGGACGAAGGAGAGAAAAAGGGAGAAGAGAAAAGGTCAACCGTTGGAAATATGAGAGGACGTCAAATTGAGCAAATTGGAGCAGACTGACAAACGAAAAAAAAAAGAGAACACCAACGGTAAAAGAACGACATAACAGGGGTGTGACGCCAAAACAAAGCAGCTATTGAAAAAGCCATCGTCAGAAAAAAGCAAAGGTCGACAAAATTGAGAGAGAGAGAGAGATGGACGAAAAGTGAGATACCACTAGAAAATACCATCAGCAGTAAAGAGAGAAAAATAAAGAGACAACCAAAGAGGAGACAACCAAAGGGGGGTTAAACAAAAAATGGTCAGCAAAAATAGAGAAAAGAGGAGACGACTTAAAGGGCTAGACAAATAGACAGCAAACCATACAAAAGAGAAAAACCCAATACAGCCAAAACATAAGGTGGATGGTCGATGAATAGTAACCAGCAGAGAAGAGAGAAAATCTGATACAACCAAAAAAGGTGAGAAACGGACAGGTGAGGCGTGAGACATTGAGATTGTGGGGTAAGGAGACGAGTGAGACCGTGAGACGGTGAAAGCATAAGTTGTGTGAGACAACGCATAGAAGAAATTTGGCGAAACATTGAAGAACTCAACGTATTTCCATATTTCTTCAAGAGAGGTTAAAGACCATTGCGGTGAACTTCTAAGCAGCAGTAGAGCAGCCTTTCAATTCAAAAGAGGCAAAACAAGTTAGAAGAAGGGTAGACACAGTAAGTGATACTCTTTGTATTGTATTTACTTAGTAATTGCAATAGTGAAATGAGTCGAGGATTAAAACATTCATTATAATTGGAATTCTGAAGTATAGTGAATAGTCTTGGTAAGGGAGAGTTCTTACCACCGTGGATGTACGTCATGTTGATAGAACCATATAAATCTCATTTTTCCTTAATTTGCTTCACATTTTGTGTTTTGAATTGAGTTCATCAACTAACCTATAACCTAAGGAAGACCTAAACAAGAATATCTGAATTGTCTATTAGGCAAGGTGTCTAAAAGGTGACTTTAAGAATTATTGTGATTAGTAGGTATCAATAGATCCACCTTAGTCAAGTCTGAGAAAGAGTTCACTTTTAAAAAGAGTTTGAAGTTGTTCACTTACCTACTAATTGCGAATTGTGATGATACTGATTCACTCCCCTCTCAGTATCACAAATTAGTAGATTGTAGGGAGAAGTCGGAAACTTCAATATGTATAAAATGATTAAGCTTTACAATTAATAAAGAGGTATAATAAAGGTGCTGGAAACCTATTCAATTATTTTGAAAATGACTACCTATTTTACACATTTTTTTGTAAATAATTTAATTCTACTTACAAAGTATTAATTACTTAAGTGAAGTTGATAAAAGAGGCATCTAAAAGAATTTTGTTCAACTTTAAATCAAAAATTTAGTATATAAAAATCTCAATGATTTTGTTTTACTAATGTCTCATTAATGATGGCATAATTCTTAACAAGTAGTGTCACTCTCATAAATGATTTAACGCACTACTTAAAGGAGATGTTAATCCACAAATATGTCACTAAAGAAAGATATAATGCAACAATGTAGAAAGTTTAAGTAAGACTATTAAAGGGGGTGAGCTAATTAGTTGGCTATAGCAAGATGAATTATATTTAAGCAATACCTTATATCATCAATGCCTATTTACACTTTGCAACAATAACTTTGCTAGTTTCAATTATAAATAAACTTAGTTAAATGAATAGATCATTTAATTGAGGTTATGTTTATGGAATGCATTAAGTTCATTTGTTTTTCAAGAAAACCTTTATAAGTCTAAATATGATAGTGGTTTAGATCTTCAAAAAGCCTAAAAAAAAAAAAACAATGTTGTGTTCCTAATGAAGCATGGTTAGTGCTTAATAAAGGAACCAAAATCACTTTAGGCTTCTGTGTTAGTAAGGAAATGTCTTATGGGTAAACATTGTATCCAAAAATCATTCAATCACTTATTATTTCTTAGTTTTGTGTAAGATAGTAAATAATGTACATTACTAATCTCACTGATTAATCATTGAAGCAGGAAAAAAAGAAATTTTACTGTAAAAGGATAAATGCCAACTAAAAAAATAAGATGATAAATTTCTTTTGTCAAATGTATTAAAAAAGTCCTTTACTTCAACTTACTAGTTAATAAAGTAATGGTGAAGAAAATACAATGGTAAGTAAAAAATGTGTATTAACTTCACTCACTTTAAGTAAAGCTTGTCCATTGATAACTATTCACTTCCTTACATTAACAAACTAGTAGATAACACACCAATTCACAACTTTCTCACTTTTATAAATGCTTATTTAGCCTACAATCCTTATATGCAAGCTTGACTTAGAGAAAATAACCTTTTTTAGTATTAGCATTAATGAGTAAAGAAGCATACTAGTTGATGAATTTGCTTAATAAAATTTTTTTGATGGTAAAATCCAGTAGCATCTCTTTATATACATTATGATATTGTTATAACTCTATCAAAAGTATATAATTAAGTGCATAATAGTAAGTGTAAACAAATTGAACTTAGACATAGCTATGTAAAAGACTTTATCACAAATAGAGTGATCACAGTTGATTTTATGATATCAAGTCAAAACATGGTTGGTCCTTAAATAAATGGATTGATAAAAGATATAATGAATAAGACATCAAGAGAGATTAATCTTAATCTTATATGCACAAATTACCTATAATGAAAACTTAACTTAATACTTAATATAATATCAAGTCTTAAGCTTAATAAATCAAAATACATCATCAATATAATTGAAATATTATATTTAATCATTTTTGCCCTAAGAATATAAAGTGTTTTATATTCATAGTAAATTGGGAGGATGAATTTTCAAAACTCTTAACAAACTTAAAATGATGCTTTATAATAAGGGTTTTAATTTGACTATATATATATATATGAAATATTTAAGTCATTCTAATAAATGAAAGGCTTTGGTTTTATAACATTCATGATAATAATAATAAAAACATAATGACCTTTAATGTGTTAATTAATCAAAAAGAGAGTATAATTTTATATAACCATTTATATGAATTAATTCTATAACTTATTAATAAAAATAATTGATTCAAAGTTTTTTTAATATATTATTTAAATTTATTGTAATGTAATTTTCACTATATAAACATTTAATCTATAAAAATCTTTTATTTATAAATTTGACTTTCAAAATTACTAAGAATACTTTGTATTTTCAATTTTTTAAAATAGACAAGAGATTATTAGGGATTTTTAAAACTAAATGAAGCAAAATAAATAAAATTAAAAATTTGTGTCCATTGGGATTTAAACTCAAATGGAATGTATAATATAAAACCACACAAACTATTAATTTAAATTTAAATTATTATTTATTATGTCTACTAGCTAATAAATATGCTTACAATAAATAACAAAAATTATTTAATTGGTTTTAAATTAAGGTGTATAAGTTGTAAAAACCTATGGATTTTAACTAAAAGGTATAATACTACTTTATATATCATTTCAAAATAAATAACAAAATTGTGATGCTAACATTTTAACTTATAACCATTAAAATGAATAATCAAGTATCATCTTTTCTATAGTAAAAAGTCATTATAAAATTTAAATGTCAAGTATCATCTTTTTTGTAGCTAATAACAAAAAGTCATTATAAATTTTAAGTGTTATCCTTTTAAAAATGAAAATGAAAACCAAACATCTTCAGTAACAATAAATAAGAAAATAGTCAACAGGGATCACATAAATTAATTTGGTAGAGAATAACATTGTTTGGTAAATTAATTCTAATGTTACTTGATGTCATTGTAAGGACAAAAGTCTTTTTAAGATATTAAAACTAGCATCTTATGGTATTATTTTATACATAGAAAAGTATAGTTATAATTCACATATAAAAGTATTATTACTCTTATTAATGTATTTTATGTCTTAAAAGTTAAGAAAAAATTTAGTTTCTAGTAGCCTTTTGAACAAATATAAATTTAAGTTTATATTTAAACCTACTAATTTTTATTTTTTCCAAATGATGTATTTGTGAGAAAGAGTTACATTTGTAATAAAAATGTTTAAATTCAATGTTATTTTTAAAAATAATTTGAATATTTTTACTTATATTGTTGAGTATTCCTTTTTATGGTATTATAGATTATAACACAAGAAAAATTTAAGTAATTTATATGATATGTTTAAATTAAAATTAATACCACATTTTATACATTAAAAAATAAATACATAACTTGTATGTTAATATATATATAGATAAATTGATATTTATCCTTAATATTGGCAATTTCAAAGAAATTATAATTATTAATATTCTTATAATTTATTTATTTTGTTATTATACACTTTGAATAATAACATGTAAAAAATTGTTAATATGAATTTAATAAATAAAATAATTTATAATACATATTAAATCATCATAGAATAAATTAAGTGTATCAAATGTACCTTAAAATTTTTTTAATCAAAAATTACGAATTAATTATTGAGTGAATGTCAAATTTAAACTTAAATTAAGTATTTACATTATTCTTAAAATTAAGTAAATCTCACTACATAAACATTTATCAATATTTTCTTAGTTTTGATGATATTTAATAATGTATTAGTGATAAATAAAAATTTCTTAAGAATTATAATTTTTAACCTTTTGTCTTGATAATTATAAAATTATATGAAACAAATATAATCTAATTTATCTTCAAATTGAATTATGATTATAATTATAATTTTATAGTATAACAGTAATTTGAAATTTTAATTTATTTTAATTGTGCTTAAAATAAAGTGTTTATTATATATTTTTAAAGTATATTAAATTTATTTTATTTAATTATATTTTATTTAAAATTTATATTTTTCTTATAAATTATTAAATTAACTTAATTTATTTTTAAAAAATAAATTAAAAATCTTCTGAATGCTGAAATGATAGTGGATTCAGAATTCTGACTGGTTTTCGTTGGCTTGTTTTCCTTGCGGTTTGAGTCGTCTCTCCTTCCTTGCTTTCCAAAACTTCACCTGTAAAGAAACTCTCAATCTCAAGGAGACAGAAAATAGAAAATGTTGCCTCCAGGCCCAGAAAAAGCAAAACTCTTTCCCCTATTCACTCTCTTCTTGCTCCTCTCTCCTCCCCTGATAACTTGCCAGTTGGAGTCTCCGTCTGCTCCCACTATCTGCGTCGTCGGCGCTGGCATCGCTGGTTCCTCCTTCGCCCACTTCGTCCGCCATTATTCTCATCCCGAACCTTCCTCCGCAGCCCCAATCCTTATGTTCGAACGCAACGCCGTCGTCGGTGGACGCATGGCTACTGTGACGATTGCCGGCGAGACCTTCGAGGCTGGCGCCTCGATTCTACACCCGAAGAACTACCATGCGGCGAATTTCACGGAATTGCTGCACCTGAAGCGGAAGCAGCCGCCGAGTTCCAAGAGCCCGATTTCGCTGGGGATTTGGGACGGCGAAAAGTTCTCCTTCAAAACGCTGACTGTCGAGTCAAAGATTCCGCTGGTTCAAAAGATCGTATCGTTCGCTAATTCCGTCTACATGTTATTTCGCTATGGCTTCTCGCTTCTAAGAATGCAGAGCTTCGTCGAGGTCAATCAATCTCTTGCCCTGCTTCTTTTTTAATTCCCGTTTTATTTTATTTTATTTTGTTTAGGGATGCCTGCCTTGTTTGGTTGGTGAGAAAATGGAGGAAATTAATAAAAAGTATTGTTATTATCGTTGTTGTTGTTTGCTTTTATGTCTCTTTATTTATGCTGAGAATTTATGCAACTGCTCTCAATAGAAGCAGAATTTTTTGTTTCGTTGTAAAGGAAGATGAAAACGAGCAGTAAAGACGCGAAAAGCTAAAGAGCAAAGACAAAAGCAATCTGGTTTCAAACAACCAAAGAATACGAAATCGGATTGCTTCTGTTTTATATGCACTTTTTGTCAGAAAAGGTTTAAGGATTTTTCGACTGACCAAGTCGACAGTAAATTTGCACCAATAGAGACACATGCACTCGTAACACATATGACTGTCTGGTGCGCTTGATTTAACTTGTGCATAGGATATGCTTGTATCTTTGTTACAGATTACTGTAAACAAATTCTTAAAGTATTATGAAAGCTTTGAAACAAGGCCTATTTTCAAGACTGTGGATGAGATGCTCAAGTGGGCTGGTTTATACAATCTCACTACTCGGACATTGCAAGATGAACTGGTTGGCATTGCATTATCTCCATTATTAATTGAAGAACTGGTCACTGTAAGCACTCTTTGGCCAATTAACTTGGGATTTTTTTTTATTGATTAGTATTTCTGACGGAATTATTTGAATGATTTTTTTTTTCAATGTTTCTTCATTGCTTCTCCCCTGATTGGGTAGATTGACTTTGAGCTTAGAAATCAACCGACTAAGCAACAATCACTTTGTGGCTTGAATTGATGAATGGCATTGATGAGGCAATTTGAAGTTGTGAACTTGATATCATTCACTAAAAATATGAATTTTACTGAACATACTAATATGAATGTCTGACATAAACTACAAAAAATCATTGAGTCTAATTTCAACTTTCTCATCCCCAATACTGCACTCCAATCATCCTTTTTCCATTGATTCCAGCATGCTCTTACTAGGCTTTCTTAACTCTTTTTTACAGTACTGATCATCATTTTCATTCTTGGCTTGAAATTGTGCATATCATTCCTTCAATCTCATAAGGCAAGACTTGTGCCCTTTCACATTTCTAATTGCTTGCCATTTTAGTTTGTTGCAACACATATGCCCTTTTTCCTTTGATTAATGGGTTTCTCAGACCTCTGGTTGATTGCAAGTTTATTGAACTCTTCAAAACAGACCATACAGCATTTGACCAAGGAATTTAGGATGCTGAGTATTGGAGCATTTTAAATTGATTGAGATGTTTCAATATCTTAGAGCTGGAGAGTAGCTTAGAACTGAAATGGCTTTCTTAAGCTATTTGAAGATTTTTTGCAATTTGGATTTCTGCTATGCATGTGCAGGTCATTACAAGAATTAATTATGGTCAAAGCACTGACATCAGCGGACTTGCTGGAGCAGTTTCTTTGGCAGGATCTGGTGGAGGTTTGTGGTCTGTAGAAGGAGGGAACTGGCAGATGGCTGCTGGACTAATCAATGCTTCTGACATTGAATTGCATCTCAGTGAAGAAATAGACTCTATCTCTTACCATGGAGAATATTATGAGCTCAATTCCACAAAGGGAAAGAGTTATATGTGTCAAGCCACAGTCATTGCTACACCACTAGATGAGGTTAATATTAGATTCAATCCTCCAATCACAATCCCAAAGAGGGAATTACAGCACACACATGCCATGTTTGTGAGGGGCCTCTTAAATCCTGTAAGTACTGCAAGATTTTATAGTTATGTATACAAAGAAGTGCCCCCTATGTTATCCCCTTTTCTCCACATTTAATTGTTCTTATCCCTCTAATAGATTCTATTTTTTGTCCATGGGCAAGGCGTTTTTTGGCCTGAAAGCTGTTTCTGAGATTCCGGAACTGGTTGGCACAATAGAGGATCCTGACCTCCCTTTTTCATGCATTTCTGTTCTAAAGCAACATGACGAGACAGATGTGACTTACAAAGTATTCTCCCGTAAAGCAATGGATGACACACTACTAGACAGAATCTTTAGGTAATATTCTCTTATGATCGTAACTGCCCATCCTTAGCAAGGCAAATGAGAGTCTCATCAATGCTAGAAAACTAGTGTCAAAAGTGTTGTGGAGAAATGTTTTTTGCCACTTCAGAACATGGTTAATTGACAGTGGATGGCTTGAGCTCTTGATTTTGGCATTGTATCCTAAGACTTTAATTAAATTTGGGATTCATGTAGCCAATCCGAAATAAATTTGGGATTAAGGCTTTGTTGCTATTATATCTTGGGTGAGACCCTAGACATCCATGGCATGGATTTATCAATTAAGTGGTTACATTGTTCCCAAGTATTGGTTTGGTCCAACCTCTGGAGAGAAAATAGTAAACAATAAGAACCTATGGCTGTCTATCAGCATCCATTCATGGCATATGCCTAGGACTAGGGACTGAATTTTCTAGTGATGATGTGAAATTTGTCAAACTGTTGTTGTCCTGATGACTGCTTATTTCTGCTGTTGGTAGTGTGAGAAAGGAGACCATTCAAATAAACTGGGGCGCTTACCCTCATTATGAAGCTCCTGAAGTATTTGCACCATTTATTTTGGATGATTGGCACCTGTACTATATCAATGCTTTTGAGAATGCAGCTAGCACCATGGAGACGAGTGCCGTTGCTGCTGAGAATGTAGCTCGACTCATCTTGTCAAGACTTCTTGGGAAGGATACTTTGAGCTCACCAAACTTGACGAGCTCTGATTCAGGTCGACAGGTATTGCATTCAGATTTGTGATTTGCCTGTATGACCTCTGCAAAAATAAGTCTTCCTTGTCATTATTTTCTTTCTGCTTGTTTTGGTACTGTAATAAAAGATCAATTGATGTATACAGTGTTGTACAACGGAAGTCCTTGAAGCCATTAGAAAAAGCTGATCAACATATAAGTGCTCAGTTCAAGTATATGTGGAATTTGTAATTTTTGACAGTTTCCGGAGACCATTGACCGACTGATAATAGAAGGAGAATGTCTTATATGGACTCGACTCTGAACTGGAGTAAGTCCTTGGAGGTGTGTGCTTTTACCCTTGATAATGCAGATTAGGGTTAATAGAGGCTCATAGTATGCCAACAATTAAGGATGAGGTTTTCAGATGGAAAGACAAGGATAATGCAATGAAGAAACAAGAAAACGTGCAATAAATCACAGATTTTGTTCTAGGTCTTAGGCTGATTGGCCAATGGCCATATTTTTTGGAGCTTGGGCTGATTAGCAAAATGGCCATGTTAGCTAGGGTCTTGCTCGAAATGCTGGAGAATCTTGGTGGGACTCAAACATGCACCCTCTTTTAATCCCATATGCTCACCTATTTGGGTTTTGCTTGGTTATGCCATTGATTTTTGTTTTTCTTTGGTTTTTTTTTGGTGGTTATAAGTCTTGTTACTTCAAGAGCTATACTGACGACATTTTTTCAATAATTATTACGTATTTTATTGACGGTGGACAGATTAACGAAGAGTGTGGAGAGAAGACACGGTTTTCAGAGAGGAGAAAGAGTGGAGGGTGAGGAGGAAGCACTGGGAAGGAGAGATAAAAGATAAAAAGGGAATGTTGTACGAATAAAAAGGGAGAGAGCATGTAGAGAGAGGGAGAAGAGAGGGTGCAAAGAGACGTGGAGAAGGGAAAATGTAAACCTAGAAGACGTAGGGAGAAGAAAGTGTTAAGAAAAGAAAGAAAACCATAGAGAGGGAATGTATGAAAAATGAATATAAAAAGAATTCATAGAGAGAGAGAATGTAGCGAAAAACGAAGAGAGATTGTGTGGGGACAAAGGAAAAGAGAAACAGAAAAGGAGAGGAGAGAAAATAGAAATAACGCAGGGAGAGAGAGAGAGAGAGAGAGCAAAGGGAGAATAGAATGAAAGTATAGCGTAAGTGAAGCGGAAGCGTAGGGAGAAAAAAAAGAAGGTACGGAAAGTAATGCGTGAATGTAAAGAGAAAAATATAAAAAGAGAGAGAGAGAGAGGATCGAGAGTACAGAGGAAAAAAAAAAAAAGAAGAGGAGAGAGTGTCAAGGGAACACGATGGATGATATTCTGAAAATTGAAAACCAATTCAAACAAACTTGATTTTATATACTTTTTCATTTGTATTTTTCCCTCAAACCTTCATACTTTTTTTTTATCAAAAGAAAGCAATAAGTATTTTCCAAATATGGGTTTTTTATTAAAAAAATATTAAATTATAAATTATACGATGAAATAATTTTTTTATATTTACAAACTCATTTTTTTAAAAAGTAAAATTTAAGACTTTAAAGATAAAAGGTTTAATTTCTTAAAAATTGGATCTTGTCCATTAAAAACAAAACCAGCCGCTTAATCAGTCAAAAATATCTTAGCAGTTCAAAATTTAAGTTGCTTGTTTCACTGTCACTAAGCTGAGATTTGAAGGCATCCGAGTGTTAAACCAGCGTTTTTAGAGGAAAAGGATTACACAATTTTGCATGGCATGGCGTAAAAGGGTAATTAGAATGTGTATTTCACTATGCACGAACTTGATGCAAAAGGTTCCCTGATTCTCGTGATACCCAACTAAATAAAATATATGAGAAACGAAGATTAGAATATTCAAGCGGATGTGTATGTATTTATTCGATTAAAGAATAAAAAAGTTATTTACTAATTGTCAAAAAAAAAAAACTGTATATCTTGGCTCCAAAAAACAAAAATTCAAATGAGAGTATCTAACTTACTTCTCTCTCTCTCTCTCTCTCTCTGTGTTTGTGATAGTAGTGGGGGGTTTCAGTTCTTGAGTCGCCATTTTTTTATTTTTGGCCATCAGTTCTTACGTCTCTCCTCCGTGAGTTCTTGACCACGTAAATGAGATATAGGATTTTAAAAATGTCATAGGCAGTTTTTAAATTTATCATATATTTTAAAAGAGTGCTGTAATATTTTATAAATCCATCATATACTTGAATAAAATTATTGTATATAATTTTCATATTTGTTATATATTTAAATATGATACAATTTAATCAAGTAAAATTAAATCTTTAAGGCTTTTTAGCATAAAAGAATATCGGGAGATTTTTTTCAATAGAACAAATCACAATTTAAGTTTGATAAAGTAACATATAATAGAAAATATATTAATAGGTCAGCTTATAAATAATTACCGAAGTTATTTATAAATCATTTATTGTTCTTTTATGTTTTTTTTTAATAAATAAAAAATTGACTGGTAGATTTTTTGGGCAACTGCGCCCGCCCCAATGAAATATATTCATTAGCAAAATTTCCTCCTCATTTTGTAAGACACACTAAAAAATAATAATAATAATCAATGTTAATTTTTTTTTTAGTAAAAAAAAAAAAAAAATGTACTCAATTTTTCTGCAAAATGACTTCCTCTAAGTTGAGATATGAAACGAGAAGTGGGAGGCCGAAAAGCAGAGATTTTATTGTTATTCAAAGTGATAAGTCTTTAATTTTAAGGCCTCTCTCTCTTATGCACCACTACACAATGGGTGGTGGGTGGAGTTTGTAATTAATAATTAAAATAATTTTAATTGTATTATAAATTAAGAAAAAATAAAATTAACAGTGTGTATTAATAAAAAATAATATTTTATAATAAATTTTAGTATCATAATTAAATATTTGAAAATAATTTATTATTATTATTATTTTTTTTGCAATACATATTTCATACAGTCAAGTTATTTTTCAGCGAATCAACGGACGTTTAATTTTTCCGTTTTCAAATATACTTGGGTTTCAAGTATACATGGCCCAGTGAATGTTTGGGCTGGGTTTGTAAAGCAGAATGAATTTGAGGGACATATAGAGCTCGAAATATTCAAATTAATAAGTATATTTATAAAAAAAAAAAACTAAATTGCAAAACACAAAACGCTAAGCCGGAGTTAAATTTTTTGTTTCTTTTTTTTTTTTTTTAAAAAAAAACGAACCTAAAGAACAAAAGCGAGAGAGACCTATCGATTAGTATGATTTATATATATATATAAATGAGTACAATATTAATATAGTTATAAAATATATAATAAATATATTACATATAAAACTATATAGTTTAAATATTTTAAATAATTTTAACATTTTTAATACATAAATTTAATATTGTAATTGTTATGCTATTTCACCCCATAATTAATATATTGTTAAAAATTTTTAAAACATATATTATGTATATAAATATAATAATATTTTTTAAAATATAACTTAAAATAATTTATATAATAATTTTTTTGTTATATTATCAAAATAATATTTATTAAGTTTATTTCAAAAATATTACTATATGTATAAGTTTAAAAATTCTTAAAATTATATATAGTCTAATATAGATTTAATATATTGAGATTTAAGATAAAAATTAAAAGTTAATTTTTGTAAGATATATTTTATTTAGGGTGTCCGACGTATATTTGAGAGGTGCCGTTGTCGCCAAAACTGACACGTGTTAGTTTAGAAATGTACATGCTTTATGGATCAAGTATTCTCAATGAAGTTTTTGTAGTACGGGGAAAAAGAGCAAACGAAAAGCTAGGGTTTCTCTGCCTCTAATAGTGGCAGTTGCCCCGCTCGTGCAAATCTCTCTTCTCCACCGCCTACCGCCGCAGCATTCTCTCTTGCTTCTCGGTTCTGAACTTTTGTTTTCTACGGGCGGCTGTTGGCGAGGCCGCACGGGGGCTCGGCGCTGGCAGATATTTTGGTCTCCCACTTGAGCTGTAGATCGGTACTCATCGACTATATCGCTGCTTCGATTACATAGGGTACTCCCTGTGTTTGTGTGTCGCATTGTCGGTTCATTTCAGCCGCATTTTAATCTAGCAATCGAAGAGAAAAAAGGCGAAAGGAAAAGAAGAAGACGAAGGGAAAGATGCACGCTCCAGTCCTTGTCCTCAGTTAGTCTTTCTCTCGCCGTTCATCTATCTCCAGTATACATAGTTTGATTTAAACGAGGCCATTTTGCCTTTGTTTTTTTTTTTTTCTTTCTTCTTCTTTTTATTGGTGGGTGGGTGGGGGGATGCGTATACTTCAATGCTAATATGATCAGTCCTTCGAGTTATTTATTTCTTGCCCGATTAAACCCAAGCATCCCTAATAATTGAAAAATTGAAGCTCTTCTTTTTGTTTTCTTCTCATATTTGTCTTGTTAGACAAAGTAGAGTGGTGCAACAACTCTCTTCTTTTATTAGTTTTTGTTTCCGTTACCTTTCTGTCCATTCCGCTTCAGCTGTTATTTTTTTTCATTTGTGCTTTTAGTTTGCATTTTTGCTTGAAGCCTTTATACTTTTTATTATTAATTAGCAACATGCCACCCATACGTAATTTTAGAGCCTGTTTACTGGGTTACCAATTGCAGAGGATTCTTTAAAGCGCGAGTCGGGGAGCAAGGTTCACCGTGCTAATATCCAGGCTTCAAAGGTAAAACTTATTCCTGCAAATATCATTATTCTTTATATATTATTCTTCTGTTTCTTTCCTTTCTTCTTATGTACTGGGCTAGCAATTTTGAGAGCCATGTATATACTCTGCGCATACTTCCTACTTTCCCACACTGTTTATATCTTCCGCTGCATGGAATTTCTAACCAATTTTTTCGTGTGGAAAAGAAGTTGGTCTTTTGACAATCATTTAGTAGACATTGGGATGTTGTTTAAAGGTCCTTCTCTGGTTCAAAGTTTTCACATTTGCTGCATGTACATTTTGGAGATCATATGGCCATGATGTTCTTTATTTCTTGGGAATTCTTTTGGCTTTTCTGAGCTTTCTCTGGGGTTCCTTCTATTTAAGCACATCCAAGTGTGCAGAACGAAAATGGAAGTGCACATGCACATGGACTGACATTGGCGTAGGCACAGATTTGCATGCATACATGCAAGTGTGCATTTACATGCATAGAGTGGTATGCTATCCAAATAGGATTCCTCATGCCTCTCACGGAGTTCATCAATTTTTTGTTAACATTCCTCAAGTTCTTCATAATATAGGACATTGGTGCATCTTTTTGTACGCAATAATAGTTTGTGGGAATGCCCTGTTGTGAGAGAGTTATCTAAATAGAGGCTAAAGGATAACCAAATCAAAAAATTAACGAGTAATATCAAGTGTAGTCAGGTTGTAGGCATACATTTTCAACAATTGTGCTTTTCATTGAAGCAGATGCCTCATCTTAGGCTAGAATTCTTCCTGTGACAGTCTGATCCACATTTTATTGTGCTTCTATAACGATTAAGCCTTTTTAAATAGCAATTGGCTTTACATTCAAACATTTGAATAACCTATAGTAACTAATAGTTTTAGAACTTTGCTTTTGTTCTATGTATCAACTCTCAAACTGGTGGCAGTCAAAATACATTGAGAACAGCTTTTATGTGCTCTGTGCTAAAACTATGTTCTCTGATTGGGGTTGATCCTTTGGATATGAATGCACATTTGCTGCTGTGTCCATGCTGCTCCATCCATGTATGGGTGACTTCCATTTTACTAGTGGGAAGATGAGAAGACTTTAGCATGTGAGCAGATTTTTTCATTAGAGTTTATAGGTGGCCTAACAAACCATTTTTGGTGATGGTACAATATCAAAAATCCCTAAAACTGTTTGTAGCTGAATCCTACATGGTTGAGTGACATGGTATTTCATTAACTTCTCCCTACTGCATTTCTTAAATTATGGGTCCTTCGTCAGTTATTAAAGTACTTGGCAACAACAACAGTTTTCATGGTACTTTGTTTTATTTATCTATTAGCTGGTGGAAAACTAGTCTTCATTGTGATTAAAGCCTTCTGGTTGATGTTTTATCAGGAGCAGCCATCTATTTTTGCTATTTGACTTTGGGATGGCCTCAAGTATTTTTTTTTTCTTCACTGGTTGAGGTTCTATCTATTTGCCATTTTATGAGCCTAGGGTGTTGTGAATCAGAAAGGGAAACCATGTCTTAGGCTTGAGTCATAACCCTGAAATACTAACTTCTGTGATTTTGTGCATATATGTATTGTGGTTTATTCACCAGCTAGTTTGGTTATGGTGTTCATTTGTATTTTGTGACTTTAATACTTCATTTTTCAAGGATATGATCTCTCTTTGCCTAAAATATGTGACAGGCTGTTGCTGATATAATTCGTACAACCTTGGGTCCACGATCCATGCTAAAGATGCTGCTTACTGCTGTTGGAGGTACCTGCTGAGAGTCATGTTAGATATTTGTGCACACATAAACACTCACACATACAAGGGCCAAAAACGAGGAAAGCATGTATAGCCAATGTGCAGTTTCTGAACAACTTAAAGAAATGCTTTTCATGGCGAAAGCTCTTATTGTTCCCTGGTTCAGAGTGATGAGCGTTGATACTTAAACAAACAAAAAAAAAAACAGCTTTTGTAGAAAAATATTTTCACCGTGACTTCTTTCCTAAAGTAACAAATTGGATGCATAAGCACTCTGGAAAGAGGAGATGGTACACAGTTATGATCCCCAAAAGTAAAATATTTATAAAGACTTTATTATACATGTGAGATATGGATGTTCTTTTGACTCTTGTACATATACCAAGTGATGAAATTGATCTCTTTACTTGTGCATTGTGACTTGAATTGTAAATTGGAGATGTGGAAAGCAGATTCAAGTTTCTTCTTCATCAACTAATGCCTTACAGGAAGTTGAGGCACCGACTAGACTGCTTATTCAATTTCTTGGATTGCGGCAAACTTTTTATTAGGTGCACTTAACTAGGGTTGCTTGCTTTCAAATAGGCAAAGTGTTGCCTGCAATTTTGCAGCCCCCATGTATTTTTACATTCATCCCAGGCTGGGTGCCTCTGTTTAGACTGGGCATATGATCGTGATATCATTGACAAGTCATCTGTTGTACACTGTTTATGCCAGGATTATTTTATGTCTTTACACAGGCAATGGGTTGTGTTTCAACATGTTACAATATCAGCTTTTCTGGTTATGCCAATGATACTTATTTTTTTAAAAAATTTGTTATAAAATCCATCTCCTTTAGCTTTTTGTGATTGGATTTGTCTCTGCTTGTGGTTTAGCATTTTGAAGAGTCATTCTGTATTGGTGCTATAATCTTCCCAGATTTTACCATATACCTTTTAAGATAATTTATTATCTCAAACTTCTTTATCAGTGATGTTCTTTTTGAATCTGAATTTGTGGAACCAGTTGGTGATATCAATATTTTTTTCACTAACAGGAATCGTGGTTACTAATGATGGAAATGCTATTCTGCGGGAGGTAGATGTTGCACACCCTGCAGCAAAGGCATGATTTCTCTCGTTCCCTGTCACTATTCATTGTCAATTTAAGCAAGGAGCTTGCTTTCAATTTGATTCTAGCATGCTAATTTTGATTTCAGCTGGATAGCTTCCCTTTTTTCTGTCCTTAGTTTGGATTTGAATTTTCTTTGAATTGTCTTCTTGTAACTTGAGTTTTGCACACTCCAGACAGGTTCTATTAACATTATATATTTTTCAGCTAATGGTTGGAATTCAATTTTTGTTGTTTCTTATTCTCATGCTTCATTCTGTTTGATTGGTCATTACAGTCTATGATTGAATTGAGTCGAACACAAGATGAAGAAGTTGGAGATGGAACAACATCAGTCATTGTTCTTGGTATGGTTTAAGTGTTTTTATGTACAGGTTTTGTTATCAATATGTCTGTTTTAGCATTTTTTTGTCCCCCTCCTTGCCCCTCACCTACCTGATTGGGGGTGGGGTTGGGGAGGATTTGGGCTGGGGTATTTGCTGATTGAGCGATCAGTTTACAAACTAGCTTTGTTATTGGTCTATGTCCATCTCTCCACTATATGAGTTGACTATAGTAGAGGTTGCAATGTGATGAACATATAAAATTAACATTGTTTATATGGTCTTTTGTTTGAAATGATATTTAATAGCTGGAGAGATGCTTCATGTTGCTGAAACATTTATTGATAAGAACTATCATCCAACAGTTATTTGCCAAGGTAATGATGTGGGTTCTTGTGGTTGATTTCATTTTTTAGCTTGGATTGGATCATTTGACATGGTATACTTTGAATTGGATTTGTAGCCTACAATAAAGCTCTGGAGGATGCAATTGCTGTGCTAGACAACATTGCAATGTCTATTGATGTTAATGATCGTAAGTTTCTCAAGTGTTTCATTTGCTCTACTTTCATCTTTTCTCTAAACTTTGCTATTGCTATTTTATGTTTTTGCTAAATAGTGGTCTATGACCACAATTGCTAACATGATATTGTGGTTGTGGTAATTTCATGACTCCACATTGGTTGGAATTGCAGCCACATTATATGTAATAGCATTCTCATTTGCCTCACTTGACCACAATGGTAGCATTGGCAGCTACCTGCAATTTAAAACCTTGACTGAATTTATTTTAGTTTGCTGTAGAACTTCATTATTGTTGCATTTTAGTAAAAAAATGCTGAGCTAAGATAAATATTTATGTTGGTTGGTTGATGGAATGGAAAGGGCAGAAGCTGTATTTACTATTGTGAATGCATCAGTGACTGAGAAAGAGGCACGCCTTTTTTCTTCCTTACTTTTGTGATTTCTTTTAAATATAGGCTTTGCTATACAAGCTACAATAGTCGAGCAATTTCACCATCTGTTTTGACTAAGAACAGATTCTTGCAAGATCATTACTAAATACTGGTGCTATCTGGTTGAGATATTAATATATGTGTATGCACACAGGTGCAACCATGTTGGGACTAGTAAAGAGCTGTATAGGCACGAAATTCACTAGTCAATTTGGGGATCTAATTGCTGTAAGTGCTTCCTCCATTTGAATTTTATGCACATGATACTTGATCCCTTTTCTTCTTGATCTTTCCTCCTATTCGTTGAATCATTGGTAGCTTGATTTTTTAGAGTACACAGCTGGGAAATGAATTTTTTCGGGTATCAATTATGAGACTTAAATACTGAACTTATGCAATGTTTGCTGCCTGATGTTCAAGTGGCTATTTTAGTCCTGTTTGGTGCCTTTAAATGTAAGTTACTAGCTTCTGATTTGGTCTTTTTTTTTTCTCCTTGCATATGTGGTTTGTAATGAAAGGAGTTAACCTCTTTTTGGCCAAACACTCTGGTCCTTGTAACCAATGCAATGAAATGATTGAGAACCACAATTGGCTGGACATAAATTTATTCCTTATAGTCAATTAATTTTGCGTGACAAATTAATTTAGGGAGGGTTGCTCTTTTAAGTGGCTGTCAAAGCAGGAAAAGAGCTTGAATGACTTTATTAGGAGATGTCTTGTTCAATTAGGAACACTTTCATTGTCAGCTACCATATTTCAGATCCTTGAAGGCCCAGCTCATCTGAAGTGATTTAGGAAGATTTTTCTTTATTGATGGTGGTTATGGATACACATGGCCTGGTTTCAAAGGAATTATGAATTATAAATAAAAGATTTTCCTTGATAGTAGGAATGAGAAGTGATGACTTCTGAATTCCGTAGTTTCTTAGCATCTTGTATTTATTTTCATTTGCATATGTACAATTTTCTGCAAGAAAGGAAGGGTGCATCATTTTATAGTTTCTTAGAATCTTGTCTGTTGTGCAGTGGCAATTGGGTACTTTTATATGTTCATTGTGAAGACTTTGTTTGATATCCAGGATCTAGCAATCGATGCCACCACAACTGTTGGTGTTGACCTTGGCCAGGGGTTGCGAGAAGTGGATATCAAAAAGTACATTAAGGTTGAGAAAGTTCCAGGTGGCCAGTTGGAAGACTCTAGAGTTCTTAAAGGAGTTATGTTCGACAAGGATGTGGTTGCTCCAGGCAAGATGAGAAGAAAAATTGTTAGTCCACGTATTATTCTTCTTGATTGTCCCCTTGAATACAAGAAAGGGGAGAACCAAACAAATGCTGAGTTGATTAAAGAAGAAGACTGGGGAGTCCTTCTGAAAATGGAGGAGGAATACATTGAGAACATGTGCATGCAGATACTAAGATTTAAACCAGATTTAGTAATTACAGAGAAGGGGCTTAGTGACTTGGCATGCCATTATCTGAGCAAGGCTGGTGTCAGTTGTATCAGGAGGTTGAGGAAGCCATACAACAACAGAATTGCCAAGGTTTGTGGGGCTGTAATTGTCAACAGGCCTGATGAATTGCAAGAGTCTGATGTTGGAACAGGTGCTGGTCTCTTTGAGGTGAAGAAAATTGGAGATGAGTTTTTCTCTTTCATTGTTGATTGCAAAGATCCAAAAGCTTGTACAGTTCTCTTGAGGGGCGCCAGTAAGGACCTTCTAGATGAAGTGGAAAGAAATTTACAGGTAAACAAAAGATTTAATACTAGTTCTTAATTTCTTATGCTTTAACTGTTTTGATGTTCTGAATCTCATATTCAACACAGGATGCTTTGGCTGTTGCCAGAAACATAATCAAAAATCCAAAACTTCTTCCTGGTGGTGGGGCCACAGAGTTAACTGTGTCTGCCACTCTGAAGCAGAAGAGTTCATCCATTGAAGGAATAGAAAAGGTAATGGTTAATGCCATGCATTGCTGGTTCAATCCCTACCTAACTATATATGTGTTGTTACCGAATTGCAAATACAAAATATGAAGTTTTGATCTTGAATCAATCTTGAAGTGATCAGTTGATTTTGTTGTTGCAAAATAGTGGCCATATGAAGCTGCTGCTATTGCTTTTGAGGCTATACCCAGAACTTTGGCACAGAATTGTGGTGTGAATGTGATTCGGACCATGACTGCTCTGCAAGGAAAAGTATGAACCTGCACAGTGATGTGTTTATATATTACAGAATGATAATTCTGTCTTTTTTCCTTTTTTTTCTCTATTTTTATTAATCTCAAATTTTGTCTACAGCATGCAAATGGTGAAAATGCATGGACTGGCATTGATGGGAACACTGGTGAAATTGCTGATATGAAAGAGAGGAAGGTATAACAGTTTGACTTATTCCAATGTGACTGGATTTTGTTCATTTTCTTGTGGAGCTACTTTGTATAGCTAGGATTCAGATGCTGCTACTTCAACACACTTTTCTACATGCACAATTTTGGGTTGTTTTCGGTTTTTCACATGGATTTTATAATTGAACTTTATAAGAACCACCCTCATTCTATTGTATTCATGAGTAATTTGGAATAATGGCAGCTAATATCTGTGCACCTTCCGGTAGCTTTCAAATGCACAATATCGTTCTACCTGATCTAATAATTATCCAATTGTGTAACCAGATATGGGACGCCTACAATGTGAAGGCACAGGCCTTCAAGACAGCAATAGAAGCAGCTTGCATGCTTCTAAGAATTGATGACATTGTGAGTGGAATCAAGAAGAAAGAGGCCCCTGGAGCTGGCCAAGGTCCACCTAAGCCTAAAGTTGAGACAGAAGCAGATGCAGATAATGATCAGCTAATTCCTGACTGAAGATATACCTAATTCCCTTTGCGATTGTTACTGTTACGATGTTACAAATTGGTGGTTAGGTTGTTTCTTGGATGTATTTCTGTTTTGACGGTTTATTTTCAAAACAATCTTTAAAATTTTGGACTGGCGTCTAATTGCTTTTGTGCTGGATTAATAGAAATGATGTGCAAGCTGTGCTGTGTGTGCGTGGCGCCTGCCAAAATTGCCAACAATTTGGTTTTGGGAATGTGGCTTGAGCTTCTCGCACTGAACCTTTGCTGTGTATCTCCAGATGGTTTGTGCAATCGAAGATTGCTTATCGCAAGATAGATAGCTTACGCATTGACTAAGAAATTATGAAGTCTGCAAAATGTGGTTTAAATTGTACATAAAGATGGAAAAATAGAGCACAAAAGAAATGTGGGATACGCGTCCGAGCTGAAGATTATTTCTACGGAATTATGGCGGCCGCGGTGTGATGGGGTGGGGAGTGGTTTTGGAGGGCTTCTGTCTCGTAAAATTTTGGGAAAGGCACATCTCTTCGCGGAGTGGTTTGTTCCTGTACTCTGCTTGGTGTTCAATAGGCTCTTTTGCTAGGGGTTTCTGGTTTTCTTTTCTATTTTTCTTTTCCTTTTATTACGTGTCTATGAAAAAAAAAAAAAAGATGTCCGACATATTCAAATTTACAATTAGATATATATAGATGAGGGAGTGTATCCAAGGGAGCAAAAAGAAGAATCATCCGTCATCCGGCTTTTGTCAAAGTTAAATGGTGATGAATCATGATATGATGGCAAAGACTTGGACGGGCAGGGGATTGCTACTCTACTGTGCGATCTGCCCTCTGTCAGGGGGAGCTTGGGCTATGAGGGAAGCAGAAGCAGGGTGATTATCTATGTGGTGGACTTTTTTTCATAACAAAACCGAGGGGAGCTTTTTGTGGTGGAAACGGGACGCGGAGCTTCTGTGCACAAGGCAGTTGCAGTGTAACCTGCGAGATTTTGGCCGCGGGAAGAAAAATCAGACCTTGTTATATTCAAAGATATATAAAAAGAACACTCTGGTGTCCTTGCATTAAACTACTGTTTTTGCAATTGTGTTAGCAGGGCTGCCATTGGTGGAGCAGATTGGTTTATAGCTAGATCAAATGTGCTAGATTAGGGCAGTGTCCCTTGGATTGGGTGACCTCACACCCCCCCCCCCCCCCCCAAAAAAAAAAAAACATTTTAGGGATATCCCATGCAAAGGACCTTTCGCAGTATTTAAATAGTTTTTCTTTTATCAAACAAAAAATATTTAAAATTTTTTATATATATTTTTGAGAATAGTGTTGTCAAAAATTATAAAAGGAAGACTCGATGCTATAAATAGATTAATGAATTCAATAATTTATCGATATTAATCATACTAGAGTGACGTAGTATTATATTTATTTACTTTTCTAGATATTAGGGTTTTGATACTATGTTAACTAATATTTTATATTACATAAGGGATAAACAATATAGTAGGAAATATATTTAATATTTGTACAATTTCAATAAATCTTTTAATTTTTCTCATATTCCAATTGTAAAATAAATAAATAAATAAATAAATATAAATATATATAATGTTTTTTTATTTCTGTACTTTTATTTTCAGGTAAAATAAATCCACGAGAATTGATTCTCAAAGGGATTTTCCATAATTTGAACTAACTGGCGTTGTTTAAGATTCTCAATTATACAGTAATTATTTTTCTTTTTATTAATTAACTTTAAATGAAAACATTTATAATACCAATAAAATTATTATTATTATTATTATAATATTATAAAAATTAAAATAAGCTGAGCGGCCGGACCTTTTTTTTGGTTTTTTTTGGGAGACCATAAAACTAATTTAATTTTATAATATATATATATATATATATGTATAAGACGGAGAGAATAGAAATTGGTTTCTGGAATATCGTAGAATTGAATTGGTTGCAGCATCCGGGCAGAGATCAGATGTCTGGGGCAACGAGCAGGACCGGCAGCAGCGCCGTTACCTCTGCCACTGCGATGAGACAAGAGACGGCGTCCCCGGCCTCCCTGACCACCACCATCACCCGGCAACCGCAAACTCTAGTGCTGCGGTTGAATCGAAGGCCGAATAAGAAGAAGGTGACATGGAGGGAAGGCACCGTCGACAACGAGTTCTTGCAAAGGAAGAGCTCCAAGAAGTGCTGCATCTTCCACAAGGACAAGCCCTTCGACGAGGACGATACCGATGATGATGATGGCGCCTGTTCTCATCATCACGATCCTCAACATTTTTTCGATGGCGCCTGTTCGTCAAAGGGCTTCGACGCTGGTGATTGAGTTTGTTTCGTTCCTTTCGATTGATTTCGCACGTCCTTTAATGGTCTCTCTCCCCCCAACCCAACACAACCCATCCCATCGTGCTTGTTCATTTGAATCCGAGAATCTATGGCAGATCTATTTGTGTCGCAGATTTATATCTGTTTATCTTTACCACTATTTCATTAGAGAAAAAGTGAAATTACCCTCACCCCCGGGGGGAATTTCAGCCTTTGTGTTTGTTTTTGTTTTTATGGTTTGTTAAATACGCACAAAAATTATCTGGCGTCTCCCAAATTGTTATAATTACTCTATGATAGTCAGTAATTCTAGTTTTGAATTACTTGAAAACAAAAGGCTATGTTATCAGTTGGTCGGTTAAATCTGAACAATGCCTGAATTATGGGGTTTAAACTTTGTTGCTAGCTCTGTTTGATGGTGTGTTTTCCATCACTAACATGGTCTCTCTTTCTCTGAGGGACCTTTGTTATCTCAGCCTTTGCTGCCAGAATCCGTGTGCTCTTGTGGCCTAAATGGTAGGTTCAGGAGGTCATTGGGTGGTGAAAATTTGTCACTAAACAAGGCACTTTGATTCTTCCTTATCAACATTAACCATATAACTGGAATCTGCAGTCACTAAAACCCTGATTTTGGTTGCCAGATACCGCCCAAAGAACTCGACCCTTTAGTGATTGCATGTGTCCCCATTCTATGGCACTGGTGTTTAAAATAATAAAGTATCTCAATGATGATTCTTCGTTGGTTTTCATGCGTGAAAGTGGGATAGCAATTGGCCTTTTATAACTTGGTTCAGTTGGGACCGGGAAGAAAACTTGCAATGTGACTTTTCGAGGTTGATGTTAGGCAAGGGAGAAGTTAGAGTAAATTGTTTAATGGAAGTAGGATTTCTTGCTCAATTATTGGCCCTTCAGATCACAGAGGTTGCGTGGGCAATGCAAGGCTAACTGATTAAGGTAGCCGGTTGGCTTTTGGCGACAGAGGAAAATTGACTATATGGT